>CM055035.1:8163310-8410778 GCA_029204005.1 Salix udensis
ATTACAAACACAATAAACCGCGTGGGTTTTCCACTGTAGCACCAGACTCAGGCGACTGTGGACTCGAGCAGTGCACGCCCGGTTTTGTCCCTCGGGCGCGCGGCGAGAGGGGGCTGGCAGGCGGGGCTATTCTCGGCTTTTCCATTTGATTTTTTTTTTAAATATTCATTTGTGAACAGTGTATAGACGATTTAGTCCCCGGTAATAGGACAAAAACAGGCATCCGGCTGAGGGGCACCGGCGTAATTGCGCGCGGTCGGACCGGCCCGGTCCGGTCCGGTCCGCCGCAACTTTTTATTTTTTTATTATTTTCTGAAATGGCTAAATACGGTTTTAGCCCCTAATAAGACAAAAACCATGAATTGGGTGCAGGGGTGGAACGGTAATTGACCCTATTTTTCGAATTCTTTATTCGGCGTCTGTCAGGACGTGTGGCGCACGCGCCAGGCGGTTTGCCGCCTCATGCCCTGTTCAGGCGGCGCGTGAGTCCTCCACAGGTGGCCGGAAATCGTATCCCGGAGGACAGAACGATGCGCCGCCGCGTGGTCTTCCTCCCGCGGGGGTGCGTGTAGCCACCAGATGTCCGTGGACGCGGAGGAAGCCGGTTGAAGCCGCCGGCCACGTTTCTCTCTCTCCGGAATGTCAAAGTTGCACTTCAGTCCTTCTACTTTCAATTTCCAGGTTGGCTGTATAGAACTCAATCAATTCGGTACAAAAGTTCCGATTTTTGCAATTTTGTCCTCTGATTTCAATTGACAATAAATTGAAGTTGCATTTCAGCCCTTTGACTTTTAATTTTTTAATTTAAGCCCTTGATATTTGATTTTCATTTCAGCCCTTACACTTTTTTTTTTAATCCCTACTTTTGTCCATGTATATATAAGTGTATTTAACACAATAATAATAATAATAATAATAATAATAATAATAATAATAATAATAATAATAATAATCATGATTTAATTATTTTTCATTCTTGCTCTTTTGTTATTTTTTTTCCCTCCCGATAATTTGATAAGTTTGTTCATCGTTGTAGATTTAATTGTGTTAAATTATATACAAAAAAATACCCGCGCCAACGCGCGGGCAAATATCTATATTCTAAAAAATATAATCTATACTTACATGACAAACTCAACTCAAAATTTTAAACATTTTATCTTTTAATCTATAATTTTCATTTACTTATATCATATAAATTTATCGTTGTACATTTAAGTATGTTAAATTATATACAAAAAATTAACCGCGGCAACGCGCGGGCAATTATCTAGTTTGGAAAGAAAAGAGGATTGGTGGGAGAAAAGGAAGGAAAGCAACCGATCGACATATGCCCGATTGAAAATCGATAATCGTGGTGGTATAGTGTTTCCGAACAATATATATATATATATATATATATATATATATATACACCTTTACATGAACGGTGTTGATGTATTTTAAGTAAATTTTTGATATTGTGTTTTAATTTTTTTTCAAAAAAAAATATTTATTTTTATTTAAATTTAATGTTTTTTGATATTTTTAGATAATTTGTATGTGTTAATATCTCAATTAATTCAAAAAAATATTATTTTAACACATTTCTAAATGAAAAGTAATTTAAAATACAATTTCAAAATATGCCCCAACCTCCCTTTATATTTTAGTTTTTTCATAAACCTTTAAATTATTTTTTGTATTCAATGCCTTTTTTTTCCTTCCACATTGTAACACATGAAGCTTTCTGTAAGTAAATAATTTATGTATCTTGCTGTCTGTCCCCTTCAACACCTCCCCTCCTCTCCCTTAAATTCCTTAGCCCCCATGACCTTTCTTAAATCCCTAGCTACATCCATGTTTCATCTTAATTTTTTTTTTGGTATAACCAAGGGTATCCTGAGCACTGACCCAAACTAATCCCTTTCACACCGGGTGGCAAGTGCTCTCCAAGGGGCTGGCTGCAGACGAAAAGAGGGGTCGAACCCCAGACCTCGTAAGCGACGAGAGTGCGTCTAACCACTCTGCCGGGACCCCATGGGTTGTTTCACCTTAATTTGCTACAACATAAATGATGATAAGCTCTAAATAGGGATGGTTATTAATTTACCACATGCAACATATACCTTGTTTGACATTGCGTTTCAAAAACATTTTTTTTTTAAATGAAATTTTTTATTTTTATTTTTTATTTTAAATTAAAACCTTTTGGTGTTTTTATATTATTTTTATGTGCTTATATCAAAAATAATTTTTTTAAAAAAATAAAAAAAACATCATTTTGATGTATTTTTGAATGAAAAAATATTTTCAAAAACAAGTTCAACTACACTCCCAAACATGCACTTAATATTTGCCAAAGTCGGTTGAGCTGACATTTTTTTTATCTAATTTGATCATAATTAAAATTGATTAAGTTAAAATCCAAGTTGTTGTTTTCATTATCTAACTCATGTCCAACCTGATTTTTTATAATTTATTTTGTTGATATATATAACTATTATTTTTAAAAATAACTTCAATCACATTTCTAAATAAGCACTTAGTATCTGCCAAAGTTGGATGCGTTGACTTTTTTATTTTTATCTAATTTGATCATAATTAAAATTGATTAAGTGAAAATCCAAGTTGTTGTTTTCATTATCTAACTCATGTGCAACCTGATTTCTTATAATTTTTTTTGTTGATATATATAATTATTATTAATCCTATAAAATAAACCCAATGATCTAACATTTACTTATATATTGACTAAATTTTATGATTAATGTGACTCAGAAAAATAAGATTAGATTCATTATGTGAGGGCATAACAAACTTAAAATAATAATAAAATTATTCTAAGGAATAAAAGATTTCTTGATAGATTAGGTACCCACCAGATATCCTATAGGTGATAAAAAAAAACTCTTTAGACAGCAGATTAGGTACTCTGCATGAGTCAATGTAAATTAGATAAAAAGTAAGTTAAAACTTAAACCTGATAGCAAGTGGCCAGTGCAAGCTAAATGGGCAATTATGGTGATGCCACAAAAGTCCACTTCTCATCATAATTATATGATGTTGTGGTATTGATATTAATGAAAAATAAATAGTTTTTTTTTTCTTTCAAACAGAGGATTAATTGGAAACTTAAAAAAAAGGGTCACATTTAAAGTTAAAAAATTAACTTGAGGAATATATTTTTCCAATACAAAACAAGTTATTTCTCTAAAATTGAGGGTCACATAAACAACTTGATAAAAGACTAGGAAGTGTAGAAAAATATTACTAGTTTGCGCTCTCTGATTGTAAGAGTACATGATATTTATAGCCTGTTATAATGTAAAAATTCAATAGAAAATAATAAGGAAATTAAAGAAATATTACAACAATTAATAAAAAAAAAAAATAGCAGTTAGGGAATTTAAAGGGTTATAGCATTGATATTTTTGTGACTGTTAAAAATTTAATTTCAAGTGTTTAAAAAATTATAGTTTCATTTTAAGAATCATTAAAAATAATTTAATGTTGGAGGAAAAAAATTTAAGGATCATAAATATTGCCTCACACGTAGAGGGATGGACAATCAAAGATTTTTCTCTTGATTAACTCAGCTTTATGCACGCACTTAAATTTATTATTATTTTCTTGTCGGTGCATCAAAGTTTACTATATAAATACTCGATGAAAGTTTTATTTTTTAAATGTGAGATAAAAAAAATCCTACATATACTCTTACTTACAAAAAGTAATTTGTGTTTTTAAACCTAGAATAAAATCATTTCAAATAGTTTTATTATTTACTAAGAAGATTCAACAGAACACTTGCACCTTTTGGTTTTCAGAACGAGGACAGAACTCTTTGGGAGGCCATGACTACCTATGTTGAAATGAGTCCTTTCATGTCAGCAAATAAAATTAAAAGCCAACACTGCTCATACATGGAGAAGAAGACAATAATTCAGGAACGCTAACCATGCAGTCAGATCGTTTCTTTAATGCTCTGAAAGGTCATGGTGCCCTTTCTCGCCTGGTCATTCTACCCTTATTCAATCGAATAATTAACCTGCTGAATCGGAAACTGCTGACTTGACAAAATGCTTAGGAATTTCCCCAGCACTCAACAGAGACTTCACTGATTCTTCACTTTACCATTGCTATCACCACTTCTCAACTGCTGGAAAATTATCTGAGTGAGTAGTAAAACTCATTTTGCTGTTGCTCGTCCTCTCCAGTGAATCTACAAGGTTTTTTTAACTTCATTCTTCTCTGCTTTCTAATACAGACTGAAGACTTAGCCCTATTTAGACTGGACCTTATTTCAGCTTGTCAGAAGCTCATAGTTTACCTCTCTGCTCATTGGTCTACTCAAATTAATAAAACTGTTGGTACATAAACCCATATCAATTTTTCAAAAAAAAAATCTAAATCAATTATATATACATACAAAGCTTTACCTGCATGAAGTCCCCAATATTTACAATAATAGATCCGCACAGAGAGGGTCATGAATCCATTTTGTTATTGAACTTGGAGATCTCCCATGGTGTCTTGCAGAAGTATTGTCACAAAAGACGGGTCTGTATGCGTGGAGGTGCCTGGTTTTGGACATGCTGGGTGATAGTGTTATACCAACAACTGATTTTCCATGCATTCTATGCTTGAAAGGAAGTCACAACAAAGCCCAGTGCCTCTAACAAGAGTTCAGATGATACCGGATAATGGAAGAAAGAGAAGGGAAACACAAGTGATAACACAACTCACCACCCAAAGGAGATCCACCAAAAGGATACAGAGTCAACAAGAAGAAATCCTTCTTCTCAAAAGCCAAAGGCTAAACTTCATTTAAATTCTGAAAACTTGCTTCCAAATGCCTTGGTTACATAGGTATTTATAAGACTCAAATTTAGACTTGCTAGACTAGACATTAATGACCCACATAATCATCCAATGTATCTCATGGTACATTGTACCTCTAAATACATGAACATATTAAATACTCTATATACATGAATGACCCTTCACATACATGCATGAATAGGAATTATCTAGACTTGGTTCTTTGATTTCTATTCTTGGGATGCTCCTGTATCACTTGCCCATTTTCATCATGTGACTAATGTATTCACTCAGGTCACTACTGCAAGACAAATTTACTTAAATATAGTAAAAATATCCTGAATAAATGAATTTATAGAGACAGTTTGAATCATATTAGCAATACCTGGAAATTTCAGGAAAGAGTTGAGGGTCTACTTTACCATCATGAAATCAAATGCTGTTGAATCCCTCCAATTTACTACTGTTTCATTCAGAAAGATATTTCCACAAAAGAGCTTTACTCGTTGATTTAGGTCATGCGAGTAAAATCTGCCTTTATCTCCTGGGAATGCTCATGGAATTGTCTCACACCCGCTAACATCTCACCCGTGACACTAACAGGAATATCATGATTAATAACTTGAAAGAAACCTCATTCTTCCGATGCTTTGCTATCTCATCAACAACCTCCGTTAGCTAAGAAGTTTTGAAACCTTCAACATCTATTTATGGAGCCAGAAGGCTGATTTTACAAGTCTCTGAAGACGACTTCTGCTTTTTCTCTGATGGGTCCTGCGAATTTGGCTCACTAGAGTCTACAAGTCCCTTAACGCAAGTTTTTGTGTCCTCAAATGGCTGGTGATCAAGGACAAGGCCTGCGTATAATTAAATAGAGCTGTCAGAGGTGGCCATTCAAGCTCAATAAAGAAAATAGATGCTAATGTTGCAAAAACAAATATAATATGCTAATAGGCAAAGAGAACCGTTACCTTTGACCTTTCTTTGCCCTATCACTGTAGATGGAAACCCATAATTTGGATGAATTTACAGCTCATCAATTCATGTATTGTCTATCTTAACCCTTTCTCATTTTGAAGTGAAATAAGCCCATGCTTGTTGCTTCACAATTTCTGCTACAAAAACTTGGTTAAATTTTGATCTTTCTTTCATGAATGTTGAACATTGATAGGCAGATTGTAACAGTATAAAATTATTATCACCTTGATGACATTGTTATTTGAAAAGGGAATTATGATCTATCAGAAACGCTTCAATTAACCTCAGGGTGACTGGTCCATTATTAACCATTATGAGAGTTTGCTTTTATATTTTCTCTGTTGGGATCACTTGCCGAAATGCATTTTTGCGCTACTTCCTTTTTTAACAGCTTGATTGAAGGCTATATTTTGTTGTCGTTGTTCTTGGTTGACTCTGAACACCTATTATACTACTCATTACAAAAAGCCACGCAAATTTTGACATTCCACCACTCACTTTGTTCACTCTGGTAGATTTATGCCATTAGCTACTCAAACGAAAACAGGAAATGGTAGAAGAATTTGATGACAATGGATGGATAAGACTATTAAAGTGGAGAGAATTGATTTCCAACTAGTATCTACATTGATTATTGGAAACAACAAGCATAAGCTAATCAAACCAGCTTAAAATGAGAAAGTGCAGAGCTCCTCTACACTTAACGCAAACCATAAATTCAGCAATATGAGTTCCTCTATATTTCAGTAAGCCATCAGATAGAAGCTCCTTTATTACCCCATATGTTTTGAGTTTACTCTCTGCACATGGATGGAAAAAGCAGGCAACTGATGTCCTAGACCTGACATCTCGACAAGAACTCTATGCTTCACACTACTGAACTTGTAATTGGTGATAAGCTACAAAATGGTGAAAACATAAAGTTTTAGAGGATACTGAAATTATTTCCTGAAGAAAATGACAAAGTAAACTGTTTCGTTTGATTGATTTAAGAGTCCGTTATTTCTGAGTTCTTTCATGCTTTAAAGGGTTTTAATATTTATGATTAAAATGTTGAATCATCGATGACATGATTCACTTAAAGAAGTTTCAGAACCTGAAATAACTGTGATACATGTAGCAATGCAAGGGTAAAAGGGCATCAAACATGTTTTGATTTTAGCATTCGTTGAACTCCACAGAATGGGATCCATTAATACTGCATCAGAATATGAAAATATACATATAGTAAAAGCACTAAAGATTAGTCTCCAGGAAATGAAACTTTACCAGCATGATGTCTTCTATATTTACTGTTAGAGCTTCTGCAGAGGTAGGAGATCAAACCATCGATTCTGATGATGAACTTCTAGGCCGCCATTGTTGTCTTCCAGAAGTATAGCCAGAAAATATATGTAACGGAACTGAAGGCTGGTATTCTTAGCCTTTGCTGATGACTTTTCCACATTCTCTGGCGATTGGACAAGAAGGCCTGGAATCTAAATCACACCAGAGTCAACTAGTCCCTTCACACCAGCTTTTGTTTCCTCAAATGCCTCCAGTTCCTTGGCTTTGTAGTAGTTGGAATCATCATATTCAGGAATGGAACTTGCAGCGTTGGCATCCGTGAACACATGAAGAATAAATGGTTCCCTGACAGGCTAGATGCCTCTGTGCTCCAACTTAAACGAACTTAGAATGGAAATATATAGTTGGAATTATCATATTCAGGAATGGAACTTGCAGCATTGGCATTCGTGAACACATGGAAGAATAAATGATTTCGATGATCCACCCCAGACAGACGCGGGTCGGTCAAAACATCCTCCACGTAAACACTCCTTCATTAACCATAGCTGACACTGAACACTTTCCTTCCTCCTCTCCACCATTTCTCTCTCAGTAAAACTTGAGATCTCAAACCTTGACACCAAAAACGAACAAAAAATGGGGTTAGGCTTATTAGCTTCAAGCCTCATAAGACCTCGAACTGCAGCTCGGACCCTTCTTCCCCGCCCATCGTGACCAAACCGGAACTTCAATCACCCGAACCCGCAACCGCCCCACAACCCGACCCAACAACTGTTCTTCCACCGCGAACACCATTGGGTGGTGCCCGAGTTCACTTTCTGAACCCGGAGGATGCAATCGAAGTGTTTGTTGATGGGTATCGAGTGAAAATCCCGAAAGGGATGACTGTTGCAAACTTGTGAAGTTGCTGGTGTTGATATTCCGAGGTTTTGTTATCATAGTCGGTTGTCGATTGCTGGGAACTGTTGTATGTGTCTTGTAGAAATGGAGAAGAGTCCTAAGCCCGTTGCTTCTTGAGCTATGCCTGCTCTTCCTGGTAGGTAATTTATTTTTTTTTCATCTGTTTTTTTTTGTCTGGCTGGATTGTCAATTTGGTTGAATTGAGTGGAATCTGTTTTGATTGTGAGGAAAGATTGGAAATTTCTGGTGATTCATAGTTAAGATTTTTCCCTTTAGTGAATTTTTTTCTCGAAGTGATTAAGTTTTTTTTTTTTTTTTTTTTTTTTTTTTTTTTTTTTTTTTTAATTATGAGTGGAATTTGTTTTAATTGTGAGTAAAGACAAACAATTCTTGGTAATTTATGGTTAAGACTTTCCCTTCTGTGATTGTTTTCGTTGAAGTGATTAGTTTTTTAGTTTGTTTAGTAGGTAGAAATGAGTGATAATTTATGTCCGTGATTTGGCTGATTTTGGTAATTTTAATTCGAATTTGGAGTGTTGGACTTTTCTTTTAATGGTTTTTGATTTGGATGGTGAATTTGGTGGAAATGAGTGTAAGAAACATGTAAAATTTTGTCAACAAGTAATCTTCCGATGGTGGTGATCATTGTAATTTGCGTGGATGTTGAGTAAAGATTGGAAATTTTTATTTTTTATTGGGTCTTTGCTTTAATTGTTCATTTTGTAACTTGTATTTTGAGTTTGTATGACTTCTTTGGGGTTTGCTTTTTAACTGGTTTATTTGGTGTATATAATGGTAAAAATAAGTGCAATTTTGTCTGACTATTGATTGAAGAACAGAATATTTTTTATAATCGATGGTTTAGGCTTTTGGCTTTTTGTTATTGGGGTTCTTAGTTCTCCAATTTACTCCATTGGTAGAAATGACTGCTAACTTTTGATGATGATTTTGTGATTTCGATGGGCTTAAGTGGTAATTGGTGCTCATGTGGTTTAAATGGGTTTTCAGTTTAGTTCTCGATATCCATTTACCAATCGAAAATGGGATTTAATTTTGTATATATGGTGTTATTTTTTGGAAATTGGAATCTAGTAGATCATTTCATTAAAAAGAATTATGATTGTCGGATAGGATTTAATTCGGCATCTGTTTGCTAAATTTGGTATAATAGATTTGGGTCTTGATGCTCGTGTATGAAATGCCTTGTAACAGTGTGGTACATTTGTTAGTTTGCAAGTTTGCAGGTGATCTCTTTCGCTCTTTTGATTTTTTCCTTGTTTTCTGGTTTTGTAACTGATAGAGTAGATGGTTTTAGTTTCTTGCCATGTGCTCAGTAGAAAATTCTGGTTTTATTTATTATGATTGATTTAATGTTTCTAGTTTTTGCTCTCAATCCAAAAGCTTTATCACTCACATATATATGATCCCACTGCTAATTACATACTTGATTTTTTATCTCTGATTTCAGTCCTCCACTTAAGGAATCCTTGCCATTGTTCCAACTTACCAAGAAATCCAATCTGTATTCAATATGATACTATTCATTTATTGTTCTCCTTTGACATCTAGATAGTTTGCCTTTTCATGCTTTTGTCACCTCTCCCTGTTCTAAATACATTTTAAAGAAATTTATGCGTCATGTCCCACATTGATGAATGGGAAAATTCCTAAATTAGTTCTGCATACAATGAAAAAACTTTTAGCCTTTACCGCCTTTTATGATTAACTTGTCCAGAAGCCAACACGTTTTGGTGTTTTTCTTTTTTAATCAACTTATTTGGTCTTGGATAATCTTTCTTTTACTTTCTTGGTTAATCTATTTTTGCATTTCATATGTTGTTTCATTGATTTTTTCTTTTCACTCTAGTGATGTGATGCAGTTAGGTAATGTGCTGTGGGTTACTGCATAAAAATGAATCTTTGACGTAATTGCATGTGAATGCAGCTTTGCAATATTAGTTGATCTGTAAGCTTTGCTAATGGTAGAAGTTGCAGTTGATGTCTTTGGAATTTGCCAACTTGTTCTTGTTTTCTGTCAGCATGTATACATCTTGATTATAGTTTTGTGAACACTGTACTATCTTCTGATGTGAAGTCGAATTTTCTTTTGGGGCCCCGCAGGTGTGTGAGGTTTGCAACAGAAGTTGCTGGGGTTCAAGTGGTTTTGGATTTTATGAGTTCAATAAATGTTAAACTAAACAATATTCATCAATTTACTAGTAGATTCTTTGTTTGAGGGGGTATGAATAGATCAACGGCTTAATTGTAGCATTCTACTAGTAGGCTGCTGTGTTTGTTCTAGTTTCATGCTATGCAATATAAGTTATTGCTCAGTGATGTTAGACTCGTTGTTTCAGTTTGTGAAGGACTACTGGGTCCTCTCAACTTGATTCTTTCAGCAGATTGATTTATGATCTTATTGCTTTGATTTCTTTCAAGTGAATGACTTCGAAGACAATGAGGCTGATTAATTCTGGCTCTTTTGTTTTGTGTCTTACATAAATTAATTATGGGGCAAAGCACTTCAATATACTCTGTTTTAAATTTCCTACAATGATTATAATAGAATAGATAAATAATTTCTATGTTTATGTCATGGATTTTAATTTGTTTTTTGGTGTACAAGACTGCAAGGCCTGTTTATGATTTTGGACTGCCCTCTTTCAGGATATAAATGAAGAATGGATATCAGACAAGACTCGGTTATGGTATGATGGTCTAAAGAGGCAGAGGCACAGATGGCCGCTTCAAGGTTGTAAGCTGGCATGATGCCTTAGCTGTGGTTGCTGAGATTGCCCATCAAGTTAAACCAGAGGAAATTGTGGGGATTGCTGGTAAACTATCTGATGCTGAATCCATGATGGCGCATAAAGATTTCCTAAACAAAATGGGGTCAAATAATGTGTGGTGTGAAGGAAATGGACCTAGCCCGAATGCTGATGTTTATTATGAACTGGATATATTATGAACCGTGGCATTAATGGTCTTGATTGAGAATGCAGATGTTTTCCTCTTGGTTGGCACCCAGGTAATTGTATTGACATTTTCAGTCATTTATAGAATGGAACTCTTATCAGCTATCCTTTGTATATGACTTCACAGCAATTAATCTGTCTTCTGTTTGTATGATGTCTTGAATTTGTTCTTTGCACTTGTGCTAGACTGTTTGCTGAATTGTCAGCCAAGGGTAGAAGCTGCCATGGTAAATGCCAGAATCCACAAGGTGCTTATAACATCCGTTTTGTAATAAAGTGTATTCTTGCTCAAAGCCATACCTGTTTTTGTATTAGATTATTGGTAAATCATAATTGCAAAATCACTTAGATGTTGTAGCTTACGAAAAAAAAAAACAGAGAGAATGAAGAGAAGATGCAGAGGCAACAACTCAGGATGGCAGAATAGATTGGCAGCATTACATATCAGCTGTCCTACATAGATCTCTGAAAATCATTTAGCTTGAATTAAATAATATTTGAAAAATAACAAAAAGAAATAACATTTCAAGATGAAATATTAGAAACGAATCATTTCACTTTCTCGTTCAAGAGTCTGGCCTTGGTAATAGTAACTGAAGGTTCAAGTGGTCTCGTTCTTGCAATTTACCAAACAAAAAAAGAAAGGAAACACCAAAAGAAAGTGTGTGGGGGAAGAAAATTACAATGAAATATTTCTTCCCATGCGATGCCAGAGAGTCCAATTAGTTGTAATCAGTGACGGTAAGAAGAATCACCGTGCAATGACGCTTTTCATGTTGATTCTAATGCTAGGGATGTGAGCTATCTTAGGCCAGTCCTCTCCTTCCTCTTTCTTGCACCTCTTCGTCAAATATGGACATTTGTCAATTATCAACTGGTTGAGGTTACTGAGACTACGTAACTCATCTGGCAATGATACCAAATTAGGGCAAGAACCAATCTTCAAGCATGAAAGGGATGTGAGATAACCGATCTGATTTGGCAAAGAAGCTAGTTGGTTGCAACCTCTTATAGTTAGAGATTGGAGAGAAGTGAGATGTTGGATACTCTCTGGCAATGAATTCAGCTTTGGACATTCATCGAGGTTCAAATCTTCAAGTGCCGTCAGATGTCTCACTCCCTCAGTTAAAGATGCAAAATCACAACAAAATTTAATCGATAAGCGACAAAGAGAAGATAAGCCACAGAGCCCATTCATTGGCAGAGAATTTAATCT
This sequence comes from Salix udensis, assembly GCA_029204005.1. NCBI lineage: Eukaryota > Viridiplantae > Streptophyta > Magnoliopsida > Malpighiales > Salicaceae > Salix > Salix udensis. The sequence continues at coordinate 8,175,473 of CM055035.1, forward strand.
TCTACATGTCCATATCCTTAAAACCTTCAAAGAAGTGAGGTTCCGAAGACCTTCCTCTGGCAAGCTTTCAAGTTCACCACAACAAACTATCGACAAGCTTGTAAGAGCAAAAAGGTTATCAAATACCTTATTTGACAAAGACTGCAGATCTCTTAGCCAACGAATTTCTAAGCTTTCAAGGAGTGTATGATTTTGCAAAAACCCTTCGGGAAGCTCCCTCACATTGTCAACATCTCCAATAGAGAGGGAGGTGATAGAAATGAGATTCCTCACTGACATCAGCAACGAAACATTCACTCCCCGGATGTTTAAGTTTTTGACAGAGGGTATAATTGGTATTCCGCTCAACATAGGGCAGTTAGTTATATGCAATTCTCGAAGGCGAGGAAAACGACACGCTTCCCATTGCTCTAATTCGAACAATCCATCAACAGACAACTTCTCCAAGGATGGAAATGGATTTTGGCCATCTCCATACATGTGGTTGTCAATACACTTCACACCATCCATTCCTCGTAATACAAGACTCTTGAGGAATTGTAGCATCCCAAACGGTGGAAGTTGTTCACAGTTGGGACATTCTATTATCTCCATCTCCACTAGATTTGGTAGCATCCAGTTCATCATCCAATTACTTGGAAATTTTGAGCCACAATATCCAATTAGCCTCAACTTCTTCAGATTTGAATGAGGTTGAAGCCCCTCAAGGACCTCTGCGTCTTTATTTGGTAGTGAACGAATGCAAGTAATACTGTCAGATTGTCCATTTTCATTCCAAGATAAAGTCAGTGATAGAAGAGCTGTCTTCAACTTCAAATTGGCACTTCTCGCATCTGCTAAATTCTTAACATTATCAAGATCTGTGATTCTCAATTCACCAGCGAGATAATTCAGCCTTTCCAACTCCCTTATGTCACGACCCTCCTCCTTACCCACAATGAATAGGTTAAGTTTTCGCAAGCACGTCAATTGCCCCATTTCATGAGGCATGAATCGAAGTGAATCACAAGCCATGATGTCAAGATAGAAGAGACTTTTCATCTGCCTTATACCTTCTGGTAATTGGATGAGTCTCTTGCAATCTCTCAGATTTAGTGTCTGGAGGTTTTGGAGAGAGGTTATACCTTCAGGCAATTGGATGAGTCTCCTGCAATCTCTCAAATCTAGTGTCTGGAGGTTTTGGAGAGAGGTTATACCTTCAGGCAATTGGATGAGTCTCCTGCAATCTCTCAGATCTAGTGTCTGGAGGTTTTGGAGAGAGGTTATACCTTCAGGCAATTGGATGAGTCTCCTGCAATCTCTCAGATCTAGTGTCTGGAGGTTTTGGAGAGAGGTTATACCTTCAGGCAATTTTTGGATGGAGGAATTAGAGACATGTAGAAACCTTAGATGTTTCAAATCACAAATTGATTCTGGCAATGTATTAGTAGTACTTATATAGGACATAGACAAGGCTCTTAGATGCTTTTGTTGAGTGAAACAGAGAAGAAGAGCATCATCAATCACAAGGCTTTGGTAATCAAAAGTTCTAGTGATCAAAATTGTTCGCAGCGACTGAGATTTGATATCCTTGTCTTCTGGAGCATAGGAAGATTCCCCGTAAACACCCACATGACGAACTCTTTCAGGAATTTTGAACTCTGTATCGCCCTCAATCAATAAACATTCTCCATTCATAATGGACTGTGCAAGATCATGCATAAGATAGTGCATTGTACATGTTATGTTGCCAACCCCATCATCGACCTCTTGCAGAAATGACCTTCCCACTAGTTCATCGAATATCTCAATACCCTTGACATGCAAATCCATTTCTCTCCTGCAACAAACAAAGCCATTTGCCATCCACAAAGCAACCAGCTCCTCCCTGCGCATCACGTGATCTTTTGGAAATATAGAGCAAAATGCAAAGCATTGCTTCAAATGTGGTGATAGATGAGTGTAACTCAACCTCAAAACAGGTAAAATCTGGCTTGCTTCTTCTGGTACATCCCATATCTCACTTTCCTTGACAGCCATCCACTGATCTTCACTATCTTTTAGCCGCATTAGGTTCCCAAGTGCCTTTAAAGCAAAAGGAACACCACCACACTTCTTCACTATTGATGCTCCAATGTCTTCCAGGTGTGCCCACTCCTCTGTCCTTCTCATCCCAAATGCAAGCCGTTGAAACAATTCCCAAGAATCTTCCCCAGACAATATTCCCATGTGCTGGACAAAAACTGTTGCCATTCTACAAGCAACCCTCTTAATACGGGTAGTTACTAACACAGCACTACCTTTAGCTCCGGACCTTAATACCTCATTCAATTTATTCCAACTATCATCATAATCATCCCACACATCATCCAGTACAAGCAAAAACTTTTTTCCAGTTAACTTCTGTTGGAGGCGTTGCTGCAAGGGATCCAGTTCTTGAAGATCACAAGAGGCACCATCAATGGACTCTATGATGGCTCTTGTTAATCTTTTTATGTTGAAATCAATAGATACACACACCCAGATCCTCAAACCAAATTGTTGTTTAACCCTCTCTTCGTTGTATACTAATTGAGCAAGTGTTGTTTTCCCGAGGCCCCCCATTCCCCACACAGCATGAATAGAAAGATCGTCTGCATCTGCATTAGTGAGCAGGATGTTGACTAGTTCCTCTTTCTCCTTTCCTCTTCCGTGAATTTCTGATTCAGTCAAGAGTGGGCTGGTAAGTCGCCAATCGTAGGTATGATCAGCTGCTATGTCCCCGACTCCTGATGCCAAATCGAACATGTTCATGTCATCAGCTATGGCATCCAATTTTTCTCTCATATTTTTCAATTTATGCGCCATTCTTGATCGAAAAACAAGTGGATTATGACTCATTCTTAGCCAATTTTTGAGGCATCTTCGCTTTTGTTGCCTCTGATCTTCAATGGGAAACTCATCCAGTACATCATCAACATCATAAGCTGCATCCTTGAGGTCGCTGAGCCACACCTTGATAGCCTCTTCCTTCCACTGCTTCATCTCTGCATCCTGGAGCACAGCTTGGATGGTTCTGAACGTGCGCTTGAGATTTTCAAGCTCGGTCCTTATGTCCCCAGCAATTCCACGCTCTTGAAGAATTAGGGAGCTCAATTTCCCCACGATTGTACTCGCGAGAGCAGAAACAATTGCTTCAGCCATAGCTTGTTTAGCAATGGATGTTGAGGAATAGAAAAGGTGAAAGGAAAACTAAAAGCAGGGGATACAGAGAGCAGTATGAGATAAGAAATGGATGAAGTGAGAGCAGTTTGGGGTGAGAAATAGATAAGGTGAGAGCAGTATGAGATGAGAAATGGATGAGGTGAGAGCAGTTTTGGCCAACCGCACGGGCTCCACAGGGTGCGCAGGCTTGACTGAAAAAATAGAGAAGGAAAGAAGGTGATGGCCTGGTCAAAAGTGATTGCTTAAATATCACTTTCAAGTCATTTTTTTTACTAATTGCTTAGAGCGTAGCAGATTTTGTTTTTAAAGTATTTTTATTTAAATAAATTATAAACACCCGCTCCCAAACACTCTTAAAAGTAAACACCCGCTCCCAAACACCCGTTAAATCACCCTCTTGTTTTGCTGTTTTGTAATGGCTTCATTTTTGTAGTGACTTTGATAAAAGTTAATAAAATATTCAAGTTGTAATTAATATATTTTCTACCAAAAACAAAAGTACTGGAGGTTAACAATCTAAATGATTAGTAAAAATATAGCTTAAATAAAAAAGACAATATTATTTTTTGAATATTAAGATGATAATATATTACATATATGTTTTTTTTATTGTGTAAATATTTTTTTATATTTTTCTATACACAATCCTGTAAATTCTACCGCTTCTAATTTTATTCTTAAAAAAACACGACAACTTGCCTAGTTTGTCGCCTCAAATTATCATCTTGGAAAATATATATATATAAGTTGTATATAATTTCTATAAGAATCAATCATTAGAGACAGGTGGCGTGGTGCTCAAAATCTTAAAAACTAATTGGAAGAGCAATAAAACTTCTTTCATAATTTTCACATATTTATCTTCAAATTACAAAATTAACTTAAACATCGAGTATCCATTGTTCTTTGGAGGACTTGTTTTGCAGAAACAACACAGACCCGGAGCTCGTCGCTAGAAAAGTCCATTTTTGTTTCAAATTTTCCACAACTTCATCATTGTTCTATCAAGCTAACATCTTTCAGTTTTTTATTCCCCAATCATGGCAGCCATTTTCAAACGAGAACGTGTCATGAATATGCTAAGCTGCCAGTTTTTCTCATTGGCTAATTCCACCATATCTACAAACCATTGGTAATCATCAGTACATAAATAATGGAACTTGTTTTTCTCATTGGCTATGGCATCCAGTTTTTCTCTCACAGTTTTCAGCTTACGCGCCATTTTCAATCGAAAAACCAGTGGATTATGACCAAGAGAAAAGAAGGATCTAAGTCCGTTTTGGGGATCTCTTCGCTGTTGTTGCCACTGAGCTTCAATGGCAAACTCATCTAGCAAATCATCAACATCATAAGCTGCATCCTTGAGGTTGCTGAGCCACACCTCTACAGCCTTCTCCTTCCAGTGGTTCACCTCTGCATCCTGGAGCACAGCTTGAATGTTTACGAACGTGCGCCCGAGATGTTCAAGCTCGGTCTCTAGGCTCCCGGCAAGCCCAAGCTCCTGAGGAATTAGGGAATTCAAGTTCCCAATGATTGTACTCACGAGAGCAGAAACTATTGCATCAGCCATAGCTTGTCTAGTAATGGATGTTGAGGAATAGAAAAGGTGAAAGGAAAACTAAAAGCAGGGGATGTGAGGAAGAAATGGGAGGTTGCAGTGTGAGCTAGTTCTCGATCAATATTTACTACTGTGGAGTTGAATCATGGAAGGAGAGTTGGGTCTCTGTTAGTAAAAGAGAGAGAGATTTGTTGGTTAGAAAAGGAGAGGGATGGATAATGGATTGCCCTGACTAGAATATGGGATGAGAAATGGAGGTTGCAGTGTCAGCTAGTTCTCGATCAATATTTACTACTGTGGAGTTGAATCATGGAAGGAGAGTTGGTTTATGTTAGTAAAAGAGAGAGATTTGTTGGTTAGAAGAGATGGGTGTTTTCGGGTTGAATAGGAGAGGGAAAGAAGGTGATGGTCTGGTCAAAAGTGATCGTCGGTGGCCTCACTGGCTTAAATTAAAAATGTATTGGCCCACACGGTGTAGCTATATTTTAAGCTCGTCTCTCTGGTAAGTAAACGTGTATTTCTCTTCCATCAATTATGAAAACGGACTTTTAAGTCATTTTTTAATAATTGTTCAGAGCGTAACAGATTTTGTTTTTAAAGTATTTTTATTTAAATAAATTAAAATAATATATATTTTTTTATTTTTGTAAAATTATTTTTAACACTAGTATATCAAATTAATTTTAAAAAATATATATAATTAATTATATAAAAAAAATAAAATTTAAATTGACAGGATATACTAATTACTGAAACCTCACCCAAGCTGTAAAGTTTCATAAAATGCTCTTTAAAAAAAAAAAAATACGACTTTCACACTCTCAAACACAACACCCGCTCCCAAACACCCCTTAAAGCACCCCCCTTGTTTTGCTGTTTTGTAGTGACTAGTACTTCATTGGTATTTCAAGATAATCACCAGCGTTAATCCTGTAATATTAATCCAATGTATTCAGATGCGTCAGGCGTCCTTTGAATTTCTCAATCATGTTTGCTTGCCTTGGACGTCATGTTTACAAAAAACATAATGATGAAAATTCAAGTTTTGATGTTCAAAGACTCATTTGAATTTTTTTAAGGCTTAATCAGATTTATTGAGGTTTTAATTACAAGAAAATTGACTCTTTAAAGATAATTTAGGCTCTAATTATAAGAAATTAAAATGTTGCGGGTTAAATTGCAATTTCTAAGAGTTAATTTAGTCAAATCAGGATTTAGTTGCAGAACACAAAACATTTTTCACCACTGTATAGGAGTTGTAAGAAACTCTCCCTCCTTCCAAAATTGGTGAATTCTGTCAAGGCACTTGTAAGGATAATTTCTGTAAGAATTTATTTGGACATACGAGCCCATAATAAATTTAAAATGCTAGATTTACTCACACGAGTAAATCTTTATCTTGAGTCATAGAGAAATTATTCATCAAAACCTTTAAAACAAATTTAAATCACATAATATAACTTACTTCAGATATGGTGTGCTAGAGATGCGAATAACTTCTTTAGCTACCATTAATCTCTTACTCTAAAAATTATGATAAAACCAGTATACATGAGTTTCTTGACCATCATTAACCAAACAACTAAGACTAGACTTTCTCGACCCCAACTTCTGGTATTGCTCTCTAAACCAACCAAAGCTCGCCATGAGAACTTTTTCAGCATAACCACATGTCTTACCGCTTCTAATTTTATTCTTAAAAAAACACGACCACTTGCCTGGCTTGTCGCCTCAAATTATCATCCTGGAAATATATAAGTTGTATATAATTTCTATAAGAATCAATCATTAGAGACAAGTGGCGTGAAATTTGCATCAGTAGGCCCTGGTGTTCTTGTTGAAACTGGTGGAGGATTGGTTTGCCATGATCTTGTTGCTCACAATTTATTTCTTACCATGTTGCTTAATACAATATGATTATTTTTTTTCAGTCTCCAAATGCACGCCTAGACCTCTTGTGAATGAATATATATTATTAAAATTCTTTATTAAGCGACGTGTTATTATTCAAATAATGAAATGATAATATCTAAACTCCTGATTATTTAATTATCAAGAAATATTATATTAAAAAAATATTATTCAAAAACTTAAGCTATTACCTTTATAATAATGGCTCCTAATACATGTAATATAAATACAAAATAATTATATGAATCATTAGTAGAGCACATCATCCAAGCCGATCGAGGAGCTTATTGGGATTAGCTTAACAGAGAGTTGAGTTGTCCAAACTCAAAGCAGGATGTTATTCCTTTTTCAACAACAACAAAGCAATTAAAAAAGTAAAAACTTATAAAGCAGCGAAGCTTACAAAACATGTTATCATGCATACTGTAGACCTCTCTCATGAATTATCAAAACCGACTTGATGCTATTTTTAATAATTTGAGTGGGAGGGTGGGTGGGTGGGGTTTGGTGGGGGTCAGAAGCAATGCCCACTTGGAGCACAAATTGTTTTTGGTGGGGCATTTTTAAATCATATATGCCCGACTGTATGATGACCTCGCAGGGTTTTTTATTTTATTACGACGGGATTTTCATATAATCCATGCACATGTTATTCGTATTTCTAGAATTATTTTTTAAAAAGATTCGATTAGTTAACATAAGAAAAAGGTGATATACACGTATACATTTTAACTTGAATAGAATCCAAACCTAACTCTCTCTCTCTCTCTCTCTCATCAATTATAAAAAATAGCATCATAGACCTCACATGTCAAAACATAGTAAAAATATAGTTTGAATAAAAAATATTAAGAAAATATTATTTTTTAAATATTAAGATGATAATATATTAAATGTATGTTTTCTTTTATTTTTTATTGTGTAAATATTTTTTTATATATTTCTATACACAATCCTATAAATTCCACCAGTCCTCACACCAATATATACTTTTGTTGGAAGACAAACATGGTGAGTCAGGTATTGCTCTCTAAACCAACCAAAGCTCGCCATGAGAACTTTTTCAACCATAGTTGTAAAATCCGTTCCGGTTTTTTGTTTGGAACGGAACGTTCCGGTTTCGGTGCATTCGGTGTTACTATTCGGTTTTATCATTTGTTCATATTTATTTAATTATTTATATGAAAAAAATAAAATATTAATTTAACAAGTATAATTTAAATTCAAGATAAATGAACTTTAAATTATACAATACAAACATAATCTCAAAATTAGAAACATCTTTAAAATTCCAAAATATTATGAAAGTAAAGCAACCAATAAGTTTAAACATAATTAATTAAAATACATTCCATTACAAATAATTCAATCAAATTAATTACAAATTAAAACCCCTATTTGCCTTAATTTCTAAATTTGTATTTATTACATGGAAAAGAACATATATTTTAATTAATTTCCAACTTTCTAATTAAAACCCCCCAGTTTAATTCCCCCTCCCCCCATCTTCATCTCTAAAAAAACCCTATATCTCACTTCTCCCCACGCCAGTCAAACATTCTCCCTCATTCTCCCCGACTCTGCAGCCCCCAACACCACATAGCCGCACCCCTTTCTCCCCCAGTCTCAGACCCCACGGAGCCGCGGCACCACGCTTGCGAGGCGATTATGACACGAATCGGACTTGGCACTCTTACCACTAACCGACTCTAGGCCACTTTGGGAGCCAAAGATGGTGGCGGGGACTTCACGGAAATTGGCCGTTGGATTCATCAAACTAGCCGTCGGCGGTGGTGGTACAGAAGAACATGACTCAGAACCCACACTTGACTGGAGTTTTTGATCTGTTTAAGGTGCTTCGTTTTCACCTCTTTTTGGGTTGATTTTTGATGGATTATCGACGAGCTGGGGAAAATTGATTTGGGTATTTTTGAAATCAGGTTGAATCTGTGTGTTTTGTAAGAGAACTTGAAATGACATCGTTTTGGCTTGACCCGGAATGGAACACCCGGTGCAGGCAGGGCGTTCAGCCGAATATGGCGGATTTTCGGATCGGCCGGAATTTTACCGGGGACAAAAACGTCGCCGTTTTGTCCCGGATTTTGCACTGGAACGGGCCGTTCCGGCCGGAACGGAACGGGATTAATAACACTGTTTTCAACATAACCACGTCTTCCCACTTCTAATTTTATTCTTAAAAAAACACGACTACTTGCCTAGCTTGTCGCCTCAAATTATAATCAATTATTAGAGACAGTGGCGTAGTGCTCAAAATCAATGATTTCAATATTTATTCCCATGGTTGATAAGATGCCATTTTCACACTCTCAATCACTCTTTAAAACACCAGCTCCCAAACACCCCCTCAATAAGTATTAAAGAACCATTTCACCTAAAAATTTAAGCCTATAAATGAGGTCCCATAATATGATTTATATTATTTTCTAACACACCCCCTCAAGTGAAAAGCCCTTTGGGCTTGAAACTTGCACAGGCCCAAATCACCTTGTGCTTGATTTTTATCAAATAGAATGAAGGTGGTGAGATTCGAACTCGTGACCGCTGGGTCAACAAGGCTCTGATATCATATTAAGGAACCATCTCACCTAAAAGCTCAAGCTTATAAGTGAGGCCCCATAATATGATTTATATTATTCTCTAACAATAAGCACCACTCAACGATTGATAATGGGAGGCTGCCCCCTCCACTGTTAATCCTGCAATAATAATATTTAATCCAATGGAAAGACAGAGAGCAGTATGAGATGAGAAATGGAAAGTGTAAACGAGTAATTCTCTCTCATCAATTATGAAGACGGACTCTTAAGTCATTTTCTTGAGAGAGAGGGCTACATTGTTGTTTTTGAGAAAGAAACATGTGATCGAGAGAGAGAGAGAGTTGCCGGTGGTTTTGCCGATGTCAAGGGTGACAGGATGATCGGTGGTTATGCTATAATTTTTTTTACGTTGTGTCATCGTTTTCTTCCTTCTCTCTCTCATTGTGTCGGTGGTCCTCTGTTATGTTATTGTCCTTCACAGTTAATAAATAAAATGCAGGCAAAAGCTTCAAATTTTTACTTCTTGTAAACTGTGGTTCGACAGTGTTTTTGGTGGGTCCCATAACAATTAAAACTGCGGTAAAAACTTTACCAAACAATTGTAAACTGTGTTTTCCTTAAAACACAGTTTACACCGCAATACCAAACCACCGCTTAGAAGATCCCATGTAGCTTTTCAGCTGAGTCGAATTGCATTCATGCAGTATTGAAAGACATGTTCATGTTGAAGGAGAGCAGTCAGTTAAAGAAGGAAGTCTGACGTGGAGAATTAGTTACTTTTCTGTTATCTGTTATGTGTTTGTTATAATTCTGTTATGAGTTGGTTAAGTCATGATTTCCTTCTTGTTATTTGTTGCAAGTCGGTTACAAATAAAGGAAGCTTCAAGGACACGTCTTTTTATTTACGCAACTATCTCTTCTTACTCCTCAATTCTACAGTTTATATACTTGTTCAGTGTACGGTAAGAAGAATCACCGTGTAATTGACAACCCTCATCACAATCCCCGCTGTCCCGTCAGCCATAGCTTGTTTAGTAATGGATGTTGAGGAATAGAGAAGGTGAAATGAAAAGTAAATATTATTGACAAGACAGAGAGCAATTGATGCTTGGAATAAATCAATCTACTCTTAGTCATTTTCTGGAGTAGATTATACTTTTGTAATGAAGAATATTCTTTGGAATAGAAAAAGTGAAAGGAAAACTAAAAGCAGAGCAAGAAATGGTGAGTATGAGATGAGAAACGGGAAAGGTGAAATGTGTATTGGCCTTGACCGTCTAACTTGGACATGGACATGGAGTGAAGAGCATCAAAATAAGAAAAAAAGCATAATATGAGTTTTGACCATGATTGCTAATAGGATAATCTAATAAAAGATAAAAACAGAAAAATAATTAAGAAAACCAATTTTTAAATAAAAAAAATATAGAAGGGTGAAGTCAAAAAAATTCAACCTTAAATATTAAGATCAAAAAACAAATATCGAGCTAACTTGAGAATACCCGTCAAATATACAACTTAAATCATGAGACAAATATAACCTTATAAAAAAGAAAGAGAAAAAAAAATCAAGAAGTTCAAAATATGAAATTCAAATATAGGGACTAGGAAAATATGCAGGGTAACTTGGCATTAAAAGAATTGTTTTAATTAATAAAAAAACAGAGAGAGAGACTAAAGTCAACGTGGGTTAATCTTTGAAATGGTGTAGTGTGGTTTCCAGGTTTGAAAGATACTGTGATAACTTCTAGTTGCTGGATCCAAATTAATGTGTGGGGGTTGGTTTGAGTTCGTCAGAAATATGCATACTTCTTGAATGTAGTTTGTTAATATAAATTAAGATGAGATGATGTTTTCTAATTATAAATTGAGGGTAATGTTTCAGAAATATTTCCCCATGGTACATGAGAAAGAAAGATAAACCTGTTAAACTAATCAAGAATTCACTTGATGTGTGTTGGCTTCATAGATCGAGGGCAGTTTTTTGGAAATGTTTTTCAAAGCTGCATGAGAAGAATGATAAAGCTGTTAGACTAACTAAAGGTGATTGTGTAAATTTAATAATTCACTTGATGTGCTGGGGCTTTACTGAAACTGCAATCGTTTCTAGAATCAAGTGATAAAATTGAAATATTTCATGAGGATGTGTAACTTTTAGGTTTCACTTGGTGCTCTCTGGCTTTTCCCATACTATGTAATTAACCCAGAGGAAATTGTGGGGATTGCTGGTAAACTATCTTTTTTTTTTATGCTGAATCCATGATGGCGCTTCAAGATTTCATAAACAAAATGGGATCAAATAATGTGTGGTGTGAAGGAAATGGAGCTAGCCCGAATGCTGATCTTCGATCTGGAAATATTATGAACTGTGGCATCAATGGTCTTGAGAATTCAGATGTTTTCCTCTTGGTAATTGTATTGACATTTTCAGTCATTTATAGAATGGAACTCTTATCAGCTGCCCTTTGTGTATGACTTAACAGCCATTAATTTGTCTTCTGTTTGCCACATTTACTATGAAATAATCATGTTTCCAAGGCATTTGGATTGATTGAGACTTTGTCATCATCTCATATAGTGTTTGATGAATTGTCAGCCAAGGGTAGAAGCTGCCATGGTAAATGCCAGAATCCACAAGGTGTTTATAACATCCCTTTTGTTATTTCTTATTTGTCAGAATAGGTTCATAAAAGCTTCACATATAACCAATCCAATCAACATCAATTTCAGAGAGAATGACTTCAAGCTATGGGAGCTATATGAAGTGGAAAGATACAAGGGAACAAAATTACACTCACAAGGATATCATTGGCCCTCATACATGGATCTCTGAGAATCATTTAACTTGAATTAAATAATATTTGAAAATTAACAAAAAGAAATAACATTACAAGATGAAATATTAGAAACGAATTATTTCACTTTCTCGTCCAAGAGTCTGGCCTTGGTAATAGTAACTCAAGGTTCAAGTGGTCTCGTTCTTGCAATTTACCAAAAATAAAGAAAGAAAGAAAGGAAAGGAAAGGAAGCACCAAAAGATAGCTGATAGCTGTAATCAGTCGCGGTAAGAAGAATCACCGTGTAATTGACAACCCTCATCACAATCCCCACTGTTCCATCATCGTTCCAATCTTCATGCGTTCAATCATCTGAATCCACAGATTCTTGGATTACTTCATTGTTTAATATAATGTGAGGGATGTGAGATATCTTGGGCCAGTCCTCTCCTTTCTCTTTCTTGCACCTATTCTCCAATTCTGGACAGTCTGTTATGTGTAAAGCATCCAAAGAAGTCAGGTTCCGAAAACCTTCCTCTGGCAAGCTTTCAAGTGCATCACAACCAACTATCTTCAAGCTTTTAAGAGCAGAAAGGTTATCAAATACCTTATTTGACAAAGACTGCAGATCTCTCAGCCAAAAAATTTCTAAGCTTTCAAGGAGTGTATGATTTGCCCATCGGGAAGCTCCCTCGCATTGGGAACATCAAAAATAGAAAGGGAGGTGAGAGAAGTGAGATTCCTCACTGACATCAGCAATGAAACATTCACTAGCTTGATGGCCAATATTTTGACGGAGGGTATAATTGGTATTTCGGTCAACACAGGGCAGCCACTTACAGATAATTCTTGAAGGCGAGGAAAACGACACGCAACCCATTGCTCTAATCTCTCCATTCCATGAACACGCAGCTTCTCCAAGGATGGGAATGGATTTTGGCCATCTCCATACACGTTGTTGTTGTCAATACACTTCACACCATTCATTCCCTCTAATTCAAGACTCTTGAGGAACTGCAGCTTCCCAAACGGTGGAAGCTGTTCACAGTTATGACAATCTCTTATCACCATCTCCACTAGGTTTGGTAGCATCAAGTTCAAGTCCATCATCCAATTACTTGGAAATTTTGAACCACAATATCCAATTAACATCAACTTCTTCAGATTTGAATGAGGTTGAAGCGCACCAAGTACCTCCTCCGCCTCATTATTTGGTATGGAAGCAATACTATCAGATTGTCCATTCCCATGCCAAGATAAAGTCAGTGATAGAAGAGCTGTCTTCAAGTTCAAATTGGCTCTGCTAGCATCTGTTAAGTTCTTAACATTAACAAGACCCATGATTCTCAATTCACCAGAGAGATTCTTCAGCCTTTCCAGCTCCACTATGTGACGACCCTTCTCCTTACCCACAATGAACAGGCTAAGTTTTCGCAAGCACGTCAATTGCCCCATTCCAAAAGGCATGAATCGAAGTGAATGGCAACCCATAATGTCAAGATAGACGAGACTTTTCATATGCTTCATACCTTTTGGTAATTGGATGAGTCTGTGGCAATCTCTTAGATTTAGTGTCTGGAGGTTTTGGAGAGAGGTTATACCTTCAGGCAAATTTTGGATGGAGGAAATAGAGACATCTAGAAACCTTAGATGTTTCAAATCACAAATTGATTTTGGCAATGTATTAGTTGTGCTAATACCTATATTTAAGGCTCTTAGATGCTTTTGTTGAGTGAAACAGAGAAGAAGAGCATCATCATAAATAGTACTTCTAGAAAGCAAAATTGATCGCAGCGACCGAGATTTGATATCCTTGTCTTCTGGAGCATAGGATAATTCCCCGTAAGCACCCACATGACGAACTCCTTCAGAAATTTGGAACTCTGTATCTCCCTCAATCAATAAACATTCTCTACGCATCATGGACTGTGCAAGATCATGCATAAGATCATGCATTTTGCATGTTATGTTGCCAAACCCATCATCCTGGACCTCTTGTAGAAATGTCCTTCCCACCAGTTCATTGAATATCTCAATACCCTTGACGTGCAAATCCATTTCTGTTCTGCAACAAATAAAGCCATTTGCCATCCACAAAGCAACCAGCTCCTCCCTACGCATCACATGATCTTTTGGAAATATAGAGCAAAATGCAAAGCATTGCTTCAAATGTGGTGATGATTGAGTGTAACTCAACCTCAAAGCAGGTAAAATATGGCTTGCTTCTCCTGTTAGATCCCATATCTCACTTTCCTTGATTGCTATCCAATGATCTTCACTATCTGTTGGCTGCATTAGGTTCCCGAGTGCCTTCAGAGCTAAAGGAACACCACCACACTTCTTCACTATAGACGCTCCAATGGCTTCCAGTTGTACGCACTCCTCTTTCCTTCTCATCCCCAATGCAAGTCGTTGAAACAGATCCCAAGAATCTTCTTCAGACAATCCCTTTATGTGATGGACAAAAGTTGTTGCCATTTTATGGGCAACCATCTTAATACGCGTAGTTACTATTACAGCACTACCTGTAGCTCCACACCTTAATACCTCCTTGAATTTACTCCACCTATCACCATAATCATCCCACACATCATCCAGTACAAGCAAAAACTTTTTTCCAGCTAACTTCTGTTGGAGGAGTTGTTGCAAGGGATCCAATCCATGATTTTCACATGGGGCACCATCAATGGACTCTATGATCGCTCTTGTTAATCCTCTTAAGTCAAAATCAGTAGACACAAACACCCAGATCCTCAAATCGAATTGTTGTTTAACCCTTTCTTCATTGTAGACTAATTGAGCAAGTGTTGTTTTACCGAGGCCCCCCATTCCCCACACAGCATAAATAGAGAGATCGTCTGCATCAGAGAACAGGATGTTGACTAGTTCTTCCTTTTCCTTTCCTCTTCCGTGAATTTCTGATTCATTAACGAGTGTGCTGGTAAGCCGCAAATTGTAGGTATGATCGGCTGCTATGTCCCCGACACATGGTGTTAAATGGAACTTGTTCATGTTATCAGCTATGGCATCCAATTTTTCTCTCATATTTTTCAATTTACGCGCCATTCTTGATCGAAAAACAAGTGGATTATGAGTGATAGAAGAGAAGGATCTTAGCTGAGTTTTGAGACCTTTTCGCTGTTGTTGCCATTGAGCTTCAATGGCAAACTCATCTAGCAAATCATCAACATCATAAGCTACATCCTTGAGGTCGCTGAGCCACACCTTGAGAGGCTCACTCTTCCATTGCTTCTCCTCTGCATCCTGGAGCACAGCTTGAATGACTGTGAACGTGCGCCCGAGATGTTGAAGCTCGGTCTCTAGGCTCCCGGCAAGCTCAAGCTCTTGAAAAATTAGGGAACTCAAGTTCTCCATGATTGTACTCGCTAGAGCAGAAACAATTGCTTCAGCCATAGCTTGTTTAGCGATGGATGTTGCGGAATAGCAAAGGTGAAAGGAAAACTAAAAGCAGGGGATGTGAGGAAGAAATGGGAAGTAAATATTGAGAAAACAGAGAGCAGTATGAGATGAGAAATGGAGGTTGCAGTGTGAGCTAGTTCTCGATCAATAAAGAGAGAGATTTGTTGGTTAGAAAAGGAGAGGGATGGATAATGGATTGCCCCGACTAGAATATATGGTGGAAACGAAAAGGATGGAAATTTCTTTCTCTGGTCAAAAATGGTCGTCGGTGGCCATTGGCTCAAATCAAAACTGTATTGGCCACCGCATGGGCTCCACACGGTGAGCAGCCTTGAAAGTAAACGTGCATTACTCTTTCATTGATTATGAAGACGGACTTTTAAGTCATTTTTTAATAATTGTTTAGAGCGTAGCATATTTTGTTTTTAATGTATATTTATTTAAATAATATATATTTAATTATTCAAGAAGATAAGCATCAATGTTAATCCTGCAATATTTAATCCAATGGATTCAGATTGGATTGTAATAGTGTAGTTTTGGGTCGGTTCGGTTCTCGGTTCGGTAGGTTTGCTGGTTTTTCTATTTTTTTATCATTATTTGTACAGTAAATTAATGTTTTTAGCCCACAAAAAAGATAAAAAACAGCTTATGGGTGGAGGGGCTCCGCGGTAATTGCACATTTTCAATCTAGACCGATCCGGTCTGCCTACCTTTTTATTATTTTATATTTTTTTGAAAATGGCTAAATACTGATATAGCCCCTAATAAGACAAAATTGATGAGTTGGGCATAGGGGTATACCGGTAATTGTCCATTTTTTTTCTTTATACTGTCGGCATATGTGGCGCACGCGATCGACAGTATTCCGCCTCACGCCCTGTTTAGGTGGCCCGTAAGGCGTCGCCGGAGAAGGGCTACCGATGTCTAGATCGATGCGCCGCAAAGTGGTCTTCCTCCTGGTACGAAGTGTTTTGTGGTACAACGGCTGTATACGAGGCGGTGGCCGGTGAAAGTCGGTCCACTCGTTTCTCTCTCTCCTGCACGTAAAAGTGCAGGAGAGGCCCCCGGTTTTGTTACCTTTACACTCCAGTCCCTGTACTTTTAATTTTGTGTATGGTCCTGTTTTCTGTTATATAAATTTTGATTTAGTTCGATTGAGTCCTTCGATTGAAATTAATTAAATGTTAATATTTCACTTCGATACTCCTTTTAATTTCCGGATTGGGTTTAAATAGTTTAATATATTCGGTACAGAAGTTTCAATTTTGTTCTTTGATTGAAATTGATAATATATTGGATTTTCATTTCAGCACTTATACTTTTAATTTTTTATTTTAATCCCTTTATATTTGATTTTCATTTCAGCCCTTATACTTTTAATTTTTTATTTTAATCCCTTTATTTCTTTATATTTCTGGAATAATCCCTATTTTTATCCATGTATATATAAGCGTGCTCTTAGCTTTGATTTTTAATTTTTGTTATTTTATTATTTGTTGAGGTGATATTTTGTTTTCAAATAAAATTTTGTATCTATGATTTGAAAATTGATATTTCTTTTTTTTTTTCTCCTTTTGTTCTTTCTTTTAGTTTTTTATTCGTTTCTTTATTTTTATTTTCAAATCAAATGATTTTTTTTTACCTGATAATTTTTATTTTATTTTTTGTTTGATCTTTTGTTAAGTTTTTAAGATTTTTTTAGTATTTCATTTATTTTATTTTTTTCATTATTAACACAATAATAATAATAATAATAATAATAATAATAATAATAATAATAATAATAATAATAATAATAATAATAATTGAGGGACCCCTATTTCAAACTGTGGAAATGCATTTTGAAATGTGTATGCATGTTTTTTTTTGACAGACTCGCCCTTTAAGGAGTGATATGTGGTTGCAACAATTGCATGATAAACAAAAATTTTAATTTTTGCTTAAACTCTACAATAAAAATTTCTTAAGTAACAACCACTGTGTCCCCCATAAATCTTGAATTCAAGAAGCTTCAAGAAGGGTTTGGTAGCTTTTGTGCATCATATTATGAGGTTGCTACTTTGGTCTCTACACAGGGTCTCTTGTTGTCCCAGTGATCACCTTCATGAAGGCAATATGGGGGCTTAGCAAATAGCGGGAGGGTACGTATACCAATAACTACCAGTCTAAACACTCAGCAAAAAGTTGGGGTTTACACAAACTTCAACCTTGACTCAAGTCATAGATAAACTGTTAGTCCCCCACCTAACTTAAAGTTTAATGTGTGTGCCAATAATAAAAGGTGATGCATGACAGGACATTTTTTTTTATGTCATGCCTGACAGGATGTAAAGATGCATGCTAAAGCTTCTAAAAAATATAAATCATTCATAGCAGCCAAAAAAATCAACATATCATAAACAAATAAAATGCAAGCCTAGTCCAATTTTCCCAATGGAGTCACCATCCTGCCGCAACCCATTTGCGAGAGCACGGCGTCGCAACAACCCTTCCTGCTAGCGGGGGAATTCATGTTGGGGTCTTATCTTTATTTTCATGAAAATGGAGTCACCACCTAGTATTATGGTTACTAGGAAACCTAAAACTGGTCTTTCAGAGATTCTAAGGTAAGGGACTGGTTGCGTAAAGGGAAGGTTTTAACACCCCTAGTACGCTCTACCTTAGGTAAGCTGCTTGATGTTTTGGTTTGCTTATGATTTGCTATGGTTTTGATCTTTCAAAGAATATGCTGCTTAAATGATGATGGTGCATCATTCCTGTAAAAAATATTTTGGATATTTATCATTTTAAAATTTCTTTATCCAAATATTTATGGTGAATACGATGGATTATCCTCGCTGATATTTTGGATATTAACCACTCTAGGATTTGTTTATCCAAACACTAAAAGTGAATAATAGCGAATCATCCCCACCAATATTTTGGATATTAACCCCTTTAGGATTTATTTATCCAAATATCAACAGTGAATAATACAAATCCTTAAAAATAAGATTTTGAATATTTTTGGAATATTGGTTGTCGCACCCCAACGCGAGAGCGTGGCGTCGCGACGACCCTCCCTGTGAGCGGGGGAATTCATGTAGGGGGGGGGGTCTTATCTTTATTTTTGTGGAAAAGGGGAGTCGCCACCTAGTATTATGGTTACTAGGAAACCTAAAATGGGTCTTTCAGAGATTCTAAGGCAAGGGACCGGTTGCGTAAAGGGAAGGTTTTAGCACCCCTGTACGCCCTACCTAAGGTAAGCTGCTTGACATTTTGGTTTGCTTATGATTTGCTATGGTTTTGAGTTTTTCAAAGATTATGTTGGTTAAATGATGATGGCGTATTATCCCCGCCGAATATTTTGGATATTAACCTCTTAGGATTTATTTATCCAAACACCAACAGTGAATAATGGCAAATTATCCCCGTTGAATATTTTGGATATCAACCCCTTGGGATTTATTTATCCAAACACCAACAGTGGATAATAGCAAATTATCCCCACCGGATATTCTGGATATTAACCCCTTAGAATTTATTTATCCAAACACCGACAATGAATAATAGCAAATTATCCCCGCCGAATATTTTGGATATTAACACCTTTAGGATTTATTTATCCAAATACCAACAGAGAATAATAAATTCCCAAAAAATAAAATTTTAATATTTTTGGAATATTGACCAATACCCTTTGGATTTTACAAACACGTTGTAGAATCCAAAAATACGAGAAATGATTTTTCTTTACGAAATCCATGCTAAAACATATTTTTTCTTCAAACTCCAAGATAATATATTTTTTTTGAAACAAACAAATTTTCAAAATTATGCTACTATTTTGGCCATATGCAAAAAATTCACTTTTTTGTTTTAGATAAAAAAAATAATATTTTTATTTTGAAATTTATATTTTTTCCTATTTTTTTTTTTTATTTATTGCTAGTGGGTTGGACTGCCTAGCCCAGATGCTGGGCTGCCAACCCCAACAAAATTGGGTTGGGCTTCCAACCCAATTAACTTATACAGGCTTTAGGCCCATTTAAATTTTGACTAGGCTTTCAGCCCATTTTATTTTAGGGCTGAGTTTCCATTATTCTCATACTAGGCTTCCAGTCCAGACGGGCCGAAAGCCCAACTCATTTAGTAATCGTGCCGGACACCAAGCCCGACCTGACTTACTGTTCACAGCATGTTAACAGTAGATCGGGGCTGAAAACGTAGGAGACGATGAACAGTAAAGATGGATTTTCGAGTGTGACGAATGACGTACCTGTTAATGCCTTGTTCTAGTGAGAGAGAAACAAAGGAGACCGAGAGAGAGAGAGACCAGCAACGAGAGGGATGGAGATCAACTATGTTTTTTACGTAAATTTTCCTTTGTTTTCTTTGCTTTGTTTGTGCTTTCCTCTTTGTCCCTGCACATTTATAGCAGAGGAAGCAGCCCTTCGGCTGCCCATGGCGTGCAAACGAGGGTTGCTGCCTCTGCATTGCCCAGTAATGGGGCTTTGCTCAGGCGGCGTGCGTGCACTTTTCAGGTGATTGAACAGTGCACGCTTGTGAAAAATGATTTTGCAGAGGGTAAAAATGCGATTTTGTGCAGTTATACCCCAGTCAGAATTTCAATATCAGCCTTGATTTCGCTCGCTTTTTTATTTTGGTCCTTGATTTCCAATTTATACGATTTGACCCTGCATTGACTGTTAAGTTCTCAATTTATTCAATTTTGCCCTTGTAACAAGATATTTTTGGATTTTTGTCTTCTTTTTTTTTAATATTTTTTGTTTTTCTCCGAAACATGAAAATAAGTGGGTCAAAAATTGGGTAGCAACATTGGCCAATACCGTTTGGATTTTACAAACATGTCGTAGAATCCACAAATGTGGAAAGATGATTTTTTGTTTACGAAATCAAATGCTAAAACTATTTTTTCTTCAAACTCCGAGATAATATATATTTTTTTAAGAAAATGAATTTTCAAAATATGTTAGCGTATTGGCCGTATGCATAAAACAACATATTTTTTGTTTATATATATATATATATATATATATATATTATGCAAATTTTCTAATTTTTTATTTTTTATTTTTTATATTTAGTGGGCTAGCTGCCCTGCCCTAATAGGCCAGGCTGCCAGCCCATTTGCTGGCTGGCTGCCCCCACTCACTAGGCTGGGCTTCCGGCCCACTCACTAGGCTGGTTTCTGGTCACTCAATAAGCTAGGCTTCCAGCCCACTTACTGTTAGTACCTTTGAGTAGAGGAGGTCGAGGTGATGATTCCTGTGGTGGTGGCGTAAAAAACGGAGGCCTGTGGTGGTTGGAGTGGACTTTGGAAGTTGACGTGGCTACTTCACAGCCCCTGCTGCTGCTTCTGTTACCATCGCCTGGATCGTGGTTAGGTCGCCGGTGTTGAGTTATAGCTGCTGGTGATGGCAAGGTGTCTCTAGGTGGTCGGATATGGTGGCATGAGGAGGAGAGAGAGAGATGTCGGAGTGCCTGGTTTTAGTGAGAGAGAGTCGACTGAAATGAGAGAGAAAGGAGAGGAAAGGAACTGACGAGGCTGGGGCTGGTGAAGAAGATTTCTTGCGTTTTTTATGTGAATTTTCCCCCTGATCCTCTACTCTCTTTTTTTCCTCTTCTTCGATCATCCCCCCTTCGGCTGCCCATGGCATGCAGTCAAGGGCTGCTGCCTCTACATTGCCCAGTAATGGTTGTTTTGTTCAGGCGGCGTGCATGCACTGTTAAAGTGATTGAACAGTGCACACTTGCAATTTAAATGGTTTTGGAGAGGGAAAAAATGTGATTTGGTCCCCCATCTTATAATTGTTCTAATTGCACCCCAATTGGATTTAAATTTATGATTTTATGCAATTATACCCCGTCAGAATTTCACATCTTAGTCTTGACTTTACGCGCCTTTTTTTAATTTTGGTTCTTGATTTCTGATTTGCGCGATTTAACTTAAACTCTCAATTTGTTCAATTTGACCCACGATTTTGCATAATTGGCTTGAAAAAATTCAAATCGATCTCCGAAAATTCCAATCTCATCAATTGAACCTGAATTAAATTCATACCAACACCAACCCTTTTTATTTTATTTTTTGTTATTTTTAGGTAGTTTTGGGGAATGACCCAAAATTTGGTTATGACAATAATAATAATAATAATAATAATAATAATAATAATAATAATAATAATAATACTTTATGTATATATAAGTGCACTCTTTTGCTAATGTTTTTTAGGGGATAATTTGATAATTTGATATTTTTATTTTTTTGACAATAATAATTTTGATATTTTTTTTTGATGTTTTGTTAAAGTTTTTTGGATTGTTTTAGTCTTTTTTTTTTTTTTCTTTCATTATTAACAAAATAAGAATAATAATAATAATAATAATAATAATAATAATAATAATAATAATAATAATAATAATAATAATAATAATAATAATAATTTAATTGTTTTTCTTGCTTACTATTTTGTTAATGTTTTTTATGATTTTTTTCTCGGAATAATTTGATAATTTTTATTGTCTTGACAGTAATAACAATGATAATTTTTATTTTTATTTTATTTTTTATTTGATCTTTTGTTAAAGTTTTTAGGATTTTTTTAGTCTTTCATTTATTTATTTATAATAATAATAATAATAATAATAATAATATTTTAATTGTTTTTCTTGCTTACTATTTTGTTAATATTTTTTAGTTTTTTTCTCGGGATAATTTGATAATTTTTATTGTTTTGATAGTAATAACAATGATAATTTTAGATGTTACGACTTCAATGTTACTATTGTTATAATAGGGTGTGTTGATCTATTTCATTATATTAAAGTTTGCATATATCAATATCATATTTTAATTTTGATCCAGCAAATCTAATAAAAATTGTTTACTCAGCCCGCAACGTAGGGTGGATAATTTTTTTAATTTTCAAGTTAAATGATTTTTTTCAGCTAATAATTTTTATTTTTGTTTTATCATCTATTTTATTTTTTTATTTGCTCTTTTATTAGAGTTTTAATGCTTTTTTTAGTCTTTGATTTAATTTTGTATTTTTCATTATTAGCGCAATAATAATATTAATAATAATAATAATAATAATTTTTGTTTTCGTTCTTATTTGCTTTTCTGTTAATTTTTTTTGTATTTTTTTCTCGGGGTAATTTAATAATTTTTATTATTTTGGTAGTGATAGTGATGATAATTTTAGATGCTAAGACTTCGATGTTACTGTTGTTATAATAAAATATGCTCATCTATTTTATTATATCAAATTTTATATGTATAAATATTCTATTTAATCTCAACAGTTATAAAAATTGTTTACTCGACCTGCGGTGTAGTACAGACTTACAACATCATAAAGGTTGATGTAAATATTGGAAAAAAACTATGTTTTCCTACATATTTGTGTTGAAAAACTTTCGAGGCAATTACCTAATTTCATCTGTTTGATGTTAAAGCTTCGGTATTTTGATTGCGGTAACGTGTATTGATGTGCTGTATCATATCAGACTTTGCATGTGTAGATATTATATTTTATTTTTAAATTAGTAAAATCTATAAATTGCTTCAAATCCAACAATTATAAAAATTATATGTTACCCGCAATGTAGTGCGTGCAATATAACTAGTAATTCCTATAAGAATCAATAATTAGAGACAGGCGGCGTGGTGCTCAAAATCTTAAAAACTAATTGGAAGAGCAAAAATACTTTCTTTCATAAATCAACGAACACTCAAAATTAACTTAAACATCGAGTTATCCATTGTTCTATGGAGGACTTGTTTTGCAGAAACAAGAAAGACCCGGAGCTCGTCGCTAGAAAAGTCCATTTTTGTTTCAAATTTTCCACAACTTCATCATTATTCTATCAAGCTAACATTGTTCAATTTTTTATTCCCCAGTCATGGCAGCCATTCAAACGAGAACGTGTCATGAATGTGCTAAGCTACCATTAATTCCACTATATCTGCAAACTGGCAATCATCAGTACATAAACAATGGACTGAAATTTGCATCAGTAGGCCCTGGTGTTCTTGTTCAAACTCAGTTGAGTTATTTCATGAGTGCGGGGAAACAACTAAGGTACGTAGCTTCTGCACCAAATTCTACTATACTTCCGTTAAACACAAACAAAAAAAGAGAGTAGGTGGGGATGGTTACAGGCAATATAACAACAGTGATCGATGTAATTCAAAATGTCAATCCTATTTCAATTCTTTTTTTCTCTAATTTCTTTCTTACGATGTTGCTTATATAATATGATTTCACTTTTGATGTTGTGTTCCAGGAAATGCATGAGAAAGCAGGAAGGAAATTTGTATTTCCAAAGTCGATCAATTTGGGTTGTTTACCATAGCAGTTCAAATGACTAGCACAGGTTGTTCATCAATTTGCTGACTTTATTAGTTTAAGCGCAAGCAATATCTTGTATCTGGTATAATTTGATAAATTTAAAAGTGAGGCCTTAGAAATGATTTTTTAGGTTTCTAAATTTTATCAATTTAGATTTTTTTTATTAGATTTTTTTTATCAATTTTATTCCTAAATTAATTTTATTTCTCAATCATAACTTACATCACGGAAACTGTTTAATTCTTTATAAAATAATGTTATTTTTATAAGAATAATATACAATCTTGATTAAAATACGAATGGGATGTCTTGAAAATAGATAAAACAAAAAAGATTGAGTGTAAAATTTGAAAAACAAATGTCAAATATAAAATGATTGATATATATTGGAAGAAAATTAAAAATAATTGTGGCTAGTAGGCAAGTTTTCAAATCTAAGAGGATCAATTAAAACCAAGCCTTAATTGAATAATTAATAAACTCGTTCACACCATGCACACAAATAAAAAAATATTTCAGCTTCCATCACCCAGAATCCTCCCTCCTTCATTTTTTTTATGGTTTAATTATATAATCAACATCAAACTATTAGGACAATATTAATTTTATATTCGAGCAATTTTATATCAATTTTTAAGACAATATTATTTTTCAAATATTGAGATGATAATATATTAAATGTATATTTTATTTTATTTTATATTGTGTAAATATTTTTTATATTTTTCTATACACAATCCTATAAATTCCACCAGTCCTCACGCCAATATATATTTTTGTTCCAAGACAAACATGGTGAGTCAGGTATTGCTCTCTAAACCAACCACACCACAGCTGGCCATGAGAACTTTTCAACGTAGCCACATGTCTCGCCGCTTCTAATTATTTTATTCTTAAACAAACACGACCACTTGCCTAGCTTGTCGCCCCAAATTATCATCTTGGAAAATATAACGGGTATAAGAATCAATCATTCGAGACAAGTGGCGTGGTGCTCAAAATCAATGAAAGATGGGCTGTTTTTGGCTAATTAAACACCATTTATTTGCTTTCTTTTCAACTGATGGACAAGTCAGGTATTTTTCAATTAATTTCTTGATGTTAATTGGTAATTATTGTGGAAAAAACAACTCTTTGATCAAAGTCCTTTCAGTTGACTAAAATTTAAAATGTTAGATATATATTGGGAAATAAATATTATGGCTACTTAAAATCAAACTTTAATTGAATAATTAATCAACCTCCCTCACATAAAAATATATATTTCAGTTTCCATCATCCAGCAACCACCTAGCCGCCGCCGCCGCCGCCCCCCCTGTTGCCACATGTAAGAGTCAGTAACCTTCTTCTGACAAGACGCGTGCAGACAGATGGACGGGATCACATCACCAATTTTAGATACACTTTTGATACTTGGCAGTAACCCACATCACTAAAACCCAAACTCTCTGAAAAGTAAAAGCTGGCAACTTGCTCCTCTTGGGTTCCACAACCTGATTTTTTTGCGTGTTCTATGCAGATTCCTTCAGGGTTTTGTTTATTTCTTTGTAATTTATTCTATATTGTCCACGCAATTTTTGTTTTTTTGTAATCTGTTTTGTTATTGGGCCAGAACTGTTCTCAGCCCAATCCAATTGGCTGGGCCAGGTTCAATCCAAGTCCAGCAGCTTGGCCGGCCAATTTAGTTGGGTCAAATCTAGTCCGATTTTTTTATAAAAAATTACATTTAAAAAAAAAACAAACAAAAAATGTCTTGATTTTGTACATACGGACGAATTCCAAAGTTTTTCCAAGCATATTTCTCATGTTTTGAAACAAAAATTGGATATTGTAACTAGTTTATGATTATCCATTAGAATTTGACCAAAATATCAAAAAAAAAAATAGTTATTTTGTTTCAGCTATCGCGGTGTAAAATTAAATTGTAAAGTAAACTCATAGATAATTAAAAAGAGGTTTTTTAATTGCGGTATAAAATTGTATTATAAAGTACACCCACAGAAAGTAATTTTTTTAAAATAAAATGTAGTGCAAAAAGGTTTTTTAGAATGGTGAGGTTTTTTACTCCCAATGAAATAGAGACTTTCTCACGAAGAGAGATTCACTTTGAGCCTTATTAAAGAACAACAAATAAAAAACTGACTTAGAAAAAAATAATCAAACAACAATGGAGCTTGCTTTAAGTAGGGTGTACTAGGGGTGGGGCGTCTCCCCCTTGCACAATAAGTTCCCTTGCCCAGACTCTCGCAGACCACTAGGTTTTCTAGAGAATTTCATTGGGTTTTTAGCAAGTTGTCTAGAGTTTTAGGTATCTTTGAGAATTATTTACTTCTTGGAAATTCAATGTATTTTAAAGTATTAGAATACTGAAATTGAGATCATATGAAGAAGCAAACTGTCACACCCTCTGCGAGAGCACGACGTCGTGATGACTCTCTCCGCGAGCCGAGGAATTCATGTCGGGGTTTTATCTTTATTTTCGTGAAAAAAGGGAGTCACCACCTAGTATTATGGTTATTAGAAAACCTAAACTGGTCTTTCAGAGATTCTAAGGCAATGGACTGGTTGCGTAAAAAGACGGTTAGCACCCCTAGTATGCCCTACCTAAGGTAAGCGACTTGACATTTTGGTTTGCCTTATGATTTGCTAGGGTATTGATCTTTCAAAAAATATATTAGTTAAATGATGATTGCGTATTATTCCCGTAAAAATATTTTGGATATTTACCACTTTAAGGTTTCTTTATCCAAATATTTACGGTGAATAACGAATTATCCCCGCTAATATTTTGGATATTAATCCCTTTAGGATTTCTTTACCCAAATATCAACAGTGAATAATAACAAATTATCCCTGCCAATATTTTGGATATTAATCCCTTTAGGATTTCTTTACCCAAATATCAACACTGAATAATAACAAATTATCCCCGTCAATATTTTGGATATTAACCTCTTTAGGATTTCTTTACCCAAATATTAACAGTGAATAATGAATCCCCAAAAATAAGATTTGATATTTTTAGAATATTAGCCAATATCCTTTGGATTTTTACAAACATGTAGAATCCAAAAATATGAGAAAACAATTATTGTGTTTACGAAATCCATGATAAAAGATATTTTTTCTTTAAACTCTGAATATATACTTTTTGGAAAGGAATGTTCAAGATATGTTAGCGTACTGGCCGTATGCACGAAAACAAAATATATTTTTGTCTTTTAAAAAAAATATTTTTTTATGCAAATTTTGTATTTTTTTGCATTTTGTATTTTTTTCTTGGTGGGATGGGCCGAGAGGTCCATCATTTGGGGCTGGACTTCCAGCCCTGGGTGGGCCAAACAGCCCACCCATTTATGCATGCATGCAGAACAAGTGGGACGGGGGGAGTGAATTAATTCACTCCCCTCGCACAAACCAGATGACAACCAACAGTGAAATGGGGTATTTTAGAGTGTGATGAATGACGTATCTATTAATACCATTGGGTAGATGAGGTTGAGGTGGTTCTTCCAGTTGTGGTGGCGTCGTAAATGGTGGCTGAAGTAGGCATCAAAAGGTGGATGGCCTACGCCGCAACAACTATTGCTGCTGCTACCTTCGCCTGAGACCGTGGTTGGGTCTCCGATGTTGAGGGGGAGCTGCTGGTGATGAACGGGGTGGTGCTAGGTGGTCGGAGATGGTAGCCGGAGCTGCTGACCGAGAGGGAGATGTAACTACTGGTTTTTAAAGAGAGAGAGAGAGGGTTGATCGAGAGAGGGAGAGAGAGGCGTCTCCACCGGAGATGAGGGAGATGAAGTGTGATCGTCGCTGGTTCCTAAGCTCAGGTGTCACCTTGTGTAAGTTTTCCTATCTCTGCGTAATTCCCCCCTGTTACTAAATTTTTTGCTCTGTTTTCGTGAAATTTTTCCTCTGTCTCTGTAAATCTCCTCCTCTGTCTCTCAATGCTCTTTTTTTCCTTTCTTATTGCATGCGAACAATCGGTGCCATTTATAGGGGAAGGAGGCAACCTTTGGCATGCACATTGCGTGGGGTTGCTGCCTATGCAGTCGGCTTGTAGAGGTGTGCCCTGCATTGTTCAGGTGTCGAAACAGTACAGGCACCCTGTAGATTTGATTTTGGGAAGGTGAAGGTATGATTTGATCCAAAAATATACAATTATTCTAATTGCATCCCCGATTGGTTTTAAACTTTTAATTTTATACAATTGTATCCTTGTCAGAATTTTGAGAGCATCCTTAACTTTGTGTGCCTTTTTATTTTGGTCCCTGGTTTCTGATTTGTGCGATTTAACCCTCAATTGACCATTAGACTCTCAATTTGTTCAATTTGGCCACTGATTTCGCATAATTGGCTTCAAAAAATTCAATTCGGTCTCCAAAAATTCCAATCTTCTAAATTAAACCCGAATTAAGCTCAAGAACTTGATTTTTCATTGATTAAGCTCTTAATAAAATTATTTTGACCAATTTAAAGTGTAATTAAGTCCTTGAACTTAATTAAATCCTTCAATTGGACCCTAAATTAATTCTTCAACACAATTACACTTTTATATTGGCCAACAATTAAATCGAACTGGCCCATAAAAATATAATTAAATGTTTTGACTTAAATTTTACGAAGATTTATCCAATAATAAAATACTTTAGCCTTGAATCTGTATCTTCCTTCATTTCTAGGCACAAAAGAGGTACGATCGAGCTCTAGAAAACATCCAAAATTCTCACCTTGATTTTCCTACCGACAACGGCCCCCTTTACTTTATTTTTGCTATTTTTGGGTAGATTTGGGAAATAACCCAAAATTGGGTTATTTTTTACTTTTATGTTTAAAAAAAAAATTAAAAAATCACATAAGAAACAAATAAAAAAATATGTTGTTTCCATGCATAGGGCCGGATTCCAAGTTTTTTCCAAGCATGTTTTTGTAAAAAAAATACATTTTGCATTTTTCACATGTTTTGAACAAAAAATGGATATCATAACTAGTTTATGATTATCCGTTGGAATTTGGCTAAAATATAAAAAAATTAACAATTATTTTGTTTAACGATCGCGGTGTAAAATTACATTGCAAAGTACACCCACAGATACTAAAAAGAGTTTTCTTTTACTACGGTGTAAAATTACATTGTAAAGTACTCATAGATAAAAAAAAGTTTTTTTTAAAAAAATACGGTGTAAAAATTTTAAACTTTAGAATGGTCAAGTTTTCAACTCCCAATGAGGTAGAGACTTTCTCACAAAGAGAGATATACTTCAAGCGTTAGAAAAGACTAACGAATAAAAAATGACTTAGGAAACACAATCAAGCTTACCTTAGGTAGGGTGCACTGGGAGTGATGCATCTTCCCCTTGCACAACATGTCCCCATCCAGACTCTCGTAGACTAATAGGTTTTCTAGTGACCTTAATACTAGGTGGCGACTCCTAAGATTTATAGTCATAATTTTACGACTATAAAACATCCCCTTTTAACCACGCGCCGTTCTCCTCTCCAGGAATGGCAGGGCGCGAAACGTGAAAAAAAACGTAGTCGCGAGATTAGTAATGCACGGTCAAATATCTTAATTTATATTTGTTTGGTAGCATGACAACTTAGTTTTTTTAATATTTATTGATGTATATAACTTTATTTTATTTTATTAAATACACGTCAAATTTTAAAAATAAAAGAAAGATTCCACAGCAGTTTACATGCTCAGCATTGGAGGCAATGACTACTTTGAAGCTTCAACACCAATGCACAGTTTGCTTCAATTCTATTCAAGAGAAGAGTATGTTGGGATGGTTATCTGCAATATCACAACAGTGATCCAAGTAATTTAGCATGCTATAGAGCCTTTCTTTCTATCTTTCTTTCCAAATTGGTCACAGATTATGATTGAGGAAATTTTGCTGTTCCAGGAAATATACAAGATAGGAGGGAGGAAATTTGGATTGTCAACGCTGATTGCTTTGGGTTGTCTACCATCCTTGAGAGCAGTTAAACAAGAGCAAACAGGTGTATCAGGTTGCATGGATGAAGCTACAATGTTCGCAAAGCTACACAACAGAGCACTCTCTAAAGCACTCGAAGAGCTTGAGAGACAACTAGAAGGATTTAGATACTCAAATTTTGATGCCTATATTGCAGGAGGGGAAAGAATTAATAACCCTTCAAAATATGGTAATGCCTATATAATTAAAAATTAAGGTCCCTAAATTAAAAAAAGTTATTACTTGCGCATAATTTCCCTATCCTTGTTGTGAATTTAAATGTGATTTAACCATTTATGAAGGTTTCAAGGAGGTTCGAGAGGCATGTTGTGGCAACGGTCCTTACAGAAGCTTCACTACTTGTGGTCAGAAAGGATATCAATTATGTGAGAATGCAAGTGAATATTTCTTCTTTGATTCGGCTCATCCAACTGAGAGTGCCAACAATCAATTTGCGAATTTGATGTGGAGTGGAAATCTTGACATCGTGAAGCCTTACAACCTTAAAACAATGTTCGAGGAATAGCCGAAAAAATTACATTAGTTTTCCTATTGGGTCATCAATTTGCCTTTTGATTTTTGGAGAAGTCCAGCTAGCTTTGGAGTTCGGTTGTCGACCATGCATGTCCAAACTTTCGAAGTAAAAAACTTTTCTCTCATGGATAAAGCCCTGGTCCACACTTAATTATCATCCTCGTTTAACACAGAGGAAGTCTTGACAATACCCTCGTTTAACAGCTTACATTCTTCCTCCTAAAGACAACTACTTCCCTGACAACAAGTGCAGTTTGACTTCGAATCTTTTTCAGCACTGGCATCCATGTCTGTAATGTTTTTTGATTTATCCAATCCTAAGCACAAATAAAATCATCTAAGAAACGTTGGGGACACCATACCTAAGACATGATTCCCACACATATCTCCTGCTCTTCTTCCCAGCTTCTTCTTCTTCTCCCCTCTTCTTCCCTAGCTTTTCTTTCTTACTTCTTCTTCTCTTCTTTCTTTCTCTCCCTTTTCCTCAAATCTCTTTTTGTCTGGCATCATTCAAGCCAGAAGTTTATCGATTTGCAAGATCAGCAATTTATGAACATAGACTATTTAAAAAGAAATTAACAATCCAAGTACTTACAATCATTGACAAAATCAGTGGACTTCATGCTGCTACAAGATCTAGCAGAAAACATCAATATTTAGAGAATTGATATATTTTCCAGTTGCCAAAACTGTATTTTACCGAACAAGGAGTTCGTAGAACTGTTGAGTATATGGCATGGATCTGAAAAAAATATATAATCTAGTCCTAAATGTACTGGTTCTGCTTTGTTTGGTTTCAATTCTGATAATGCAGGGAATAATATGATGTGTGTCTGTTGGGAAGGGAAAGGGTATGGGATCAAATGGACTGTTGAGATTTCTTGAATTACAATCGATCATTTGTAACGTTGAGGTTTAATATTGCAACGTTCTGAAATCTTGGGTTAATTTTGTAAGCGAATTAATTAAACGAAAAGGGAAAAAAATCCCTGGTGTAACATGGAAAGGAAAGATTAATGTCGGTCATGGAAGAAGTGACTTTTCGAAACATCATTAATTTTCCAAATTAATCAAAGCATCATGTCTCTTCACTCCACTTTATATTTGTGTGTGTGTGTGTGTTTGTGATACCAGCAGCAGCCGGTGATCATTCACAAACAAGTATGTATGCTCTCACCATCTCTCTTTCACTCGCATTCACTATCATACCAGCAGCAGCCGATTTTCTTTTTTTTTCTTTGTTTTGACGTATAATTCCGGTTAAGGCTCCAAGGATAATCGTGTCGAAACACGAAACATGAACATGGCCCAGTTTTTCGTATTTAAAAGGATAAAAAAGGTAGCAGAAGCTTTTGTATGAAAAAAGGAGGGAGGGGTGTTAGGATTGAGAGAGTTTGAGAATTGAAAGAAGAATTAGTTTAGAGAAGGGAAGAGGGAGAAGAGAGAAAGAGAGGGAAACTCAAATTTAGAATTACATTGTATTGAATTTTGTTTTGCATACATTTGTTGTGTGTGCACTTCTCTATTTATACAAATTACACTATTCTAGACTATTCTTCTTCTATACTCTAACATCCCCCCTCAATCTCATGCTTTGATAAACCAAGCATGAGATTGCAACAATGAAAATGAAATACAAGAGTACTTAATTCTTTTGACAAACAGTATGTAAACGAGAGAAGAGAAGGAATTTCATTGGTCTATTTCTTGACCAGAATTTCATTTGTCTCTGTGAGACTTTGAGAAGAGAGGGATGAGAAAAAAAAAATGGGAGGTAAGAGAGGTGATAGAATGAGTTTGAATTTCATTTATCTACTTCAGTTTTTCTGAAGGATTTCATTTGGCTTCTTCAGCTTTTCTGAAGTTTTGCCGATGAATTTCTTAATCTGTGTAAGAATTCATGTTCTTCTTCTTCTTCTTCATTGGATTAAGTTTTTTTTCTTAATCTCTTTTTTTTTTTATCAAAACGGTAGGATGATAGACATAAAACGGCACACCACAACATAAACGACACAGAACACATAAAACGGCACACAAAACGGCATCACACAACACCAAAACATAAAATCTAGGTTTTCAACTAATTCCTCTCTCAGCCACGCCGCAGCCTCATCTCTTCTCTGCCAAAAATTTGCACTTCATCTTGCCTTAACCTTATGAAACCCAGGCGAATGTCCGTTTCAGTCAGACCTCTTGAAGAGCTGGAATTTCTCTCACCAGCCTTTGGAATGAAAGCTTGCGGATCGAAGCGCTGTGATCTGTTCCGGTATGTCCCGATTTCTTGCAAAGCCATAGTTCCCTGGCCCTGAAACGGTGAGGTTTCTTCATGCCTTTGGTGGCTAGGGCGGATTGGTCAGCTGCAGATTGGCTAAGATCGACAAGTGAGAAGATGATTCCATTTGTCTCCACTGCTTTACCAACGAGCAACAGATTTATTGTTTGGATGAGCCTCCTTGTCTTGCTTCCCAAAATCCTCCATGAAAACGAAGAAAGCACTAGCGGGGTCTTTTAGGCTTGTTTGGATCCTTCGCAGCTTTTTCTCGAAGCTTTGGTTCCAGCTCTCCCGCTCCTTTTCTCTTTAGCTTGGCGTCATTGGTTACGGAATCGATCTTTGATCTACCGCCTTTCATGATGACTTGGACAGAGAGTTTCTAGGGTTTGTTTGAGGAGAAGATGATCTGGCCGTCCTGACTCCGTCGACGCCTCAGCTGCCGTCTCTGGTGAAGCTACAACATCGGTCCTCATGAGGAATATTGTAAATAACAGCAGTGGCGGCATGGATGATCATCTTCATCTTCAGCTGCAATATTTTTTTTTTTTAATGATCCATTGAAGGATTACATTGCGGAAGCTTGAATCAATTCATGCGTTAGCATAATAGCTCTGATACCATGTTAGGATTGAGAGAGTTTGAGAATTGAAAGAAGAATTAGTTTAGAGAAGGGAAGAGGGAGAAGAGAGAAAGATAGGGAAACTGAAATTTAGAATTACATTGTATTGAATTCTGTTTTGCATATATTTGTTGTGTGTGCACTTCTCTATTTATACACATTACACTATTCTAGACTATTCTTCTTCTATACTCTAACAAGGGGTAGCTGGAGAAAAAGTTAAGAACAGAAATTAAGTAATAGAAGATAAAGAGAGGATCCCTTTTAGCTACATATGGTTTCTTTCTTTCCATTAGTTTAATCTATCATAAAAGTAATTAATTGTAAAATGAAATTAGAAAAGAAAAAAAATCAATGAGACGGTTAATAGAAACGGTTATGATTTTAAAGAATTTTCTTAATTTTGACATAATTTTCTTAAAATAGTTGATATGTTGCTAGTTTTTATGGGGAAGATGACACTATGTCCTGTTTTGATTTCCTTAGAATTATGAAGTTATCTCATCTTTTATTTAGTGGTGTCTTGTAGAGTGATGAAAGAGACAATTGTAGTTTTCAATCTTTGGAAGTCCTCTGTCTCTTTTCAATTTTCTTCTCTGTTAATTTCACTTTCAAACAGTCCTTTTCATGCTAAAAATCATGCCCTTTTCTTTTTCTTGCACTCCAAGTTTCTCCTCCACTTTGTTTATATATAAATATAAGAATATAGTGTGAAGGCTCTTTGGCATTGGAAGCATCTGCTAAATTTGTTGAACTGTGTACTGCAGGTTTCAGTCTTCTGGTGGAAGATACAGAAAGTAGAGTAGCAAAACCAGGAAGAAAAGAAAAAATAATTAATGGGTCTTTATAGTCAAATTTTGTTTCTCGTAATTCTAATCTCACTTTCATTAAGATGCCACTCGTGGGGTTGGTTCTCTTCTTCAACAAAAACTAACTCCACTGACAATTCACAAACAAATGGTTTGCCCCATGGTTCTGTGGTGGAATTTTCTATGAATGGTCTTAGTGATGAGAAGGGGATGGAACTGGTCGAAAAAGCCAAAAGTAAAATGGTTGGCACGAATTCTTGTTGGCAGAATGCTTACCAGCATCTCTTTGCCGGCTGCTCGCAGATTTTTGCCGTCGAGGAGAAGCGGTGGAGATTTGCTTGGCACCTTAGTGATTGCTTTCAAAAAGACTCTGGACGGCCGGCTTTCCCTTATTGTGACACAAAATCCGCCATGGTTAATTGTCTCAAAATGTTGAATGACAATGAGCACAAGGTTTATCTTGAATTCTCACTGGAAACCAATTCTATCTGCTATCAGTTACAGTTACGTATAGTTTATTTCACTATTCTGACCATCCTTCTCTTGTTTTTTACGGTGTGACAGAAACTAACAAAGGTTTTTTTTTTCTAATGTGCTGTTGCCTACAGGGCCCATGCCTTCAACCATAAAATGGAGAGACTGGTGAATGATCTTAAAAATTCAGCAGAATACACGGAAGAACAGTTAGAAATTATTGAAGGAAAACGCATGTCGTGCTGCAGAGATCGAATCAAATTCAGGATTCATTGAGTTCAATTGATATTCAGGTTGAAAATATAGCTCAGACAACAAAAGATGCAAAGGATCACATGGATGTTTTATCTAAGCACTCTGAAGCTGTTATTCCAAGGAAATTGCACATTCTCAATCAGAGCTGCAAGAGGGACAAGCAAAAATGAATGAAAATTTGAAGGATGGGATGTCGATGCTTCATGATGCTTACACCAATCTGGGACAAGAAGTAGACAATGTGAGAAACGAAGCTGTGGAAATAGAGAAGCAGATTGGCAGAGTTGGAGACACGTTGTCTTCAAAGATGCAAACTTTACAAACCTCAGTTGATGACATTGAGAACATGGCTGGGAAGTCCTTGGATAAACAGAAACAACTTCTAGATGGGCAATCCAATGCACTTAAGGGTCTTCAACTCCTAACTCAATTTCAATCAGAAGCGCTAGAAGAGAGCAAGTAAGGAAAAAACAAAATTAGTGCAATTACAAGTAAATAATTAGAGAACTTAACTGAGATTCTTACCGAATAACAGGAGTATGCTGCAGCACTTTGTTGAATATGGCCATAAACAGCAGGAAGAGCTTCTTCAGAAGCAAGAACAGCTTCAAAAGGTCCATGATCACTTGGTTGAAAATTCAAATTCAATATTGGCAGCTCAGGTTAGTGTTTTGATTGAGCCTAGCGATTTCCATGATAGTTTTTGTTGAGAAAAAGGATTATACGACATGGTTTTCCCATTTTTCAGGAAGCTTTTGAATCAAAGCAAGCAAGCATGTTCATTTCTCTGGAGAAGCTATTTGCTTTGCAAAACGCTATGTTGCTTGAATCACGAATAATTAAAGCTTTCGTCCTCTACACTGCATCAATCTTTATCGTTTACATGTTCACCAGTACAAAGCAGACATATACCATAAGAGCGAGGCTTTATGTTGGTACGTGTATTTTGTATTTCTCTTATTTTTTATTTTTTCTTCCTGTTTTTTTGGTATTTAAATCAAGTATTGAAGATTTAAATAGGTCTATTACTAATTTAAATCTGATTTTGGTTCACAGGTCTTGTTGCCACGTTTCTGGCAGAAGTAGCAATGCTTCGGCTCACAACAAATAGCATGGAACGACAAACATGGCTGATTAATGTGTTCAGGTTACTCTATGGCATTCTTGCCTCTATTCAGTTTCTTCATGCCATTTTCACATACAGGTTGGTAAAAGTTAGATTTATATCAATTGGGTTTAACAGCATTTAGATTTCCCACATCTAATAGATTCCTTTACAAATATGCAGGGATTATGAAGTTTTGAATCATCACTTGATACTAAGCCTAATGGATAAGATTAATGTCATGCAAAAAAATAGAGAGTTGTCATGGGAAACAGAGAGTGATGTTGACTGGTCTTCATGGATTCAAACTGAGCTAGCAGAAGGGGATGACAATATGGAAGACCCTGACTTTATAGTTCCAGAAGAAGTTGAAGAGAATTCAATTACTGCTTCCATGACAAGAAAGTATGATCTTCGCTGCCGCCAGCGTCGGTGAATCAATTTCTACTAATAGTTCATGACTAATGTTTTTTTCCCCATCAATTCCTGGTTATTTTTATCCTTTTCTTAACTTTGACACATCTCTGTAAAGATGGTATAATTATGTTGACGATGTTGGTTAGTATTAGCACCGATAGTGGTACTTTTTTCTTACTGTGATGCAAGAGGATGCCTAAATGACATTTTATAGGCATCCTCTTGCATCTAAAGAGCAAAGTGAAAGTCCGTTCTGTGCTTCCAAAGACAAGGGGTACACTTTTACATGATTCTAAATATGCGGTTCATTTCTATCTATTTTGGATTGTTCTAAAACATTTTCATCTAAACTTTCAATGTTTAGCAAGAGAGTTGATCGGTACTCAGATCCAAGCATTTTGAACTACTGTAAAGTTTTGATTATGGCATAAAGATAGACTGGGGCTTGTACTAAAAGGGAGGATGGTTCTTAATAAAATGTAAATCAAAATTACTTGGAGCACTAAAGTAATTCTAGAATGGATTTGTAGTATGAAATCATGCTATGGATTCAAAGAATTATGCACTGGCATACTGGTTTCACCAGTAATCATTACACGAACACGCACCTTCTTTAAAATGGTGGAAGCGGTTTGTATCTCTCAAAACACCCTCCCAGTCACTCTTGAAACTATCTTGATCCAAGAGTGACAATCTACACAAACACGAAGGTTCTTTGTGATCCTAATTGGCATTCCAGCAGCAGTATATAAGAGAGAAAAAACAGTTGCTAAGCGCTCACTGTGCCCACACACCCACATTGCCTTTGTTTCTTCATTTGCATCATGAAGCACCATAAGGGAAGATTCCACTTCATATCAACAGAAGATTCCACTTCATACGGGAAGCACTACAAGAAGGAGTTATAGATGTGCAATATTGCAGAAGTGAGGATCAATTGGCAGACATTCTAACTAAAACACTACCTAAGGAGAAATTCAATCAATTAAGATTGAAGCTAGGAGTGAAGTCAGTAAGTAGCTTAGGAGAGGCTGTTGACAGTTAAGCA
Source organism: Salix udensis (assembly GCA_029204005.1). Taxonomy (NCBI): domain Eukaryota; kingdom Viridiplantae; phylum Streptophyta; class Magnoliopsida; order Malpighiales; family Salicaceae; genus Salix; species Salix udensis. Next base: position 8,212,751 of record CM055035.1, read on the forward strand.
ACTCACTGACTTACTCATGACAAGCAAAGATTTTGCTACGTGAAGCAACATCAAGTGAAGATGCAGAAGGGTGATGACAGGCAGAGGAAGAAGATGCCAACAGATGCAAACCGAATTAGTTGTATCTTTGTAACTAACTCTAGACTAAGAAGAGAAGTTCTAGGTAGTTACAAAGTGGTTAACATGCTGTTAATACAGTTAACCACAAGTAAAGCATGTGCACAATCTGCTCTATAAATAGGGCATTTCATCAAGCACAATAAAAAGCAACTTATATAAATAATAAAGAGGTACATACGAAGTTAGTGAAAAAAGCCTACCTTCTCTCTCTCTCTGCCAAATATCTAAACTTCTTCTTCTCCTCATCTTCAATTAACAATACCTGAAACAAGAACACCAAAATCACAGAATCAAAACACAAAAATCTACAACATGGTGACAGGACAATTTCAACGGCTAAACATCACTGCACGCGCTGCCTGAAAGCAAGAAACATGTAAAATTTTGTCAACAAGTAATCTTCCGATGGTGGTGATCATTGTAATTTGCGTGGATGTTGAGTAAAGATTTGAAATGTTTATTGTTTATTTGGGGCTTTGCTTTAATTGTTCATTTTGTAACTTGTATTTTGAGTTTTTATGACTTCTTTGGGGTTCGATTTTTTAACTGGTTTTTTTGGTGTATAAAATGGTAAAAATAAGTGCAATTTTGTCTGATTATTGATTGAAGAACAGAATATTTTTTATAATCGATGGTTTAGGCTTTTGGCTTTTTGTTATTGGGGTTCTTAGTTCTCCAATTTACTCTATTGGTAGAAATGACTGCTAACTTTCGATGGTGATTGTGTGATTTCGATGGGCTTAAGTGGTAATTGGTGCTCATGTGGTTTAAATGGGTTTTCGGTTTAGTTCTGGATATCCATTTACCAATCGAAAATGAGATTTAATTTTGTTTACATGGTGTTATTTATGGAAATTGGAATCTAGTAGATCATTTCATTAAAAAAAATATGATTGTCGGATAAGCTTTAATTTGGCATCTGTTTGCTAAATTTGGTATAATAGATTTGGGTCTTGATGCTCGTGTATGAAATGCAATGTAACAGTGTGGTACATTTGTTAGTTTACCTTTTCAAGTTTGCAGGTGATCTCTTTCGCTCTTTTGATTTTTTCCTTGTTTTCTGGTTTTGTAACTGAGAGAGTAGTTGGTTTTAGTTTCTTGTCATGTGCTCAGTAGAAAATTCTGGTTTTATTTTATTATGATTGATTTAATGTTTCTAGTTTTTTCTCTCAATCCAAAAGCTTTATCACTCACACATATATATGATTCATCTCGGATTTGATTTATGGCATGCATGGTATATGCAAATGCATTTTGATTTATGATCCGAGCTCTTTGTATGAATTTGCATGTATCCTTAGTTTTTCCCTTTTGTTTCATAATTTTTTTTAGGATCTTTTTGTTTCTTAATTTGTTGATTGAAGTTTGAGGATTGCATAGTTTATGAATATGTATTCTCTTTTGCGTCTGTTTTATTTCGTAATGATATTTCATTTATCAGAGGGTTTATATTATAGGAATGAAGATTAAGACAAACATACCTGTGGCAAAGAAAGCACGAGAAGGGGTTATGGAATTTCTGCTGATGAATCACCCATTGGATTGTCCAATTTGTGATCAAGGTGGAGAGTGTGATCTTCAGGATCAGTCTATGGCATTTGGATATGATCGTGGCAGGTTCACTGAAGTGAAGCGATCAGTTGTCGATAAAAATCTTGGCCCGTTGGTGAAGACTGTGATGACTCGTTGCATTAAACATTTGGATCTGATCGTGGCAGGTTATTTTGAATCATCAAACATTTGTTTTGAGCAAGCAGTGTTGACTATGACAGCATATATGTGCATATTCTTTTGAAGCAACAATTTGATTTTAGGAGTGCAATACAATTGCTTCTGTTTAGCCTTTTCAATTAGGATAAATTTCATACTTGGGACAAAAAAAATCCATGCTGCGAAGAGTTGCCAGATCTTGTCAGTGTGTCATTTTCTATTATTTCCCCATTGTTATTGATTTTTATTTTCTGTTTTTGATGAATAATAAACTGAGATCTTTCTAGGGTTTGAGTCCTGGGCTTTGACCCCGTGATTGAGGTTTTAAGAGATTACTTGGTACAAATTGGGTTAGGCTCCACTGCTCATTACATACTTGATTTTTTATCTCTGGTTTCAGTCTTCCACTTGAGGAAGCTACTGTAATCCTTGCCATTGTTCTGACTTACCAAGAAATCCAATCTTTATTCAATATGAAAATATTCTTTTATTGTTCTGTTTCTTAGATGCTTTCTCCTTTTATTCTTTTATTGTTCTAAATACATTTGAAAGAAATTTATGCGGCATGTCCCACATTGATGAATGGGTAAATTAGTTCTGCATACAATGAAAAAACTTTTATCCTTTACCCCTTTTTATGATTAACTTGTCCAGAAGTCAACAGGTTTTGGTTTTTTTTATTTGGTCTTGGATAAACTTTCTTTTACTTTCTTGTTTAATCCATTTTTTCATTTCATATGTTGTTTCTTTGATTTTTTCTTTTCACTCCAGTGATGTGATGTGATGTGATGCAGTTAGGTCATGTGCTATGGGTTACTGCATAAAAATGAATCTTTGATGTAATTGCATGTGCATGCAGCTTTGCCAAATTATTTGTTCCCTAAGCTTTGCTGATGGTTGAAGCTGCAGTTGATGTCCTTGTAATTTTCCATCAACTTGTAATAAATCTCTTAATGTAATTGCATGTGAATGCAGCTTTGCAATATTAGTTGATCTGTAAGCTTTGCTAATGGTAGAAGTTGCAGTTGCAGTTGCAGTTGATGTCTTTGGAATTTGTCAACTTGTTCTTGTTTTCTGTCAGCATGTATACATCTTGATTATAGTTTTGTGAACACTGTACTATCTTCTGATGTGAACTCAAATGTTCTTTTGGGGCCCCACATGTGTGTGAGGTTTGCAACAGAAATTGCTGGTGTTCATGATCTTGGGATGTTAGGTCGTGGCAGTGGAGAAGAAATTGGAACTTATGTTGAAAAACATATGACAAGTGAACTATCTGGAAATGTGATAGATATTTGTCCTGTGGGAGCCCTTACCTCAAAACCTTTTGCATTTAAAGCTCGAAATTGGGAGATGAAAGGTACAGAGACCATTGATGTCTCTGATGCTGTTGGATCCAACATCCAGATTGATAGCAGAGGTCCTGCGCATCACTCCACGGTTAAATGAGGTAGATTCCCTGCACTGCAGTGTGTTGTTTTCATTATTTTTTCAGATGTATTTTTGGTTGGGCTAACCAAAGCATCAACTTGCTTCCTTCTGAAACAAATTTGTCTTCTGCTTTGAAGGGCTCAAAATTTTTTGTGAATAGGAAATAAGACTACTGTTTCATATTTGGCAATTAGGTTTACCAAGTGGTTTTGGATTTTATCTACCTGCTGGTGTTGACAAGGTGTTATGAGTTCATTAAATGTTAAACTATACAATGTTCATCAATTTACTAACAGATTGTTTGCTTGAGGGGGTATGAATAGATCAACGGCTTAATTGTAGCATTCTACAAGTAGGCTGCTGTGTTTGTTCTAGTTTTATGCTATGCAATATAAGTTTGTGAAGGACTACTGGGTCCTCTTAACTTGATTCTTTCAGCAGATTGATTTATGATCTTATTGCTTTGATTTCTTCCAAGTGAATGACTTCGAAGACAATGAGGCTGATTAATTCTGGCTCTTTTGTTTTGTATTTTACATAAATTAATTATGGGGCAAAGCACTTCAATATACTCTGTTTTAAATTTCCTACTATGATTATAATAGAATAGATAAATAATTTCTGTGTTTATGTCATGGATTTTTATTTGTTTTTTGGTGTACAAGACTGCAAGGCCTGTTCATGATTTTGGACTGGCCTATTTCGGGATATAAATGAAGAATGGATATCAGACAAGACTCGGTTTTGGTATGATGGTCTAAAGAGGCAGAGGCTAAATGATCCCATGATTCGTGGCACAGATGGCCGCTTCAAGGTTTTAAGTTGGCATGATGCCCTAGCTGGTAAACTATCTGATGCTGAATCCATGATGGCTCTTCAAGATTTCGTAAACAATATGGGATCAAATAATGTGTGGTGTGAAGGAAATGGATATAGCCCGAATGCTGATCTTCGATCTGGATATATTATGAACTGTGGCATTAATGGTGTTGATTGAGAATGCAGATGTTTTCCTCTTGGTTGGCACCCAGGTAATTGTATTGACATTTTCAGTCATTTATAGAATGGAACTCTTATCAGCTGTCCTTTGTGTATGACTTCACAGCCATTAATTTGTCTTCTGTTTGTATGATGTCTTGAATTTGTTCTTTGCACTTGTACTAGACTGTTTGCTGAATTGTCAGCCAAGGGTAGAAGCTGCCATGGTAAATGCCAGAATCCACAAGGTGCTTATAACATCCGTTTTGTAATAAAGTGTATTCTTGCTCAAAGCCATACCTGTTTTTTTATTAGATTATTGGTAAATCATAATTGCAAAATCACTTAGATGTTGTAGCTTACGAAAAAAAAAAGAGAGAGAGAGAATGAAGAGAAGATGCAGAGGCAACAACTCAGGATGGCAGAATAGATTGGCAGCATTACATATCAGCTGTCCTACATAGATCTCTGAAAATCATTTAGCTTGAATTAAATAATATTTGAAAAATAACAAAAAGAAATAACATTTCAAGATGAAATATTAGAAACGAATCATTTCACTTTCTCGTCCAAGAATCTGGCCTTGGTAATAGTAACTGAAGGTTCAAGTGGTCTCGTTCTTGCAATTTACCAAACAAAAAAAGAAAGGAAACACCAAAAGAAAGTGTGTGGGGGAAGAAAATTACAATGAAATATTTCTTCCCATGCGATGCCAGAGAGTCCAATTAGTTGTAATCAGTGACGGTAAGAAGAATCACCGTGCAATGCCGCTTTTCATGTTGATTCTAATGCTAGGGATGTGAGCTATCTTAGGCCAGTCCTCTCCTTCCTCTTTCTTGCACCTCTTCGTCAAATATGGACATTTGTCAATTATCAACTGGTTGAGGTTACTGAGACTATGTAACCCATCTGGCAATGACACCAAATTAGGGCAAGAATCAATCTTCAAGCATGAAAGGGATGTGAGATAACCAATCTGATTTGGCAAAGAAGCTAGTTTGTTGCAACCTCTTATAGTTAGAGATTGGAGAGAAGTGAGATGTTGGATACTCTCTGGCAATGAATTCAGCTTTGGACATTCATCGAGGTTCAAATCTTCAAGTGCCGTCAGATGTCTCACTCCCTCAGTTAAAGATGCAAAATCACAACAAAATTTAATCGATAAGCGACAAAGAGAAGATAAGCCACAGAGCCCATACATTGGCAGAGAATTTAATCTTCTACATGTCCATATCCTTAAAACCTTCAAAGAAGTGAGGTTCCGAAGACCTTCCTCTGGCAAGCTTTCAAGTTCACCACAACAAACTATCGACAAGCTTTTAAGAGCAAAAAGGTTATCAAATACCTTATTTGACAAAGACTGCAGATCTCTTAGCCAACGAATTTCTAAGCTTTCAAGGAGTGTATGATTTTGCAAAAACCCTTCGGGAAGCTCCCTCGCATTGTCAACATCTCCAATAGAGAGGGAGGTGATAGAAATGAGATTCCTCACTGACATCAGCAACGAAACATTCACTCCCCGGATGTTTAAGTTTTTGACAGAGGGTATAATTGGTATTCCGCTCAACATAGGGCAGTTAGTTATATGCAATTCTTGAAGGCGAGGAAAACAACACGCTTCCCATTGCTCTAATTCGAACAATCCATCAACAGACAACTTCTCCAAGGATGGGAATGGATTTTGGCCATCTCCATACACGTGGCTGTCAATACACTTCACACCATCCATTCCTCGTAATACAAGACTCTTGAGGAATTGTAGCATCCCAAACGGTGGAAGTTGTTCACAGTTGGGACATTCTATTATCTCCATCTCCACTAGATTTGGTAGCATCCAGTTCATCATCCAATTACTTGGAAATTTTGAGCCACAATATCCAATTAGCCTCAACTTCTTCAGATTTGAATGAGGTTGAAGCCCCTCAAGGACCTCTGCCTCTTTATTTGGTAGTGAACGGATGCAAGTAATACTGTCAGATTGTCCATATTCATTCCAAGATAAAGTCAGTGATAGAAGAGCTGTCTTCAACTTCAAATTGGCACTTCTCGCATCTGTTAAATTCTTAACATTATCAAGATCTGTGATTCTCAATTCACCAGCAAGATAATTCAACCTTTCCAACTCCCTTATGTCATGACCCTCCTCCTTACCCACAATGAACAGGTTAAGTTTTCGCAAGCACGTCAATTGCCCCATTTCATGAGGCTTGAATCGAAGTGAATCACAAGCCGTGATGTCAAGATAGAAGAGACTTTTCATCTGCCTTATACCTTCTGGTAATTGGATGAGTCTCCTACAATCTCTCAGATCTAGTGTCTGGAGGTTTTGGAGAGAGGTTATACCTTCAGGCAATTTTTGGATGGAGGAATTAGAGACATGTAGAAACCTTAGATGTTTCAAATCACAAATTGATTCTGGCAATGTATTAGTAGTGCTTATATAGGACATAGACAAGGCTCTTAGATGCTTTTGTTGAGTGAAACAGAGAAGAAGAGCATCATCACTCACACGCCTTGGGTAAATAATAGAACTAGAAAGCAAAAATGATCGCAGCGACCGAGATTTGATATCCTTGCCTTCTGGAGCATAGGAAGATTCCCCGTAAACACCCACATGACGAACTCTTTTAGGAATTTTGAACTCTGTATCGCCCTCAATCAATAAACATTCTCCACTCATAATGGATTGTGCAAGATCATGCATAAGATAGTGCATTGTACATGTTATGTTGCCAACCCCATCATCGATCTCTTGCAGAAATGACCTTCCCACCAGTTCATTGAATATCTCAATACCCTTGACATGCAAATCCATTTCTCTCCTGCAACAAACAAAGCCATTTGCCATCCACAAAGCAACCAGCTCCTCCCTACGCATCACGTGATCTTTTGGAAATATAGAGCAAAATGCAAAGCATTGCTTCAAATGTGGTGATAGATGAGTGTAACTCAACCTCAAAGCAGGTAAAATCTCGCTTGCTTCTTCGGTTAGATCCCAAATCTCACTTTCTTTGACTGCCATCCACTGATCTTCACTATCTTTTCGCCGCATGAGGTTCCCGAGTGCCTTTATAGCTAAAGGAAGACCACCACACTTCTTCACTATTGATGCTCCAATGGCTTCCAGTTGTACCCGCTCCTCTTTCCTTCTCATTCCCAATGCAAGTCGTTGAAACAGATCCCAAGAATCTTCTTCAGACAATCTCCCCATGTGATGGACAAAAGCTGTTGCCATTTTATCGACAACCATCTTAATACGAGTAGTTACTATTACAGCACTACCTGTAGCTCCACACCTTAATACCTCCTTCAATTTATTCCAACTATCATCATAATCATCCCACACATCATCCAGTACAAGCAAAAACTTTTTTCCAGCTAACTTCTGTTGGAGTTGTTGCAGGGGATCCAATTCTTGAAGATCACAAGAGGCATCACCAATGGACTCTATGATGGCTCTTGTTAATCTTTTTATGTCGAAATCAGTAGAAACACAAACCCAGATCCTCAAACCGAATTGTTGTTGAACCCTTTCTTCATTGTAAACTAATTGAGCAAGTGTTGTTTTCCCGAGGCCCCCCATTCCCCACACAGCATGAATAGAGAGATTGTCTGCATTAGTGAGTAGGATGTTGACTAGTTCCTCTTTCTCCTTTCCTCTACCTATTTCTGATTCATTCACGAGTGAGCTGGTAAGCCGCGAAGCATCGTAGGTATGATCAGCTGCTATGTCCCCAACTCCTGATGCCAAACCGAACATGTTTTTCTCATTGGCTATGACATCCAATTTTTCTCTCATATTTTTCAATCTAAACGCCATTCTTGATCGAAAAACAAGTGGATTATGACTCATTCTTAGCCAATTTTTGAGGCCTCTTCGCTTTTGTTGCCTATGAGCTTCAATGGCAAACTCATCTAGCAAATCATCAACATCATAAGCTGCATCCTTGAGGCGTCTGAGCCACACCTTGATAGCCTCGTCCTTCCACTGCATCACCTCTGCATCCTGGAGCACAGCTTGAATGGTTGTGAACGTGCGCCCAAGATGTTCAAGGTCAGCCTCTAGGCCCCCAGCAAGCCCAAGCTCCTGAAGAATTGAGGAGTTCAAATTCCCCATGATTGTACTGGCGAGAGCAGAAACAATTGCATCAGCCATAGCTTGTTTAGTAATGGATGTTGAGGAATAGAAAAGGTGAAAGGAAAACTAAAAGCAGGGATACAGAGAGCAGTATGAGATGAGAAATGGATGAAGTGAGAGCAGGTTGTTGGAGAGGGAGTAAATGAGAAAGATTGTCGGTTAGGTGTGGTGAGGAGAGATGGGAAATGAATGAGGTGAGAGCAGTTTGGGGTGAGAAATAGAGAGGGTGAGAGCAGTATTGGCCAACCGCATGGGCTCCACAGGGTGCGCAGGCTTGACTAAAAACATAGAGAAGGAAAGAAGGTGATGGCCTGGTCAAAAGTGATGGGCGGTGGCCTCATTGGCTTAAATATCACTTTCAAGTCATTTTTTTTACTAATTGTTTAGAGCGTAGCAGATTTTGTTTTTAAAGTATTTTACTCACAAACACTCTTAAAAGTAAAACACCCGCTCCCAAACACCCGTTAAATCACCCTCTTGTTTTGCTGTTTTGTAATGGCTTCATTTTTGTAGTGACTTTGATAAAAGTTTTATTTAATGTTAATAAAATATTCAAGTTGTAATTAGTATATTTTCTACCAAAAACAAAAGTACTGGAGGTTAACCAATATGAAATAATTTATAGGACTAAAAACAATCTAAATCATTAGTAAAAATATAGCTTAAATAAAAAAAGACAATATTATTTTTTAAATATTAAGATGATAATATATTAAATATATGTTTTTCTATTTTTTATTGTGTAGACGGACTATTAAGTCATTTTTTAATAATTGTTTAGAGCGTAGCAGATTTTGTTTTTAAAGTATTTGTATTTAAATAAATTATAATAATATATATTTTGAAGAATTAGGGAACTCAAGTTCCCCATGATTGTACTCGCGAGAGCAGAAACAATCGCATCAGCCATAGCTTGTTTAGCAATATATGTTGAGGAATAGAAAAGGTGAAAGGAAAACTAAAAGCAGGGGCAGGGGATGTGAGGAAGAAATGGGAAGTAAATATTGAGAAAACAGAGAGCAGTATGAGATGAGAAATGGAGGTTGCAGTGTCAGCTAGTTCTCGATCAATATTTACATCCCATTTCTCGATCAATATTATTTTCTTAAATAATCAACATAGCTATTTGAAATTCATACTATCTTCCTCAGTATTGTCGATACTAAGTATGACCAATACTAAGTATTGTCAATACCCTTATCACCTTACCGACATTAGAAATAAGAGAAGACCCCTTCCCGGATCCATAACATATCTCATATATTTTTATTTTAAAAAAAAAGTTTAACATACACGAATTTGTATTTAAACATTGCACCACAATCCTTTTATTCGGGATTCTAACATACACTAAATATATATTAACCTGTACATAGTGATCTTCATCTCCAGGATCTTGATATACACTGAATGTATGATAGTCATTCATGATGATCCTCTTATCCGGGATTCTAACATACACTAAAATATATATTAGCTATTTTGGTGATCATTTTTTCCAAATACTAGCATTCACTAAAAACCAATTAAAAATAAATTAATCTACATGCTATTTAGTGGAAGTAGGTACGAAATATAATTAAGTACTAATTGATGAAACAATGTACAAAATTGGCATTTTTAATTTGAAATTGGAGAAAAGGAGAGAACAAAATAAGTCAAGATGGGAACTGATCATCTTTTTGGTGTTATATGCAATGTGTCATCGTGAAGGGAATAAGAACCATGCTGTGGGAATTTCACAGCAACATGATAATATATTGTTATTCTAAAAAGAAAAAGAAAAGGTGTACGTATATAGCTGTGGGAATTTCACACCTTTGGTTATGGAGGAAGCAACCGGCTTCGTCTAATTTAATTTAGCTGGTGATGTATTCTTTCACTCCCCTCTTCTATGAAAAAAAGTAAAAAACTTATAAAGCAGCGAAGCTTAGAAAACATGTCATCATGCATATTGTAGACCTCTCTGGTAAATAATAAATATCATCCTATTTACAACACACACAAGTTAAGAAAAATTACACTGTTTTGCTTCCAATAATTAATGCTTACTGAAAAAGTCATTTTAGATATCCTGACTTTTAAAACCTAGAAAACCCAAAAAAAGTTTTATGGTATGCAAGAGGTCATATTAGCGAAGTTGTAATAAACTTATTGCATTTGTTTCTCTAATTTATTTCTAGTCGTTAATTATTGTCCTCGTTTTTATTTTCTTGTTGACAAAATACAGAGGAAACAATTTTATTCTTTTTTATATAAAAAAACATTGAATAGTTTTACAAGTAAATATATATATATATATATATATATATATATATATATATATATATATTGATGAGTAAAATGAGGAGGTGAAGAAGAAGTAATAGTAATGTAATGTGATTCACAATTTTTCTCACAAAAGAGAACCACTGAATAACTAAAGAAAATACCTAAACTGAGGCAATGATATTCTCCGGTGAGCCCCACCCGGTCACCCCCACTTAACAATTCGCTCTCTAGACCATTGATCATTAGTTATGGATACTCCATTTTTTTTTGGTACTACTTGGTTAGCGTAAAAAATCGAGCTAGTGGAAATTAAATCTTGGTATCTTAGACAAAAACAAAGAGATGGTATGCACATATATCCCATGGGTATCCTCCATGTGTGCATCGTCCGGTCGATGTGCTGCATGTGTGCATGAGGGTATACAGATGTATGCATGAGGGTATACAGATGTATGCATACAGATGTGTGCATGAGGGTATACAGATGTATGCATGAGGGTATACAGATGTATGCATACAGATGTGTGCATGAGGGTATACAGATGTATGCATGAGGGTATACAGATGTATGCATACAGATGTGTGCATGAGGGTATACAGATGTATGCATTCGGTACTCCACAGTCCACACGGTTGCCCAAAATCATTGATTGCAATATTTACTCCAATATTTACTCCAATATTTTCACACTCTCAATCGCTCTTTAAAACACCAGCTACCACACGCTCCTCCACTGTTAATCGTGCAATAATACAATGTAAAGTAATTAATGAGAAGACAGAGAGCAGTACGAGATGAGAAAAGGAAAGTAAATGTTGACAAGACAGAGAGCATGGGCTCCACACGCCCCTCCACTGTTATTCGTGCAATAATACAATATAAAGTAATTATTGAAAAGACAGAGAGCAGTACGAGATGAGAAAATGGAAAGTAAATATTGACAAGACAGAGAGCATGGGCTCCACACGGTGCGCGCGCTTGACCACCTATATTAAACGAGTAATTCTCTCTCATCAATCATGAAGATGGACTTTTAAGTCATTTTCTGGAGTTGACTGTGCTTTTATAATAAAGAATTTTCTTTGGAATATAAAAAAGTGAAAGGAAAACTAAAAGCAGGGCATGAGTAATTCTCTCTCACCAATCATGAAAATGGACTTTTAAGTCGTTTTTTAATAATTGTTTAGAGCGTAGCAGATTTTGTTTTTACAGTATTTTTATTTAAAAATAAATTAAATAATATATATTTTTTAAAATTAGTATATCAAATTAATTTATATATATAATTATATAGCAAAATCAAAATTCAATACGTTTTTCACACTTCTAAAAACGCTTTGCTTTTCTGTTTTTCAGGTGGAAAAAAAAACACCCGAGGCCAGGGAAGATGATGGTATTATTGATCTGGGTTCATAACCTTGCAACCTGCGGCTCATCATCCATCTTCTTTCATGAAGTTACAATCAACTTTTTTTTTTAAAATATTAACATATTAAAAAGGCAAAAAAACATAATAAAGAATTAATTTGAAGCAAAATCTTTTTTCTTTAAAATTTGACAAAATGATGGTTTTCAACAGCTGCGTCCTTTAAATTGCTCAATTATTTTTATTTTATTTTGGGACCTACTTGAAATAACATATAGTTATGATACTGATTTGTAAAACAAAAACATGTTAGATCTGGGACGCTTGAAATAAATATTTTGGGACCTACTTGAAATAACATGTACTCTTCAACCTCATATTTGTTATCAAAGAAATAAATATTGACAAGACAGAGAGCAGTATTGGCCGACCGCTTGGGTTCCACACGGTGCGCTAGCTTGACTAGCTCTACGTCTCTTTAAAGCTCATCTCTATTTTAGGTGTAAAAAATGGTAAGAATTTCTCAATCTTCAGAATAAAAAATATTAATCTAACTTGGACTTGAAGTGAAAAACATCAAAATAAGAAAGGAAAAAAATATAATATGAGTTTTGATCTTATTCAAGTAAGGTCACCAAACCTTGCAAACTAGAGCAGAAAAATTCAACCTTAAATAAATAAAAAACAAAAAATATTCGAGCTAACTTGAAAATAAACATCAAACATAGATCTTAGATCTCAAGTCAAATATAACCTCGTAGAAAAGAGAGAGAAAAAAAATCAAGAAGTTCAATATCATATATAGGGACTAGGATAAATATGCACAGGAAATTGAAATTTTTAAAAAATGTTTTAATTAAAAAAAAGATTAAAATCAACTTGGGTTAATTTTTGAAATTCATGACTCAGGTCATAATCGTGGCGAGTAAAGAGGATTGGTCGGAGAGGAGAGAAGAAAAGGAAGGAAAGCAACCGATCGATATATGCCCAATTGAGAATCGATAATCGTGGTGGTATAGTATTTCCGAAGAATATATATATATACCTTTACATGAACGGTGTTGATGTATTTTAACTGACTTTTTGATATTGTGTTTTAATATTTTTTTTTCAAAAAAATTTAATTTTTTTAATTTTAAGTTAATGTTTTTTTGATATTTTTAGATAATTTATATGTGCTGATATCTAAATTAATTAAAAAATATATATTATTTTAAAACATTTTTAAATGAAAAATAGTTTAAAATACAACTTCAACTACACTCTTAAATATACCCCAACCTCCCTCTATATTTTAGTTTTTTCATAAACCTTTAAATTATTTTTTGTATTCAATGCCTTTTTTTTTCTTCCACATTGTAATACTTCTATTTATGAAGCTTTCAGTAAGTAAACACCTCCTCTCCTCTCCCTTAAATTCCTAGCCCCCATGCCCTTTCTTAAATCCCTAGCTACATCCATGTTTCACCTTCATTTGCTGCAACATAAATGATGATAAGCTCTAAATAGGGATGGTTATTAATTTACCATATGCAATATATACCCTGTTTGACACTGCATTTCAAAAATATTTTTTTTTAGAAAAATGAAATTTTTTATTTTTATTTTTTACTTTAAATTAATTTTTTTGGGTGATTTTAGATCATTTTCATGTACTGATATCAAAAGTGATTTTAAAAAATAAATTTTTTTTGATGTATTTTTGAATGAAAAAAATACTTTCAAAAACAAGTTCAACCACACTCCCAAACATGCACTTAATATCTGCCAAAGTCGGTTGAGTTGACTTTTTTTTTTATCTAATTTGGTCATAATTAAAATTGATTAAGTGAAAATCCAAGTTGTTGTTTCATTATCTAACTCATGTCAAACCTGATTTTTTATAATTTTTTGTTGATATATATAATTATTATTTTCAAAAATAACTTCAATCACATTTCTAAACAAGTACTTAGTATCTGCCAAAGTCGGATGAGCTGACTTTTATTTTTATCTAATTTGATCATAATTAAAATTGATTAAGTGAAAATCCAAGTTGTTGTTTTCATTGTCTAACTCATGTCCAACCTGATTTTTTATATTTTTTTGTTGATATATATAATTATTATTAATCCTATAAAATAAACCCAATGATCTAACATTTACTTATATATTGACTAAATTTTATAATTAATGTGACTCAGAAAAATAAGATTAGATTCATTATGTGAGGGCATAACAAACTTAAAATAATAATAAAATTATTATAAGGATTAAAAGCTTTCTTGATAGATTAGGTACCCACCAGATATCCTATAGGTGATAAAAAAAAAAAAAAAAAAACTCTTTAACAGCTAGCCAGTGTCAATAACAGCAGATTAGGTACTCTGCACGAGTCAATGTAAATTAGATAAAAAGTAAGTTAAAACTTAAAAATGATAGCAAGTGGCCAGTGCAAGCTAAATGGGCAATTATGGTGATGCCACAAAAGTCCACTTCTCATAATTAATGATGTTGTGGTATTGATATAATGAAAAATAAATAGGATTTTTTTTTCAAACAGTGGATTAATTGGAAACGAAAAAAAAAAAGATGGAAATAACCGCTAAGTGTTTAGCAATGTGTTTTAAAAGTATTTTAAAAAAAAATAATTTTTTTTAGTTTTTTTACTTTAAAATAAAAATTCTTGGTGTTTTTATATTATTTTCATGTATTAATGTCAACAATAATTTTTAAATAATAATAAAAATATTATTTTGATGTATTTATAAATGAAAAATACTTGTAAAAACAATCTCATCACACTCCCAAACTGACGCTAAAACTAGAGATGATATTGTGTAGAATTTTTTCTATATTCATAGGAAAAATAGATATCTATATTATATTGATTAATTTTTGAAAACTCATTATCCAAGTGATATGAATTATTTAATATAAAATAAAAAAGGTAATATAAATAAATGCGTGTTAATATTTAGCTATGCATATATCATTTTGGATTAAAAAATATAAAATAATATTATATTAGTGTATATATCTCAGATCAGATACAATAATATTCATTACTCATCATATAAAATAACCATATAAAAAAAATCGGACACATGATCAAAGATCAGCAAGACAATATCTGAACTCTTACCTGAAGCAATCGGGCTTCGTTGCCATTACCTTTCATGCATAGAATGGATGAAAACTGAGTCATTGGTGGGTCGTTGTTACCGTGCATTTATATCAGATAATTATGTGTTTGTGTACTATTAAATAAGATGAAATCTAATTAAATTAGATTTTTGGTGTATCTAATAAGGTATAAACCATTAATGTGTAGAGATTAAAGAGTGAAAATACCAAAAGGCATGAATACCAAAATATATCTTGTTACCTATATATATGGTTATGGTCTTCAAATTACACGTTCTGTTTTATTCTCATTCTGACATTCCATCATCAGAGAGAAAACAAATGTTGAAGTAGAGAGAATCAAAAAGTTCTTAAAGAAGAACGTGTTAATCTAGAAGGTCATCCATATGACTCTAGAGAACGATTTTCAAATATGGATTCAAGTACGCTTCTGCTTTATTATTTATGCGTTCTTGATAATTTGACAAGAATATTTCTATATATTATGAAATTCTAGTCCTTACATTGACAACATGGTCTGCAAGACAACATGGATGGCCTCCAAGTTCTTCATCAGAATCAATGGATTGATGTCCCCTCTACAATGAGCTCTTCTAATAAATATAGGAGGCCTTAATGGCCTCAGGTACGTAATAGTTTATGCAGCAATAGTTTTATTTGAGCTCGTCAAAGGGAGGCAACCTGGCTGTCTCGGACAAGCTCGAAAGGTCGAATTCCAGCAATGTCTTGCAATGAAACAAAGCATTGATCATATAACACTCTCTCTTAAGTGGATGTACACAACATAAATGTCTGCAATCAAGTCCTCAAGATTGATAGAAATGGATCGAAAATCATAACTCACTAAAACTTGATGTTGCCTAAAATTCGATGCCCTTTTCAGGATGTGGCTATCTTTGTCTCATACATAGATTCATTCTAAATGTAATGACCTAAAAGTTTTGTTTTCTTCATTTTTTTTTGCTTATCACCAATGACAAGTTCACTAGAATAAACATTCTCATTTCCTTTTTGAAATTGTTAGTTGAGCTTGGATTACACAAAAGACTTAAACCTTGTGGCGAAGGATCCATTTTCAACCTGTTATGTGGCTTCGCGTTTGCACGTTTACTCAATGTGGAATTACTTGCCCGAGACACAGGCTCTTTTATACTTCCTTCTTCAACAGCTTGCTTGAGGGCCTTTTGTTGTTCTTGAACGATTCCGAACACCAATCCAATTACTCTCTACAAAACATTCAATCCAGTAATTAACCTGCTGAATCATAAACTGCTGACTTGACAAAGTGCTTAGGAATTTGAGTTATTGGAAACAACAAGCATAAGCTAATCAAGCCAGCTTAAAATGAGACAGTGCAGAGGCACTGTCTGCTACTCTAGACCTGACGCAAGCCATAAGTTCAGCAATATGAGTTCCTTTATTACCCCATATGTTTCGAGTTTACTCTCTGCACAGGATGGAAAAAGCAGGCAGCTCATGTCCTGACATCTCGACAAGAACTCTATGCTTCACACTAATGAGCTTGTAATTGGTGATAAGCTACAAAATGGTGGAAACATATTTTTTTAAGAGGATACTGAATTATTTTCTGAAGAAAATGACAAAGCAAACTGTTTCGTTTGATTGATTTAAGAATCTGTTATTTCTGAGCTCTTTCATGCTTTAAAGGGTTTTAATATTTATGATTAAAATGTTGAATCATCGATGGCATGATTCACTTAAAGAAGTTTCAGAACCTGAAATAACTGTGATACATGTAGCAATGCAAGGGTACAAGGGCATCAAACATGTTCTGATTTTAGCATTCGTTGAACTCCACACAATGGGATCCATTAATACTGCATCAGAATATGAAATTATACATATAATAAAAGCACTAAAGATTAGTCTCCAGGAAATGAAACTTTTCCTGCATGAGGTCTCCTATATTTACTGTAAGAGCTCCTGCAGAGGTAGGAGATCAAACCATCGATTGTGATGATGAACTTCTAGGCCGCCATTGTTGTCTTCCAGAAGTATAGCCAGAAAATATATGTAACGGAGCTGAAGGCTGGTATTCTTAGCCTTTGCTGATGAATTCTCCACATTTTCTCCTATCCATCGTGACTAAGCCGGAGCTTCAATCACCCGAACCCGCAACCGCCCCACAACCCGACCCAACAACTGGTCTTCCGCCGCGAACACCATTGGGTGGTGCCCGAGTTCACTTTCCGAACCCGGAGGATGCAACCGAGGTGTTTGTTGATGGGTACCCAGTGAAAATCCCGAAAGGGATGACTGTGTTGCAAGCTTGTGAAGTTGCTGGTGTTGATATTCCGAGGTTTTGTTATCATAGTCGGTTGTCGATTGCTGGGAACTGTCGTATGTGTCTTGTGGAAGTGGAGAAAAGTCCTAAGCCTGTTGCTTCTTGCGCTATGCCTGCTCTTCCTGGTAGGTTAATTGATTTATTTTCATCTGTTTTTTTTTTTTTTTGGTTTGGTTTGTCAATTTGATGGAGTTGAGTGGAATTTGTTTTGATTGTGAGTAAGGATAAACAATTCTTGGTAATTCATGGTTAAGACTTTCCCTTTTGTGATTGTTTTTGTTGAAGTGATTAGTTTTTTAATTTGCTTTGTAGGTAGAAATGAGTGATAATTTATGTCTGTGATTTGGCTGATTTGGTAATTTTAATTCGAATTTGGAGTTTTGGACTTTTCTTTTTATGGTTTTTGATTTGGATGGTGAATTTGGTGGAAATGAGTGTAAGAAACTTGTAAAATTTTGTCACTAAGTAATCTTCCGATGGTGGTACTGATCATTGTAATTTGCGTGGATGTTGAGTAAGGATTGAAATTTTTTGTTGTTTATTTGGGGATTTGCTTTAATTGCTCAATTTGTAACTTGTATTTTGAGTTTTTATGACTTCTTTGGGTTTTGATTTTTTAACTGGTTTATTTGGTGTTTAAAATGTAAAAATAAGTGCAATTTTGTCTGATTATTGATTGAAGAACAGAATATTTTTTATAATCGATGGTTTAGGCTTTTGGCTTTTTGTTATTGGGGTTCTTAGTTCTCCAATTTACTCTTTTGGTAGAATGACTGCTAACTTTTGATGGTGATTGTGTGATTTCGATGGGCTTAAGTGGTAATTGGTGCTCATGTGGTTTAAATGGGTTTTCAATTTAGTTCTGGATATCCATTTACCAATCGAAAATGGGATTTAATTTTGTATATATGGTGTTATTTTTTGGAAATTGGAATCTTGTAGATCATTTCATTAAAAAAAATTATGATTGTTGGATAAGATTTAATTCGGCATCAGTTTGCTAAATTTGGTATAATAGATTAGGGTCTTGATGCTCGTGTATGAAATGCAATGTAACAGTGTGGTACATTTGTTAGTTCACCTTTTCAAGTTCGCAGGTGATCGCTTTATTATATTATGATTGATTTAATGTTTCTAGTTTTTGCTCTCAATCCAAAAGCTTGATCACTCACACATATATATGATTCATCTCGGATTTGATTTATGGCATGCATGGTATATGCAAATGCATTTTGATTTGCTTATATTATCGTAAGAAATGTTGATTTGATGATGCGAGCTCTTTGTATGAATTTGCATGTATCCTTAGTTTTTCCCTTTTGTTTCATAATTTTTTTTAGGATCTTTTGGTTTCTTAATTTGTTGATTGAAGTTTCAGGATTGCATAGTTTATGAATATTTGCGTCTGTTTTATTTCTTAATGATGTTTCATTTATCAGAGGGTTTATATTATAGGAATGAAGATTAAGACAAACACACCTGTGGCAAAGACAGCACGAGAAGGGGTTATGGAATTTCTGCTGATGAATCGCCCATTGGATTGTCCAATTCGTGTGATCTTCAGGATCAGTCTATGGCATTTGGATCTGATCGTGGCAGGTTCACTGAAGTGAAGCGATCAGTTGTTGATAAAAATCTTGCCCCTTTGGTGAAGACTGTGATGACTCGTTGCATTCAGTGTACAAGGTTTGATTCTGAAACCACTTATTCATGTTATCTGTTATACGAAAATGGTTATTTTGAATCATCAACATTTGTTTTCTGCAAGCAGTGTTGAATATGACAGCATATATGTGCATATTCTTTTGAAGCAACAGTTTGATTTTAGGAGTGCAATGCAATTACTTCTGTTTAGCCTTTTCAATTAGGATAAATTTCATACTTCGGACAAAAAAATTCATGCTGCATAGAGTTACCAGATCTTGTCAGTGTGTCATTTTCTATTATTTCCCCATTGTTATTGATTTTCTGTTTTTGATGAATGATAAACTGAGACCTTTCTAGAGAAACTCATCCTGCAAAGACTTACCAAGAAATCCAATCTTCATTCAATATGAAAATATTCTTTTATTGTTCTGTTTCAAAGATGCGTTCTCCTTTGACATCTTGTAGTTTGCGTTTTCATGCTTTTGTCACCTCTCCCTGTTCTAAATATATTTGAAAGAAATTTATGTGGCATGTCCCACATTGATGAATGGGATAATTCCTAAATTAGTTCTGCATACAATGAAAAAACTTTTATCCTTTACCCCTTTTTATGATTAACTTGTCCAGAAGTCAACAGGTTTTGGTGTTTTTCTTTTTAATCAACTTATTTGGTCTTGGATAAACTTTCTTTTACTTTCTTGGTTAATCCATTTTTTCATTTCATATGTTGTTTCTTTGATTTTTTCTTTTCACTCTAGTGATGTGATGTGATGCAGTTAGGTCATGTGCTGTGGGTTACTGCATAAAAATGAATCTTTGATGTAATTGCATGTGAATGCAGCTTTGCCAAATTATTTGTTCCCTAAGCTTTGCTGATGGTTGAAGCTGCAGTTGATGTCTTTGTAATTTTCCATCAAATTGTAATAAATCTTTTAATGGAATTGCATGTGAATGCAGCTTTGCAATATTAGTTGATCTGTAAGCTTTGCTAATGGTAGAAGTTGCAGTTGCAGTTGATGTCTTTGGAATTTGTCAACTTGTTCTTGTTTTCTGTCAGCATGTATACATCTTGATTATAGTTTTGTGAACACTGTACTATCTTCTGATGTGAACTCAAATGTTCTTTTGGGGCCCCACATGTGTGTGAGGTTTGCAACAGAAATTGCTGGGGTTCATGATCTTGGGATGTTAGGTCGTGGCAGTGGAGAAGAAATTGGAACTTATGTTGAAAAACATATGACAAGTGAACTATCTGGAAATGTGATAGATATCTGTCCTGTGGGAGCCCTTACCTCAAAACCTTTTGCATTTAAAGCTCGAAATTGGGAGATGAAAGGTACAGAGACCATTGATGTCTCTGATGCTGTTGGATCCAACATCCAGATTGATAGCAGAGGTCCTGCGCATCACTCCACGGTTAAATGAGGTAGATTCCCTGCACTGCAGTGTGTTGTTTTCATTATTTTTTCAGATGTATTTTTGGTTGGGCTAACCAAAGCATCAACTTGCTTCCTTCTGAAACAAATTTGTCTTCTGCTTTGAAGGGCTCAAAATTTTTTGTGAATAGGAAATAAGACTACTGTTTCATATTTGGCAATTAGGTTTACCAAGTGGTTTTGGATTTTATCTACCTGCTGGTGTTGACAAGGTGTTATGAGTTCATTAAATGTTAAACTATACAATGTTCATCAATTTACTAACAGATTGTTTGCTTGAGGGGGTATGAATAGATCAACGGCTTAATTGTAGCATTCTACAAGTAGGCTGCTGTGTTTGTTCTAGTTTTATGCTATGCAATATAAGTTTGTGAAGGACTACTGGGTCCTCTTAACTTGATTCTTTCAGCAGATTGATTTATGATCTTATTGCTTTGATTTCTTCCAAGTGAATGACTTCGAAGACAATGAGGCTGATTAATTCTGGCTCTTTTGTTTTGTATTTTACATAAATTAATTATGGGGCAAAGCACTTCAATATACTCTGTTTTAAATTTCCTACTATGATTATAATAGAATAGATAAATAATTTATGTGTTTATGTCATGGATTTTTATTTGTTTTTTGGTGTACAAGACTGCAAGGCCTGTTCATGATTTTGGACTGGCCTATTTCAGGATATAAATGAAGAATGGATATCAGACAAGACTCGGTTTTGCTATGATGGTCTAAAGAGGCAGAGGCTAAATGATCCCATGATTCGTGGCACAGATGCCTTAGCTGTGGTTGCTGAGATTGCCCATCAAGTTAAACCAGAGGAAATTGTGGGGATTGCTGGTAAACTATCTGATGCTGAATCCATGATGGCGCTTAAGATTTCCTAAACAAAATGGGGTCAAATAATGTGTGGTGTGAAGGAAATGGACCTAGCCCGAATGCTGATCTTCGATCTGGATATATTATGAACTGTGGCATTAATGGTGTTGATTGAGAATGCAGATGTTTTCCTCTTGGTTGGCACCCAGGTAATTGTATTGACATTGTCAGTCATTTATAGAATGGAACTCTGTTCAGCTGTCCTTTGTGTATGACCTCACAGCCATTAATTTGTCTTCTGTTTGTATGATGTCTTGAATTTGTTCTTTGCACTTGTACACTGTTTCACACCTTTTCCATGCCACGTTTGCTTTAAAATAATCATGTTTCCAAGGCATTTGGGTTGATTGAGACTTGTCATCATCTCATAAACTGTTTGATGAATTGTCAGCCAAGGGTAGAAGCTGCCATGGTAAATGCCAAAAACTGCAGAGGGCCGCCACCCATTTCGCTCAACACTTTCAAATGCCAAAAACCCAGCCATCATTGTTGGTGCTGGACTCTTTGAGAGATCAGACAAGGATGCAATTTTCTCTGCTGTTGAAACCATTGTGAAAAATGGAAATGTTGTAAGACCTTATTGGAATGGTTTCAATGTGCTGCTTCTCAATGCTGCCCAAGCTGCAGCACTTGACCTTGGACCTGTGCCAGAATCTATCCAAAGTATTGAGAGCGCCAAATTTGTGTATCTGATGGGTGCTGATGATGTGGATTTGGAAAAGCTTCCAAGTGATGCCTTTGTTGTTTATCAGGGGCACCATGGGGCAAGCTTCTGGTACTTTGGAATTACATCCAATAAGGTTACTTTTGGATTCTGTTTATTTCACTGTAACATGTCCAATGTAACATTTTGAAGGTCTACTCATATTCAAAACCTTTAGAAGGGTGGTATGTTATTTAAGGACAAGGAATGTCGACATCCTTAATGCACGACAAGATTCATTGGATTTTACATCAAGTTGAAAAAAGGCAACTGGAGACTTGGTATTTGAAGATATGAGAAAACAACGAAGAAGAAAAGAATTGAAGATATTTGAAGCTAGTTGTGTTTCCCATTGATCATGGAACATCTCATACAACTGGAGTAATTATTTATTTTGCTCCACAAATTCATTAAAATTGGTTCTGCTGCTCATAGATGATCGGAAGCATCATCTCTACAATTTCCATGATCAGTAACATCAATTTTCTATAAAGCTGCCAAGTTCATGAGCAGACTTGGTATCTTCTTGAGCAGCAGAACCAGCACTTCCACAACAAATTTTCATGATATTATTACAGCATCTGCTAAATTGAAGCGTGCTGAAAGCGGTTCCATGACTAACACTAGTTCTTGCAGCAACAATATCTCGTGCACTGCCACTTTCCACACTCACCATAATCACCAAGCAGAGAAGAATCAAAATAGCTATCTTGTCTGCTCTGAAAGCCATCATCTTTCTGTGTTGTGATGCCTCCGAGTAATGCTTTGTGTTTTCCTTACAAATGAACAATGAAGCAAGTACATGAGTGTCTGCAATTACACTGAACAGGATCTCAATGTTCATGTTAGCTGTCAGCATCACGATGACACCTCAAAATCTGTATGTCATTGAGAGGATTCAAAATAATTATATATAGTGGAATTTCATGGATCACACCTTGGAAAATCAGTGAATTTCTTTGGATATTTTTTCCTTTGCATTTTTTCTATTACTAGCAAAGACACACCTAGAATGATAACTGACAAGTGCAAAATACACATCTATTTGTATTCCTTTTACATTATGCTTTTTAACATCTTTCAAGCTTATTTCAACATATTGAAAGTTATTTTATGGGTTTGACATGTTAAAGAGACTTTGTGGATTATTTGCTATAAAATAGGAAATTTTGCACTTTATATTTCGGACCTTTATTGCATGTTTCAGGTTTTAATTCCTAAAGAGGAGTTTCAAAATTGGAAATATAGATATCAAGCTTGCTGGAAAAGTATTGTGGCAGAAATTCAATGCAGATTTGGGCATCCAATTGGAACAACAACGTCAGACTGGACTCTGTTCGCGCACCAACACTGAACTGGGAATATCTGGAGCATACAATATTCAAATCAAGTGATTCAAAAGCCCAAATTCATCTACACATTTAGGGATACAACTTTCATGAAGAGACCGAATTCAGGAAAAATCATCTACATCACGAAAATACTGGTGCAATCTGGATGACGGGATATGCTTCCCAATTTATCAAGGATTAGAGAGATTTTCTCTACAACACTTATCTCCTATTTTTTAGCTTGAGTAACAACATTAGGGTTAGGACTCTTCCAGAATAAAAGGGAAGATACATGCAAGCAAGGGACTCTTGACTCTTTCTCCATCAATTTTCCAGATTCGGCAGCAACCTAAAAGGCATGAGCAGTTGATTCACTTTCTTGGTTCAAAGGGGATAGCATCCATCTTCATTATTGGTTGTGAGAAGTAACATTTTCATTGTAATCCTTACACTTTCAAGTATTTATTTATCTTTTTCCAGAATTTAAGCTATTGATTTCGGATTCATGCTTATGGAATTAGTTTGATATGGTTTATGTGCTTTCTATGTTTCTTTCAATCCGTAATTGTTGTGGGGAACAAGAATAAGAAGCAAGTAAATTAATTTGATTGTCTTATCTATCACATTAATTTATTTAGGATGAATAGGGACAGTATATGTTCAAGCTTTTGAATGTTAGCTAGGAATAAATTGCGTAGATCTTGATCTTAAAGCTACCGTTGAGTGAAGAAAGATTGCTTCTCAATACTTAATTCAGCTTGACGATAAGGAACTAATTAGAAGTTTATTCGGATTAGTTTAGCATGCCTCTAGGTTTCCCTTAGCTTTAATGGAAGCCTAATTTATTTGCTTGTTGTGAAAGGATATTAATTTAACTTCTATGATTAACCGATTTGTAAGATTGGAGGAATCACCCCTTTGAAACGAGTTGCCAACATCTTGATTAACCTTCGTTAAGACTTAGCACTTTTATTTATTTAATTCTTGTTGATTCAAACCACCCCGTTCTTTTGAATTTGGTATTTGTAGGAAAATAAATCAATTTCCCTTGGGTTCGACCTGGTCTCTACCACCATACTACCAAAATTATTGTTTCGGTGATAGTAAAATCAGAATTAATTTGTGAAGGTTTCGACAACCGTCAATAACCAAGAAGAGGATCTGATTAAACAACTACCTTATCAGGCTCACAAAAGCTTCACATATAACCAATCCAATCAACTTCAATTTCAAAGAGAATGACTTCAAGCTATGGGAGCTATATCAAGTGGAAAGATACAAGGGAACACAATTTCACCCACAAGGATATCTGAAAATAGCTTGTAGACTGTTTCAGTACAAAATGCATAATTTAAATAATATTTGAAGATTAACAGAAAGAAATAGTTTAGTTCAAGTGGTCTCGTTCTTGCAATTTACCAAAAAAAAAAGGAAGAAAGAAAGAAAAGGAAAGGAAACACCAAAAGAAAGTACGTGGGGGAAGAAAAGTACAATGAAATATTTCTTCCCATACATGCGATGCCAGAGAGTCCAATTGGATGTAATCATCAGTCATGGTAAGAAGAATCACCGTGTATTTGACAACCCTCATCACAATCCCCATTGTCCCATCATCATTCCAATCTTCATGAGTTCAATCATGTACAAGCAAGGATTCTTAGGTTACTTCATCGTTTAACATATTTTTTCTCTCCTTCCTCTTTCTTGCACCTCTTTCTGATTTGGTAAAGAAGCTAGTCCATTGCAATCTCTTATAGTTAGAGAATAGAGAGGAGTGAGATGTTGGATACTCTCTGACTATGTATTCAGCTTTGGACATCCATCGAGGTACAAATCTTCAAGTGCCGTTAGATGTCGCACTTCCTCAGTTAAAGATGCATGATTATGACAATAGGTAATCGATAGGCGACGAAGAGAAGTGACGTCAGAGCCCATTCATTTGCAGAGAATTTGATCTTCCACAACCAACTATTCTTATATGCTTCAAAGAAGTGAGGTTCCGAAGACGTTCCAGTGGCAAGCTTTCAAGTGAATCACAACCAACTATCGACAAGCTTTTAAGAGCAGAAAGGTTATCAAAAAACTTATTTGACAAAGGCTGCAGATCTCTCATCGTATGAATTTTTAAGTTTTCAAGGAGTGTATGATTTTCCAAAAACCCTTCGGGAAACTCCTTCACATTGGCAACATCTTCAATACAAAGGGAGGTGAGAGAAGTGAGATTCCTCACTGACATCAGCGACAAAACATTCACTCCCTTGATGTCTAATTTTTTGACCGAAGGTATAGATGGTATTTTCTTCAACATAGGGCAATCAACTATGTTCAATTCTCGAAGGCGAGGAAAAGTACACGCTGCCCATTCCTCTAATCTATTCATTGAATCAAAAGTCAGTGTCTCCAGGGATGGGAATGGAATTTGGCCATCTCCATACACGTGGCTGTCAATACACTTTACACCATCCATTCCATGTAATTCAAGACTCTTGAGGAACTGCAACTCCCCAAACAGTGGAAGTTGTTCACAGTTATGACAATCTCTTAGCTCCATCTCCACTAGATGTGGTAGCGTCAAGTTCAAGTTCATCATCCAACTTGGAAAATTTGAACCACCATATCCAATTAACATCAACTTCTTCAGATTTGAATGAGGTTGAAGCGCACCAAGTACCTCCTCCTCATTATTTGGTATGTCATGTCGTCCATGCCCATGCCAAGATAAAGTCAGTGATAGAAGAGCTGTCTTCGACTTCAAATCAGCACTACTGGCATCTCTTAAGTTCTTAACATTATCAAGATCTGTGATGCTCAATTCACCGGTGAGATTGTTTAGCCTTTCCAGCTCCCCTATGTGACGACCCTCCTCCTTACCCACAATGAACACGGTAAGTTTTCGCAGGCACATCAATTGCCCCATTCCAAAAGCCATAAATCGAAGAGCATCACAACCCGTGATGTCAAGATAGACAAGACTTTTCATGTGCTTCATACCTTTTGGTAATTGGATGAGTCTATAGCAATCTCTTAGATCTAGTGTCTGGAGGTTTTGGAGAGAGGTTATACCTTCAGGCAATTTCTGGATGGAGGAATAGGACACATCTAGATACCTTAGATGTTTCAAATCACAAATTGACTTTGGCAATTTCTCCACCCCTCTTAAACTCAAGGCTCGATGTTTTGGAGTAGAAGAATACATACAAAGGCTCTTTCCCCGGCGCTTTTCAATCCATCTTCGATCCACCGAAAGACATGTGCGCATTGATTGGACATTGAAAAGATTTTTTCCTGTAGAAGCTAGTCCGCTGTATCTAAATTTTACATGAATAATGGTTTTAGGAACTTTGGACTCTACACGGCCTTTGATGTAATAGCATTCATGCGCTGCAATGATTTGAGCAATATCATGCATAAGATTGCTCATTTTACATGTTACGTTGCCAAATCCATCATCCTTGTCCTCTTGCAGAAATGACCTTACCACCAGTTCATTGAATATCTGAATACCCTCGTGATGCAAATCCATTTCTCCTCTGCAAGAAATAAAGCCATTTGCCATCCACAAAGCAACCAAATCCTCCCTTCTCATCACGTGATCTTTTGGAAATATAGGGCAAAATGCAAAGCATTGCTTCAAATGTGGTGGTAGATTAGTGTAACTCAACCTCAAAGCAGGTAAAATCTCTTCTTCTTTTAGATCCCAAATCTCACTTTCCATGACAGCCATCCACTGATCTTTACCATCTTTTAGCCGCATTAGGTTCCCGAATGCCTCTATAGCTAAAGGAACACCACCACACTTCTTCACTATTGGTACTCCAATGGCTTCCAGTTGTACCCACTCCTCTTTCCTTCTCATCCCAATTGCATGCCATTTAAACAATTCCCAAGAATCTTCTTCAGACAATCTTTCAATGTGATGGACAAAAGTTGTTGCCATTTTACAGGCAACCCTCTCAATACGGGTAGTTACTATTACAGCACTACCTGTAGCTCCACGTCTTAATACCTCCTTCAATTTACTCCATGTATTAGTATTATCTTCCCACACATCATCCAGTACAAGCAAAAACTTTTTTCCAGTTAACTTCTGTTGGAGGCGTTGTTGCAAGGGATCCAATTCTTGAAGCTCTTTAAAGTCACCATCAATGGACTCTATGATGTCTCTTGTTAATCTTTTTATGTCAAAATCAGTAGATACACACACCCAGATCCTCAAATCGAATTGTTGTTTAACCCTTTCTTCATTATAGACCAATTGAGCAAGTGTTGTTTTCCCGAGTCCCCCTAATCCGCATATAGCATAAATAGAGAGATCATCTGCATTAGTGAGCAGGATGTTGACTAGTTCCTCTTTCTCCTTGCCTCTTCCAAGAATTTTTGACTCATTCACGAGTGAGCTGGTAAGTTGCGAATCATCGTAGGTATCAGCTGCTATGTCCCCAACACTTGATGCCAAATCAAAGTTCACTAGTTCTTCCTTTTCCTTTCCTCTTCCGTGAATTTCTGATTCATTCACGAGTGAGCTGTTAAGCCGTGAATCATCGTAGGTATGATCAACTGCTATATCCCCAACACTTGATGCCAAATCGAAGTTGGCTAGTTCTTCCTTTTCCTTTCCTCTTTTGTGAATTTCTGACTCATTCATGAGTGAGCTGGTAAGCCGCGAATCATCGTAGGTATCAGCTGCTATGTCCCCAACACTTGATGCCAAATCAAAGTTGGCTAGTTCTTCCTTTTCCTTTCCTCTTCCATGGATTTCTGACTCATTCACGAGTGAGCTGGTAAGCCGCGAATCATCATAGGTATCAGCTACTATGTCCCCAACACTTGATGCCAAATCGAAGTTGACTAGTTCTTCCTTTTCCTTTCCTCTTCCGTGAATTTCTGATCCTTTCTCGAGTGAGCTGGTAAGCCGCGAATTATCGTAGGTATGATCAGCTGCTATGTCCCCAACACTTGGTGTTAAATTGAACTTGTTTTTCTCATTGGCTATGGCTTCCAGTTTTTCTATCACATTTTTCAACTTACGCGCCATTTTTAATTGAAAAACCAGTGGATTATGACGAAGAGAAAAGAAGGATCTAACTCCGTCTGTGGGATCTCTTTGCAGCCGGTGCCTTTGAGCTTCAATTGCAAACTCATCCAGTAAATCATCAACAACGTAAGCTGCATCCTTGAGGTCGCTGAGCCACACCTTGATAGGCTCACTCTTTAACTGCTTCTCCTCTGCATCTTGGAGCACAGCTTGAATGGTTCTGAACGTGTGCTTGAGATTTTCAAGGTCAGTCTCTAGGCTCCTGACAAGGCTAAGCTCTTGACGAATTGAGGAATTCAAATTCCCAATGATTTTACTCGTGAGAGCAGAAACAATTGCTTCGGCCATAGCTTGTTCAGTAATGGATGTCGAGGAATAGAAAAGGTGAAAGGAAAACTAAAAGCAGGGGATGTGAGGAAGAAATGGGAAGTAAATATTGAGAAAACAGAGAGCAGTATGAGATGAGAAATGGAGGTTGCAGTGTCAGCTAGTTCTCGATCAATATTTACTACTGTGGAGTTGAATCATGGAAGGAGAGTTGGAGAGGGATTTGTTGGTTAGAAAAGGAGAGTTGAAAGTGATGGAAAGAAGGAAAGAAGGTGATGGTCTGGTCAAAAGTGATCGTCGGTGGCCTGACTGGCTTAAATTAAAAATGTATTGGCCCACACGGAGTAGCTATATTCTAAGCTCTTCTCTCTGGGTAAGTAAACGTGTATTTCTCTCTCATTAACTATGAGAACGTGCATTCACGGTGGCATTCAACACGGGTATCAAGGTGCTGACCAGTCTCGATCCAAGATTCAATCAATGAGCATCTCTTGTTGAATATTATTAGTTTGAGTTAATTAGATAAAATTACATCTGGAGCTCATTCTTCATCAAGGAAGACAGAGATTTGGGTACAGGAAAAGAAAACAGAGAGAGAAGACCAAGGGGTTAGTAGCATTCAACAAGGGAAATCTGAAATCTGGATTGTGATCATCGTTAGTGGCCTCATTGGCTTAAATTAAAATTGTATTGGCCGACCGCACGGGGCTCCACGCGGTGCGCAGGCTTGAGTAGCTATATTTTAAGCTCCTCTCTCTGGTAAGTAAGCTTGTATTTCTCTCTCATTAACTATGAGAACGTGCATTCACGGTGGCATTCAACCCTATGTTTGATCCACTACTTGAAGCTTCACGTGAGGCAACCAACACGGGTATCAAGGTGCTGACCTTTGATCTTGGCTCTGTTGCTCCCCCATTAAAAATTCACACCAAAGTATCTCTCTTTCTTTCCCTATCCCCGTGCTTGCTCCCTTCGAAAGTGTGGTGTTTGTAGCCTGCCCGACTTCATTCTTGTTAAAATATATAGCCGTTTATTTTCTATTATGGAGACTGTGTAAAGTATGGAGACTGTGTAAATTAATACTGTATTGCCCCACCGCATGGGCTCCACACGGGGCGCAGGGTTGACTAGCAAGTAAACGTGCATTTCTCTCTCATTGATTATGAAGACAGACTTTTAAGTCATTTTTTAATAATTGTTTAGAGCGTAGCAGATTTTGTTTTTAAAGTATTTTTATTTAAATAAATTAAAATAATATATATTTTTATTTTTTTTAAATTATTTTTTATACTAGTATATCAAATAATTTTTTTTAAATATATTTATATAAAAAAATAAAATTTATATTAACAAAAAATACTAATTACTGAAACCTCACCCAAGGTTCATAAAATGCTATTTTTCTTTTTCATTTAAAAAGAATTATGACTTTCACACTCCCAAACACCCGCTCCCAAACACCCATTAAATGACCCCCTTGTTTTGCTGTTTTGTAATGACTTCATTTTTGTAGTGACTTTGATAAAAGTTTTATTTAATGTTAAGAAAATATTCAAGTGTAATTAATATATTTTCCAACAAAAACAAAAGTACTGGAGGTTAACCAATGTGAAATAATTTATAGGTCTAAAACAATCTAAATGATTAGTAAAAATATAGCTTGAATAAAAAAATATTAAGTCAATATTATTTTTTAAATATTAAGATGATAATATATTAATTATATTTTTATTTTTTATTGTGTATATATTTTTTATATTTTTCTATACACAATCCTATAAATTCTACCGCTTCTAATTTTATTCTTAAAAAAACACGACAACTTGCCTAGTTTGTCGCCTCAAATTATCATCTTGGAAAATATATAAAAGGCATGGGGTTTCACTGTGCACTCAGACACAGTGCACTGTGGATTGCAATAGTCTTTTTTTTCATCATATGAACAGTGGAATAATGTTTTCGTCCCTCGAAAATGACAAATACTGCACAGGGACCAAGGGCTCTCTCGTTTTTTTCACAATTTTTTTGCACAGTGAACTGACGGAAAAAACCCCCGAAAAGGAAAAAATAATGTTTATCGGAAGTTCATTTTGGTCCCTGCGGTTTTGATTTTGTTTTTATTACTGATTTATTTAAGTGAAAGTTTTATTGTTTTCAATTGTGCCCTTCAATTAAAACTGATTATATAAGAAGTTTTTATTTCAGTCCTTATACTTTTGATTTTTTATTTATTTTCTATTCCTTAAATTTTTCCGGTACGGATGTTTTGATTTCTTTAATTTGGTCCTCCAATTGAAATTGGAAATATATACAAAGTTTGATTTTAGTCCCTCTTCTTCTATTTTTTTTTTTAAATGACAACAATTATCATTATTTATTTTTGGTCCTCCAATTGTTTTTTTTTTTCAATTTTATCCTTCAATTGGAATTAATTTTATATATGTTATTTTTCATTTCGGTCCTTATTGTTTTAATTTTTTATTTCATATTAATTCATTGGGTTTTTTTTTGGATAATGTTCATTTTTTATTTGATATTAATTTATTTTTATTTTTTAATTTTTTTTTACAAATCTTTTGCTTTTTTATAATGATTTTCCAGAGCAATTTAATTATTTTAATTGTTCTGACAGTAATATTGATAATAATTTTAACTATTATAATAATCATTTTACTATTAATATTGCTCCTTTTTTCTCTTTGTTTATTTGTTTTGTTTTCTGTTTTTTTTTTTTTTTTGTTCTTTGGATTGGGTGATTTTTATGATTTGGCTATTTATGCAATGATCATGATAATTTTAGTTGTTATTTTTTTTCTTTTTTATAAAAAATTCTTTTACTTTTTTTTATGATTTTTCAGGGCAATTTAATTATTGGAATTGTTTTGACAATAATGTTGATAATAATTTTAACTGTTATAGTAATGATGATGACAATAACATAAGGATTAGATTTTCAATTTATGTATTCATCTTTTTGTTGATGGAAAATTAACTATTTATTTTTGTTGTTTGATTATTGGAGGGTTTTTTTTATATTAATTCATTTCGTTTGTTTTTTTTAATTCTTAGACAATGTTTATTTTTTATTCGTATTTATACATCTATACTTTTAGTTTTTTTATAGTTTTTTTTGCTGCGATTTTTTTTTTATCGATTCAATCCTGGGATTTCAATCTAAATTGGTAATCATTTTAAAATTAATATTGCTTTCTTTTTCCCTTTATTGATTTTTTTTGGTTTTCTGTTATTTTTATTGGTTCTTTGGATTAAATGATTTTTATGATTGTACTATTTACGCAATAATAATGATAATTTTTTTGATTGGTTTTTTATTGCTTTTTTTATAAATCTTTTGCTTTTTTTAATAATTTTCCAGGGCAATTTAATTATTTTAATTATTTTGACAGTAATGTTAATAATAATTTTAACTGTTGTAGTAATGATAATGACAATAACATAAGGATATATTTTCAATTTATGTATTCATCTTTTTGTTGATAGAAAATTACAACTTATTTTATACTGGTTATTTCATTGAAACCTACTAAACAAATAAATTTATATTCATTTAAAATTTAAATATTTTATACAAAACTTGCACTTCATAAAAATTATATACAGATTTATTATTTTGTCTAAATTTATGCTATGATAAAAAAATCATACATAATAAATATTTTTTTACGTTGAAAAAAATATGATTCCGCCCGCGACGAGGCGCGGGTGCCATGGCTAGATATTTTCTTTTATTTTTATTTGTTCTTTGGATTAGATGATTTTTATAATTTTATTATTTGCGCAATAATAATGATAATTTTAGTGATTATTTTTTTATAAAAATCTTTTGATTTTTTTAAGATTTTCCTTAAATTTTAATTTATATCGGTGATCGTTTTAAAAGTAATATTACTCTATTTTCCCCTTTATTCGTTTTTTTTTGTTTTCTGTTTCTTTATTTGTTCTTTAGATTATATGATTTTTATTATTTTATTATTTATGCAATAATAATGATAATTTTAGTTATTATTTTTTTATTGGTTCTTTTATAAAAATCTTTTGCTTTTTTTTGTGATTTTTCATGGCAATTTAATTATTTAATTGTTTTGATAGTAATGTTAGTAATAATTTTAGCTTTTATAGGAATGATAATGACAATAACGTCAGGATGAATTTTCAATCTATATTTTTGTCTTTTTGTTGATAGAAAATTAACAACTTATTTTTTTTATTTGATTATTGTAGGTATTTTCACAATTTATATTTTATTTTTGTTTGATTTAAATTGAATTATAAAATGAACTAATCTTACTACAGTGAACTTAATAATTCAGATATCTGAGTTTTCTTGCTTTTTTAATGATGATGATAAATTTATGCTGGTTATTTCGTTTGAAACTACTAAACAGATAAATTTGTATCGATTTTAAATTCATATATTTTATAGAAAACTTGCACTTGACATGAATTCTGCACAGATTTATTATTTTAGCTAAATTTATATTATAATAAAAAAATATATACAATTAATATTTTTTACATTGAAAAAAATATTATGCCACCCGTGACAAAGCGCGGAGACATTGTCTAGTATATATATATAAGCTGTATATAATCGCCTCCAAATGGGAAGTATATATAGAGAAAACAAAGTGTACTGGCCCACCTCATGGGCTCCACACGGTGCGCTGGCTTGACTATCACTATTTCTCTCAACCGACTTTTAAGTCATTTTTTAATAATTATTTAGAGCGTTGCAGATTTTGTTTTTAAAGTATTTTTATTTAAATAATATATATTTAATTATTCAAGAAGATAAGCATCAACGTTAATCCTGCAATATTTAATCCAATGGATTCAGATGCGTCACGCATCCTCTGAATTTCTCATCTTGGAAATTATATATAAGCTGTCAATAATTCCTATAAGAATCAATCATTAGAGACAGGTGGCGTGGTGCTGAAAATCTTAAAAACTAATTGGAAGAGCAAAAAAGCTTTCTTTCGTAATTGGCACTGTATTATGTGAGTGTATGCACTGTGGATTGTAATAGTATATTTTTGGGTCGGTTCGGTTCTCGGTTTGTTCGGTTCGGTTGGTTTGCCGGTTTTCCTAATTTTTTATCATTTTTGCACAGTGAAATACCGCTTTTAGCCCACGAAAAAGACAAAAAACCGGTTATGGGTGGAGGGGCTCCGCGGTAATTGCACACTTTCAAACCGGACTGGTCCGCCTACCTTTTGAATATTTAATATTTTTTCGGAAATGGCTAATTACAGGTATAGCCCCCAATAAGACAAAATTGTTGACTTACGCACAGGACTACACCGGTAATTGACCATGCTTTTTTTATTTTTTTCTTTTTACTGTCGGCACGTGTGTCACACGCGGCAGACAATATTCAGCCTCATGCCCTTTTTAAGTGGCGCGTGCGTGGTGATGGAGTTTCCGGCGTCTCAGTCGATGTGCCTCCGCTTGGTCTTCCTCCCGGTGCGGCGCGTTTTGTCCTCCGACGTCCTTGGACGCGGCGGTGGCCAGTTAAAGCCGCTGCAGCCGTTTCTCTCTCTCCTGCACATCAAAGTGCAGGCGAGTCCCCCGGTTTTGATGCCTTTTCACTTTTGTCCCTGTACTTTTAATTTTGTTTATGGTCCTGATTTTTATTATATAAGTTTTGATTTAGTTCGATTGGGTCCTTCGATTGGAATTAATTGAATGTTTAATTTTCACTTCGGTCATCCTTCTTTTTTTCTCTAATTTCTTTCTTACGATGCTGCTTATATAATATGATTTCACTTTTGATGTTGTGTTCCGGGAAATGCATGAGAAAGGAGGAAGGAAAATTGTTTCCAAAGTCGATCAATTTGGGCTGTTTACCATAGCAATTAAAATGACTAGCACGGGGTGTTCATCCACGGTTAAATGAGGTAGATTCCCTGCACTGCAGTGTGTTATTTTCATTATGTTTTCAGATGTATTTTTGGTTGGGCTAACCAAAGCATCAACTTGCTTCCTTCTAAAACAAATTTGTCTTCTGCTTTGAAGGGCTCAAATTTTTTTGTGAATAGGAAATAAGACTATTGTTTCATACTTGGCAGTAACGTTTACCAAGTGGTGTTGGATTTCATCTACCTGCTGGTGTTGACAAGGGTGTTATGAGTTCATTAAATGTTAAACTATACAATGTTCATCAATTTACTAACAGATTCTTTGCTTGAGGGGGTATGAATAGATCAACGGCTTAATTGTAGCATTCTACAAGTAGGCTGCTGTGTTTGTTCTAGTTTCATGCTATGCAATATAAGTTTGTGAAGGACTACTGGGTCCTCTCAACTTGATTCTTTCAGCAGATTGATTTATGATCTTATTGCTTTGATTTCTTTCAAGTGAATGACTTCCAAGACAATCAGGCTGATTAATTCTGTCTCTTTTGTTTTGTGTCTTACGTGAATTAATTATGGGGCAAAGCACTTCAATATACTCTGTTTTAAATTTCCTACTATGATTATAATAGAATAGATAAATAATTTCTGTGTTTATGTCATGGATTTTTATTTGTTTTTTGGTGTACAAGACTGCAAGGCCTGTTCATGATTTTGGACTGGCCTATTTCAGGATATAAAGGAAGAATGGATATCGGACAAGACTCGGTTTTGCTATGATGGTCTAAAGAGGCAGAGGCTAAATGATCCCATGATTCGCGGCACAGATGGCCGCTTCAAGGTTGTAAGCTGGCATGATGCCTAGTTAAAAAATATATTTTTCCTTATAGATTTTTTGCTTATAATTTGTTTTAGGATATCATGTACACTCGATCGGGTCAATAATATAATGTCACTATATATTTCATCTCACCAAGAAGAAAAGCACCAGCCACTATTATATCTTTATTAACATAAGGCATTATATACGTATTGGTGTTACTGTACATCGGTTACACAATCATTATTGTCTTTTACTAAGTTAAAGTCAACCAATTCAAGTACTTGCTATGGTGTACTGTGTTCTCCCACCAACTCTCACACACCAGCTTCAGTGCTAGCCATGTCATCAACAGTTACAGTTACGTCTGTATCAGTTTGGTCATCTTGGTTTTGCTCTGTAAACAAGAGGGCTGAGAGAATCAACAGAGGGTGAGCTCGTGGAGAGATGAGAACTAATTCAATGTCCGATATTAAGAATTGTTTCCTGGTATTTTGTGCAAGCCTTCTGGTTGCAAGAAGCTGCCATGGTTCTAAGCATGTTGCCTTATTTATCTTCGGAGATTCATTATATGATGCTGGAAACAATAAGTACATCACAGATGCTCCAATCTTTTCAGATTTCTGGCCATATGGAGAAACCTTCTTCAAGCATCCCACAGGAAGGCCTTGTGATGGGCGATTAATTCCAGATTTTATTGGTAAGATCATTACAGTTAAGAATGCTTCATTCTTTTTTGTTCTTTCTTTTCTTATTTTTATGAAATGTTTTGTGACAGCTGAATATGCAAATTTACCTTTAATTCCGCCATATCTACAACCTGGTAACAATCAATTTATCGAATCAAAAGGGGATCGTGTTCTTGCTGAAAATCTTCAAGGAATGGTATGTCTGTCATCTTGTTACTTGGTGTTCTCTTTTCTCCTGTTGTTTTTTCTTAGTGGGGTCTTCAATGCTATCAATACCCAGCACTTTTCGTCTTTTATAAATTAATTAATTAAACTCGAGATCTCCTTTAAATCTTTACAAGGAATAATGATTTTCAATGATTTTTTCAAGGTGATAAGCTCTGAAATTCAAGAACATGTACAATCCAGTAATCATCAATTTGTAAATGGAGTGAACTTTGCATCATCTGGAGCTGGTGCTCTTGTTGAAACTCATCAAGGATGGGTATGTCAAGAATACAAAGTTTACTGTCTTAGATATGTTCCATAACTTTTCTTCTTCTTTTTTGGTTTTTCATTTTTTCCCTTTTCTTTGAAGGTGATCAACCTTAGTACTCAACTAAGCTATTTCAAGAATATGAAAAGGCAGTTAGGGCTCCAACTAGGTGAAGCAGAAGCTCAAAAGTTGCTTTCCACAGCAGTTTACATGTTCAGCATTGGAGGCAATGACTACTTTGAAGCTTTAACACCAATGCACAGTCTGCTTCAATTCTATTCAAGAGAAGAGTATGTTGGTCTGGTTATCGGCAATATCACAACAGTAATCCAAGTAATTTAGCATGCTATAGAACCTTTCTTTCTATCTTTCTTTCCAAATTGGTCACAGATTATGATTGAGGAAATTTTACTGTTCCAGGAAATATACAAGATAGGAGGGAGGAAATTTGGATTGTCAACGCTGATTGCTTTGGGTTGTCTACCATCCTTGAGAGCAGTTAAACAAGAACAAACAGGTGTATCAGGTTGCATGGATGAAGCTACAATGTTCGCAAAGCTACACAACAGAGCCCTCTCTAAAGCACTCGAAGAGCTTGAGAGACAACTAGAAGGATTTAGATACTCAAATTTTGATGCCTATATTGCAGGAGGGGAAAGAATTAATAACCCTTCAAAATATGGTAATGCCTATATAATTAAAAATCAAGGTCCTTAAATTAAAAAAAAGTTATTACTTGCACATATTTTTCCTATCCTTGTTGTGTATTTAAATGTGATTTTACCATTTATGAAGGTTTCAAGGAGGTTCGAGAGGCATGTTGTGGCAACGGTCCTTACAGAAGCTCCACTACTTGTGGTCAGAAAGGATATCAATTATGTGAGAATGCAAGTGAATATTTCTTCTTTGATTCGGCTCATCCAACTGAGAGTGCCAACAATCAATTTGCGAAGCTGATGTGGAGTGGAAATCTTGACATCGTGAAGCCTTACAACCTTAAAACACTGTTCGAGGAATAGCCGAAAATATTACATTAGTTTTCCTATTGGTTCATCAATTTGCCTTTTGATTTTTGGAGAAGTCCAGCTAGCTTTGGAGTTCGGTTGTCGACCATGCATGTCCAAACTTGCTGGCAGTGTTGTATTGGATGGTGGAGTGATTCTTCCTCAGTTTGACAGCAGCAACATGCATTTTCTACTGCTGTAATTAATCCATTGTGCTGCAAAAACTCTTTAGTGTTCAATCTATCAAGAACAGCCAGCCAAGTGAAAAATTATACCTTTTGAAGAGCGGTAGGTTTCCATACATTGAGGATGTTCATTCTGACATGGAAGCAAAAGCCAATCCACAGCAGGGCTTAATTATCATATTAGCTTAATTATCATCCCTAACTTGGTGTAAATATGGTGCTGAAAGCATTGATTGAAGACGAGTTTCATCCTATTTCTCTCATGGATAAAGCCCTGGTCCACACTTAATTATCATTCTCGTTTAACACAGAGGAAGTCTTGACAATACCCTCGTTTAACGGCTTACATTCTTCTTCCTAAAGACAACTACTTCCCTGACAACAAGTGCAGTTTGACTTCGAATCTTTTTCAGCACTGGCATCCATGTCTGTAATGTTTTTGGATTTATCCAATCCTAAGCACAAATAAAATCATCTAAGAAACGTTGGGGACACCATACCTAAGACATGATTCCCACACATATCTCCTGCTCTTCTTCCCAGCTTCTTCTTCTTCTCCCCTCTTCTTCCCTAGCTTTTCTTTCTTACTTCTTCTTCTCTTCTTTCTTTCTCTCCCTTTTCCTCAAATCTCTTTTTGTCTGGCATCATTCAAGCCAGAAGTTTATCGATTTGCAAGATCAGCAATTTATGAACATAGACTATTTAAAAATGAAATTAACAATCCAAGTAGTTACAATCATTGACAAAATCAGTGGACTTCATGCTGCTACAAGATCTAGCAGAAAACATCAATATTTAGAGAATTGATATATTTTCCAGTTGCCAAAACTGTATTTTACCGAACAAGGAGTTCGTAGAACTGTTGAGTTTATGGCATGGATCTGAAAAAAATATATAATCTAGTCCTAAATGTACTGGTTCTGCTTTGTTTGGTTTCAATTCTGATAATGCAGGGAATAATATGATGTGTGTCTGTTGGGAAGGGAAAGGGTAGGGGATCAAATGGACTGTTGAGATTTCTTGAATTACAATCGATCATTTGTAACGTTGAGGTTTAATATTGCAACGTTCTGAAATCTTGGGTTACTTTTATAAGCGAATTAATTAAACGAAAAGGGAAAAAAATCCCAGGTGTAACATGGAAAGGAAAGATTAATGTCGGTCATGGAAGAAGTGACTTTTCGAAACATCATTAATTTTCCAAATTAATCAAAGCATCATGTCTCTTCACTCCACTTTATATTTGTGTGTGTGTGTGTGTGTTTGTACATGTGTGATACCAGCAGCAGTCGGTGATCATTCACAAACAAGTATGTATGCTCTCTCCATCTCTCTTTCACTCGCATTCATTGATTTTCTTTTTTTTCTTTGTTTTGACGTATAATTCCGGTTAAGGTTCCAAGGATAATCGTGTCAAAACACGAAACATGAACATGGCCCGGTTTTTCGTATTTAAAAGGATAAAAAAGGTAGCAGAAGCTTTTGTATGAGAAAAGGAGGGAGGGGTAGATGGAGAAAAAGTTAAGAAAAGAAATTAAGTAATAGAAGATAAAGAGAGGATCCCTTTTAGCTACATATGGTTTCTTTCTTTCCATTTGTTTAATCTATCATAAAAGTAATTAATTGTAAAATGAAATTAGAAAAGAAGAAAAAAAACGGTTAATAGAAACGGTTATGATTTTAAAGAATTTTCTTAATTTTGACTTAATTTTCTTAAAATAGTTGATATGTTGCTAGTTTTTATGGGAAGATGACACAATGTCCAGTTTTGATTTCGTTAGAATTTTGAAATTATAGTTTTGATTTCTTTGATTTAGTGGCGTCTTGTAGAATGATGAAAGAGACAATTGGACCATTTCTACTTTATTTTTAGTTTTCAATCTTTGGAAGTCCTCTGTCTCTTTTCAATTTTCTTCTCTGTTAATTTCACTTTCAAACAGTCCTTTTCATGCTAAAAATCATGCCCTTTTCTTTTTCTTGCACTCCAAGTTTCTCCTCCACTTTGTTTATATATAAATATAAGAATATAGTGTGAAGGCGCTTTGGCATTGGAAGCATCTGCTAATTTTGCTGAACTTTGTACTGCAGGTTTCAGTCTTCTGGTGGAAGATACAGAAAGTAGCAAAATCAGGAAGAAAAGAAAAAATAATTAATGGGTCTTTATAGTCAGATTTTGTTTCTCGTAATTCTAATCTCACTTTCATTAAGATGCCACTCGTGGGGTTGGTTCTCTTCTTCAACAGAAACTCACTCCACTGACAATTCACAAACACATGGTTTGCCCCATGGTTCTGTGGTGGAATTTTCTATGAATGGTCTTAGTGATGAGAAGGGGATGGAACTGGTCGAAAAAGCCAAAAGTAAAATGGTTGGCACGAATTCTTGTTGGCAGAATGCTTACCAGCATCTCTTTGCCGGCTGCTCGCAGATTCTTGCCGTCGAGGAGAAGCGGTGGAGATTTGCTTGGCACCTTAGTGATTGCTTTCAAAAAGACTCTGGACGGCCGGCTTTCCCTTATTGTGACACAAAATCCGCCATGGTTAATTGTCTCAAAATGTTGAATGACAATGAGCATAAGGTTTATCTTGAATTCTCATTGGAAACCAATTCTATCTGCTATCAGTTACAGTTAAGTATAGTTTCTTTCACTATTCTGACCATCCTTCTCTTGTTTTATACGGTGTGACAGAAACTAACAGAGTTTTTTTTTTTTTCTTATGTGCTGTTGCCTACAGGGCCCATGCCTTCAACCATAAAATGGAGAGACTGGTGAATGATCTTAAAAATTCAGCAGAATACACGGAAGAACAGCTAGAAATTATTGAAGGAAAAACGCATGTCGTGTTGCAGAGATCAAATCAAATTCAGGATTCATTGAGTTCAATTGATATTCAGGTTGAAAATATAGCTCAGACAACAAAAGATGCAAAGGATCACATGGATGTTTTATCTAAGCACTCTGAAGCTGTTTATAAGCATTCCAAGGAAATTGCACATTCTCAATCAGAGCTGCAAGAGGGACAAGCAAAAATGAATGAAAATTTGAAGGACGGGATGTCGATGCTTCATGATGCTTACACCAATCTGGGACAAGAAGTAGACAATGTGAGAAACGAAGCTGTGGAAATAGAGAAGCAGATTGGCAGAGTTGGAGACACATTGTCTTCAAAGATGCAAACTTTACAAACCTCAGCTGATGACATTGAGAACATGGCTGGGAAGTCCTTGGATAAACAAAAACAACTTCTAGATGGGCAATCCAATGCACTTAAGGGTCTTCAACTCCTAACTCAATTTCAATCAGAAGCGCTAGAAGAGAGCAGGTAAGTAGAAAAACAAAATTAGCGCAATTACAAGTACATAATTAGAGAGCTTAACTGAGATTCTTACCGAATAACAGGAGTATGCTGCAGCACTTTGCTGAATATGGCCATAAACAGCAGGAAGAGCTTCTTCAGAGGCAAGAACAACTTCAAAAGGTCCATGACCACTTGGTTGATAATTCAAATTCAATATTAGCAGCTCAGGTTAGTGTTTTGATTGAGCCTTATGATTTCCATGATAGTTTTTGTTGAGAAAAAGGATTATACGACATGGTTTTCCCATTTTTCAGGAAGCTTTTGAATCAAAGCAAGCAAGCATGTTCATTTCTCTGGAGAAGCTATTTGCTTTGCAAAACGCTATGTTGCTTGAATCACGAATAATTAAAGCTTTCGTCCTCTACACTGCCTCAATCTTTATCGTTTACATGTTCACAAGTACAAAGCAAACATATACCATAAGAGCGAGGCTCTATGTTGGTACGTGTATTTTGTATTTCTCTTATTTTTTATTTTTTCTTCCTGTTTTTTTTGGTATTTAAATCAAGTATCGAAGATTTAAATAGGTCTATTACTAATTTAAATCTGATTTTGGTTCACAGGCCTTGTTGCCACGTTTCTGGCAGAAGTGGCAATGCTTCGGCTCACAACAAATAGTATGGAACGACAAACATGGCTGATTAATGTGTTCAGGTTACTCTATGGGATTCTTGCCTCTATTCAGTTTCTACATGCCATTTTCACATACAGGTTGGTAAAAGTAAGATTTATATCAATTGGGTTTAACAGCATTTAGATTTCCCACATCTAATAGATTCCTTTACAAATATGCAGGGATTATGAAGTTTTGAATCATCACTTGATACTAAGCCTAATGGATAAGATTAATGTCATGCAAAAAAATAGAGAGTTGTCATGGGAAACAGAAAGTGATGTTGACTGGTCTTCATGGATTCAAACTGAGCTAGTAGAAGGGGATGACAATATGGAAGACCCTGACTTTATAGTTCCAGAAGAAGTTGAAGAGAATTCAATTACTGCTTCCATGACAAGAAAGTATGATCTTCGCTGCCGCCAGCGTCGGTGAATCAATTTCTACTAATAGTTCATGACTAATGTTTTTCTTCCCCATCAATTCCTGGTTATTTTTATCCTTTTCTTAACTTTAACACATCTCTGTAAAGATGGTATAATTATGTTGAAGATGTTGGTTAGTATTAGCACTGATAGTGGTACTTTTTTCTTACTGTGGAGCAAGAGGATGCCTAAATGACATTTTATAGGCATCCTCTTGCATCTAAAGAGCAAAGTGAAAGTCCGTTCTGTGCTTCCAAAGACAAGGGGTACACTTTTACATGATTCTAAATATGCGGTTCATTTCTATCTATTTTGGATTGTTCTAAAACATTCTCTTCTAAACTTTCAATGTTTAGCAAGAGAGTTGATCAGTACTCAGATCCAAGCATTTTGAACTACTGTAAAGTTTTGATTATGGCATAAATATAGACTGGGGCTTGTACTAAAAGGGAGGATGGTTCTTAATAAAATGTAAATCAAAATTACTTGGAGCACTAAAGTAATTCTAGAATGGATTTGTAGTATGAAATCATGCCATGGATTCAAAGAATTATGCACTAGTATACTGGTTTCACCAGTAATCATTACAAGAACACGCACCTTCTTTAAAATGGTGGAAGCGGTTTGTATCTCTCAAAACAATGACCCTCCCAGTCACTCTTGAAACTATCTTGATCCAAGAGTGACAATCTACACAAACACGAAGGTTCTTTGTGATCCTAATTGGCATTCCAGCAGCAGTATATAAGAGAGAGAAAACAGTTGCTAAGCGCTCACTGTGCCCACACACCCACATTGCCTTTGTTTCTTCATTTACATCATGAAGCACCACATCTGTGTTGGTTACATAACCAACTTCTTCCATGGCTTCCCTCAATTTGTTCCATACCTTCTTATATTCATCGAATTACGAAACTTGAAACCTCCACCAACTACAAAAGTGTGGATTTTATTCTTTACACTGTACTCCAACTACATCCAACCTCTTTTTCCGATTCTTCTTGTTTGCATCATCTCTCTAACCATATTTACAGAGTCCCACATCCCCGCATTTGCATAAATGTTTGAGAGCATCACATAGTTCCCGAGGATTATATGGCTCGATCTCAAACAACCGCTTTGCAATAGCCTCCGCAAGAGGGACCTCACTATGTAGGCGGCATGAGTTGAGCAACGATCCCCATATGCTACCACTCGGCCTCATGGGCATGTTTTTCACCACCACCAATGCATCATCGATTCTTCCAGCTCCGCCTAACATATCCACCAAACAAGCATAATGCTCTAAACTTGGAGTGACCCCAAAAATCCATTTCCATTCTATGAAACAATTTTTGCCCATCTTCTCGTTAGCCCGACATGGCTACAACCCGATAGCGATGCAATAAATGTGACATCATCCGGCCTTATCCCACATGAAACCATCTCATTGAACAAATCCATCGCCACCCTCATATAACCATTGATTCCATATCCAGTCAACATGGTATTCCATGATGTCAAGTCTTTACTTCTCATCCCATCAAACAATCTCCTACCATAATCAAAAACTCCACATTTCACATACATATCCACAAGGGAATTTAGCGATAGGGACTTTCGGCCTTCTCGCTGATTTAACAATTTGCACATGTATCTCTTTTCCACTACAAAGCGCTGTCACGCGTGCACAAATCGGCAAAATTGTAGTTAGTGTAACCCAACTAAACCCCACTCCCTCTCTTTGCATCCTTCTAAACACATCAAGTGCCTCACCCAATTTATCTTCTTTGACAAAACCAGAAATCAAAGAATTCCAAGAAGCAATATTTCTTTCTGGCATTTGATCAAACACCTTCAAAACTTCATCAAAACATTCGCACTGTGTATACAACCTCAGCAGACTATTATTCACCACTTGATCAGGCCCTTCACTAGACTTTACCACTTGTGCATGAACTCCTCTACCAACCCACAATTCCCTCAAATCCGCACACGCTTTCAACGCTGTGGAGAACGCAAAATTACCCGGCTCCATACAATTCCACAACATCTCAACATAAACAAGCAAAGCCTCTCTCAAGAACCCATTTTTTGAATACCCAATTGCCATTGCCACCTAAACTGACTCCGGCACCCCTTCATTTTCAACCGCATTTTCAAAAATTATGCGTGCCTCATCAAGTTCGCCACATACAGAGAAAAGGGTAATTAGCTTGCTTTTTAAGTTATGATTTTCAAGAAGTTTTTCACTGTCTTCTCGTTTAAGGAGTCGTTTATATACTCTTTGTCCATGATGTAACGATTTTTGGGAAATACAAGAATGTAAGAGTCGATCGTAAGTCCGAGGATCGATAAATTTGGACGGCGAGGATTCGATCAAGCGAATCGCCTGTCGAGATTGCCGATTTTGTTAGAAACTTGAGGGTCCGATTGAGATTCCGAGGGTTTTTGGAGGGTGGATTTTTTGGATTTAAGGCATGAAATGACAGTTAAGTTAGTTGGGATTGAGGTGTTACTTACTGACGGAAATGGCGGCAATCATTATCTAAGTCGGTAGCCGTCGTTTGGCAGTTTGGACCTCTAGTGTCTATGTAGTTTTTAGAGAGAGTGAGATCAAAGGGTAGGCTGGGCCGCGAGTGGACGGGTTTGATTGAAAGCCGAGCCCAATAAGTTTTTATTTTTTTTACTGGAAACATAGTTAAATAAAAACCTCATCATAGTTAGGACG
Organism: Salix udensis; assembly: GCA_029204005.1. Lineage (NCBI taxonomy): Eukaryota > Viridiplantae > Streptophyta > Magnoliopsida > Malpighiales > Salicaceae > Salix > Salix udensis. The sequence continues at coordinate 8,257,708 of CM055035.1, forward strand.
GTTAACTTACATTAATTAAGAAAATTCTTTTTAAAATATCAAAATAATATAATTTTTTTTTAAAAAATCCTTTTTTCAAAGAAAAGTCAATGAATATTACCCTGATTAACCAGATCACGGTTTAAGCATAGTTAATTATTTTCTTTTATTTCTTCTCAATTCGAATCAATAAAATCTTGGATTGATTAGTTCCAAGTAAACCTACGAGACCAGACCAGTCCAGATTTTATAACTGTGCAAAAAAAACCTAAAAAATAAAAATAAAAATAAAAATTGATTAAAATATGAGATTTATTTGTTATAATGATTTTTTAATTTTTATTTTTTGTCGAATTAAAATATTTATTTGACTTTTTCTTAAACCTAAATATACAATTTAACCATTTAAATTCTGAGATCTAAGCCAATATAATTAGAGTTTAGAGAAAAGCCAAGTGATATTTTTAAATGACAGCAATCAGAAAGAGTCAAGGGACTGACTCACATACTTTGAAATATAAGAGACTAACTTATAACTTCAATCTAAATCCAGGGACTAAAGAATAATCCACTTCTAAACTTGTCGATTGTGAGACAGACCTTAATTAATCTCTTAAGGAATCACCATCCGTGATTTGCTCGGATTAAAATTTTGAGAAATTTATCTCAACTTTTAATATGAACTTAAAAATAAACTTAAACTACTTGAACCAATGGGAAACCAGCATACGTTCCAGCAAATTTTAATTACAATTTATTTGATTGTTATAACTGGAGAGTACCATCTTAGTAAGATGGCTCAAAAGCCATGAACATATATCACAGGTACACAGGTTTGCAATCAAGATCAATAGATTTCTTAATTGCATCCACCACAATTTGAGTCTTTCTACTGATTTCAGGCCATCTATTATCAGGCCGGAACTCGCATTTCTTAATGCCCTGCGCAAGTCTAGCAAGCTCCTGAACCATAAAAGCCTCTTGAGGAATTTGGTTATCCACCACAACTTTTTCAGTCTCCGCATTCCAGCCAGTCTGATCATCCATGAAAGTTGCAGGTGATGCCAAGTCAAAAAAAGCAGAGCCCTCTTGATAGGGAATGGCAAAATCCTTGAGATGCAAGGATCCTTTCGTACCGGTTATCGACAGGTCCATGGATGTGTAAGAGAAGAAAGAGCAGTGAATGACTGCGACTGTCTTGTGATCTTGATCGTAGTTTAAGCAGGCTGTGCATGATAAAACGATTCCAGCTGAGTTCGTGGTCACACCAGCTGGTAAAGCGGATACAACATTTGGTAATTCGTAGTTTTTTGCCCACAAGACTGCTCCAACGCAATACCAGCCCAAATCACCAAGCACACCCAGAGCATCCATATCTTGTTTCACTCTGATATTGTTCTCAAAAAACTCAGGAGGCATTTTAGCTGTTGATGTGCTATGAATCTGGTCAGTACCATGAACACAATTAGAGCCGAATATCTAGTTAACAACGACAAATGGAGGGATGAAATTGAAACCTAGGGTTGCTTAGTTCTTAGTTTACACGTCGTTAAAGAATCATCTTACCTAAGAACTTAAACTGTTAGGTGAGATTACAGAATATGATTTATATTATTCTCTAATACACCTTCTCAAGTGAAAGCTTTTTGGGCTTGAAAATTACACAGGTTCACACTACCTTGTGCTTGATTTTTATCAAACATAATGGGGTGGTGAGATTCGAACTGGTGACCGCCGGGTCAATAAGGCTCTGATACCATATTAAGAAACCATATTACCTAAAAGATTAAGATTTTAGGTAAGATAATTACTTAACATATACCATACCTAGATCTAAGGTCAAACTTGTCGGGAAAAGTCACAGATCTTGTAGCTAAAAACTAGAATCTCTGAAGCATTTTCTCTTCAAAAAGAAATTGACCAAAAAAAAAGAAAGAGATGAACACAACTTACAAAGTCCACATGTCCAACAAGATTGGAGTCAAAGAGTAGCTCCTTCATCCTCATAGTTCTTGGATGATGCAACCACATTGATCCATCCAAGAATTGCACACCATTTGTTACACAAGCTTCCAGAATCTTGTCCAAATCTCCCACATCAAGTGCGACTGGCTTCTCTAACAGCACATGCTTCTTCTTTTGAGCAGCCAAGACTGTCCACTGAACATGAAGACTAGTAGGCAATGGCAAGTAAACAGCTTCGATGGATGGATCATCAAGTAACTCTTCATAGCTACCATAAATCTTGATTGTCTCTGGCAATCCATTTTGTAAAGCAAATTGCTTGGCCTTTTCGAGGGAGCGACTAGCGATAGCATGAAGAATTGAATTGGGTGCTAAGTTTATGGCTCTTGCCAGTTTAATTGCTATTTTGGCGCAGCCTAGGATACCAAAATTTACTAGGTTTTCAGCCATGTGAGGTTTTATATTTGGATTTGGCTGGTGTTCGTCTTCGACAATTTCTTGGAGATGGATATTGCTGTGCTAGGAAATGATGTTTAGAGGAGAAGAAGTCGTGGCATGCTTTAGACCTTAGGTCTTTGGTAAGGCTGAAATTCTTCTCACAAGTGTGTGATTCACTGTCTGTTCAATTACTTTGAAAATTACGTCCAACTACTCCCAAAATCAACCCGTACTGAATATTTGTTTTTCATTCTATTTTAAAAGTATTTTAAAAAAATTAAAAAAAATTATTTTTTATTTTTTATTTTAAATTTTAAAAAAAATAATATTTTTAAATTATTTTAATATACTATGTCAAAAGTCATTTTTTTTAAAATAAAATAATATTATTTTTTATATATTTTTAAATAAAAACACTTTTAAAAACAACCTTAACCATACTCTCAAACACACATACTAAAATATGTGTTCATTATATATATATATATATATATATATATATAAAACGTAGTTAAAATGTAATACGTAGTGAGAATTAGTAAATAGAGACACTCCTATCATGTCATATGTTTTTTTTTGTCAATTAAATTTAAAAATATAGTATCTTAATTTTCAATTAAATTTGAAAAATTATTGTGAATATTTTGTTGAGAATATACGCACTTGTCAGTAAAATTAAATCAAAATTAATGGATATTATGTTAATGGGTATTTTTTGAATTAACTTGTATGTTAATCAATATTAAATCTCCTTTTCAAATAGTTTTAAAAATCATTTAGACACCTGATCACTTTAAATTAATAAATTCATTTGGATTCTACATCTAAGATTTAAACTACAGAAATCAAGGAACAAGCTAAGTTTATTTAACAGCAAGATTAATCATTTTAAGTTTTCAAAAAAAAAAATATATTTAATGAATCATTATAGTTAGTTCAGGAATATATAAAATTATATATTCTTTGAAAATCTTAAGATTTTTTTGTAACTAGACTTCAAAATTTAATTTAGTCTAAGTTTATTTAACTAGATTGATTCCTGTCTAAATTTTCAAAACAAATTATTATTATTGAATTCATAACTTATAAAATAAAATAAAAATAATTACAGTTAACAATTGTAACCTAGGGTTTGAGATACTTGATTATCTATATTAATTCAAGAATATGGAAAAGAAAAAACATTTTGCTAATGTTAGCAAAGCAAACTAGTCAATGTTTGTTTTTGTGATTCAATTTTTTTTTTGAAATAACTTTTTTTATCATTTTAATATCTTGATATCAATAATAAAAATAATATTATTTTAATATTTTTTTAAATACTTTTTTTAAAAAAACTTCCATCACAATTCAACAAACCGTCTAAGTGTTCAGCAATAAAAAAAGAGAAAAAAAAGTTCATCTCAATCTTCTTTTAACAGGACTGTCTCTCACAAGAAGCTTGTATCTTGATCAACTAACATTCCTGATAGAATTCATGAAATTCGTTACCAAATCATCAGGACAAAAGCAAGCCCCAATTCTCTGAAAAGCCCTCTATTTTTTCTAAATTTCCTAATTTGATCATCTCATTAACGCAAATGTTTTGGTTTAATCCCTGAATTCACTTTCTGCTAAATACAGTAACCAACTAACTAAAACAAAACCTGAAAGCCCGCCTTTCCAGTTTCGGTGCTTCCCTTCCTTCTCTCCCTCTCAGAAGATTCACATCACCTCTTCTTTAAGAAACTCCCCGTTTTCAAGAATGGTAACCACCACTACAACATCAGCACCACCGCGTCGAGTTTCAGCTAGGGCGGTACCACCACGCTCCCTTCTGCCTTTGCGCTTTAAGGCCAAACTACTTCCAGGCCGAGGAAACCCGAGTAAAGCAAGAAACTGGTCACCGCCATCACCATCAAGACTAGGACCATCATCATTGAGCTCACAGGAGTCACCATTACACTCAGTTGCTCCGCTGCCACGATCATCCCCGTGTTCAACCAGGGATTATCTCAGAAATAAAGCCATAAAAATCCTGGAGTCAGTAGATGCTTTACCTCTTACTTGTTTTCTTAATGAACTTAACTTCCCTGAAAATTCCATTGATTTAATGGATGCCCGAAAACTCTTGAATTACCTTAAAAAGAATTACCTTACTTCCTTCTGTCTCTGCCTTGTTTCTTACTTAAAATTTTGCGCCACTGAATTTGTGATTTGCAAGGAATATGCCTTTGATGTCCTATGCCAGATTCTTACAGAAAATGAGCATGATCTTTGGCAGGAAACCTCCTTCATGAATAAAGAACTCAAATCTGCACTTCTTGATTGTTTGAATACAGAGAGTTCAATAGAGATCTTGCATAAAATTAGCGATTTTGTCGCCACCATTGCTACTAAGGAAGTAAGACTTGGAAATGAATGGCCTGAGCTTCTTGAGTTTGTATATGAATCTATTAGTTCTGATTCTGATTCTGAAGAGAAAGTGAAGTGTGCGATTTCTTTGCTTTTTAAGTTGATCCCACAATGTGCTGTCGAAGATATGGTTATTAGTATTGATTCCTTTTATGAAAGTTTAGTGGATATATTTGATTCTGAAGAAATGAGTTCAGAGGTAAAGGTTGAGGCAGCTCTGGCCTCAATTCGTTTTCTTTGTCACTGGACGAATCGGTGGGACCATGATAGATATAGTACTGTCCTTTTAGTTGAAATAGTGTTGACCATTTCCACTTTGATCGAGCAAAGATCAGACAAAGATTTACAGGCGCTGGTCGATGAATTGACTGTGTTGGCGAAGGAGAAGCCATGGTCTTTGAGTAGCCAATTTGATTATCTGGTTCTGTCTGTGCTTAGAATCGCGGACGGAGTTGAACTTCAAGACAAAACAAAAATTATTGCACTAGAGTTTGTGGTTGCTTTAGCTGAAAAAAGGGTTGAGGGTCGACGGATGTTGCGAGGATCACAACTTATAATCCCAAAGGTGCTTGAAAAGATTTTGTTTCTGCTTGCAAATTTAGAAGATAACCCAGAAACGGGAACTGCAGAGACTGACATCCAGAATCTGCCTGTGGTAAGGTGCTTGGCTAGAATTGCAGCTTCCTTAGGTGGGGAAGTTCTTGTGAATAATTTCCTCAAACTATTTGCGATTCATTTTGGTGCTGAAGATTGGCAGAGCCGCCATGCTGCTGTTCTTTTCCTTGGCATTGTTGCAGAGAAATGCTCAAAGCCAGAGGTCTCAGAACTTTTCCTCTTTTTCCATTCTATGTATTTTGTCAATTGGTTCTAGTTCTTGTGGCTTCATTAGATTTCAAAATCATTCCTGAGTTTCTATAATGCAGAAGTTGAAACAAGGCTGGAATCAAATGGCAGGAAGAATTATCAGAAGTGTCGACGAAGACATGCACCCTCATGTGCGTTGGGCAGCATTATATACAATAAAACAATTTTCCAAGCATTTGAAACCTGAATTTCAAGACAAGTATCATGAAAAGGTGATGCCTGTCTTAACCAAAGCCATGGATGATTTCAGTAATCCCCGTGTTCAGGTATTTTGATTCCTGAAAAGATGATTTCAGCAATCCTGACTTACTTTGTAACACCAGTAGCCTGCTACCATCTTTCATCCCTAGACGCTTTATATACTTGATTCTTCTGGTTTTACTAATTATTTCTCCAGGTGCAAGCTTATTTAGCGTTGTTCGACTTCACCTGGAACTGTTCTTCAAGTACTCTGAAACCTTACCTGAAGGAAATTGTCAACAAATTGCTCAAACAATTACAGGTATATTTCCTGCAATACAATTCATTCTAACTATGTATGCACTGTGTGGACTCTTGTTTATAATGCACTTAAACAATACTTTTTATAATGCAGAAAGTAAATCCCATGGTCCAGGGTGAAACTTTAAGAGTACTGTCAGCAGTTGCTCATTCATCACGGGTACTACTTGATTATTGATATTCACTTGATCCAAGTTTTTTTTTTCTTAGATATATTCTACCTTCTTTTTTGATACTGCAGGATCACTTTGCAGAGTATTATAGTAGTGTCATGCCTTATCTTAAAGTTATATTGATGACTGCAAATGAAGAACTTGACCACAACCATCTTGCCGATTCCGTGGAGTGCATAACTATGGTTTGGTTGGCTGTAGGAAAGGATAAGATCAGATCAGATATAGAAATGGTAATGGTCAATAACAAAATTTATAGAAATTTAAATTGGTTGTGGTTGCTGTCAGAATAGACCTCCTGAAGTCAGTCCATGACTAAAACCAATTGGATTTATTTCTTAGTTGGAATGGCCAAATGATCTATAATTGTGAGATCATTGTTTTACTAACTGTTTATTATCTCATACAAGGTTGTGCAATTGCTCTTCTCTTTACAAGGATCAAAATTAGAGGAAAATGATCCAATGAGAAGTCAGCTGTTGCAAGTACGTCATTGCTACATTTCCAGATTATTTCAAACATAAAAGCAGCACTTCCCATTTATATCTGCTTTCTATCCACCACAAATCTATAACCATGTTGCAGGCATGGGCCAGACTCGGGAAATGCTTGGGACAAGAATTCAGACCTTATATGAGTGTTGCCATTCCGCTGTTGATTAAATCTGCTAAAATTGGATCATATGTCATTATACCTAAGAATCCTGACGAAGTTGACGAATCGGATGGCAGGTAGGCTTCTACATTGCTGTAACAAGTAATTTACTGTCAATATTTTTTTCTCGTTTTTGATATTTGCAAGGACAATGCTGGAATTCAGGAAGCTATGATCCAAAATTGAGAATGATTTTCCTTTAGCTTGACACCTTTAGAAGAAATGATTTTGATAATACGTTATGATAACAATGACAGACATTAGGGTTTTTAGCCCTTTTATTTTGCTGAGGAATATATGATTTTTACAGTATCAGGGCCCTGATTCTTGGAGATAGAAAGATTTGGATCAAAACTAAGGTCCTGGAGGAGAAACTCAAAGCTTGTGAAGGGCTGTATTTACTTGCTGATGAGTTGAAGGAAGGCCTTTCGGTATGGATCGAAAAGGTTGGTTATGTAACACTGCATATGATTCTCCTTTCTTGAATCTCTTCAAGCAAGTTGGAAATAACTCACAATGCAATGATAAATAATAATGTGTAGGTTGCTCGGACTTTAGTTCCACGTCTCAAATTTGAACACAGTGAAGAAATCCGAAGAGTTGCTGCTTCAGGTATTTACACTTTAATGTTTCTTGACAAAGAAAGCTGAATTCTCCAAGTTAAAACTAATGCTCAGGAGAGATTACAGTTTCTCTGATAGCTTTTTATTTATTTTTCCATCTAAGTTTTTTATTTACTAGGAATGCTCATGATCGCGACAATCACAGTTTTATTTTTGGTGCTTTGACACTAGCCATGCCGGTGCTATTAAAATCATCCAAAGTAGCAACACAAGAAGGGTATCTTGAGCGGTCTGCCGACGAATCTCCTTTTAAGAAGTTATGCTCTTATGTGGTACCAGCACTGGTTAAAGCTCTAAGTAAGGTAATTTCTACTTGGAAATAAGCTTTTCTTCTGCTTTGGGTTCAAATAAATAACATTTAATTAAGTTAAGCTACTGTAATTCCTAACTTCTATTCGTATGTAGGAATCATTGCCTGAGATTGCGACAGTAATTTTGGACTCATTGGATGAATGCTTGAAGGTCTGTCTCGCTTTGGATAAATATTTACTGCTTATATCTGTTTAAGATCCTACTCAAAATGAACATTAACCGCTAGTCGAATTCATGTGTCACAGCAAAATGTTATATATTCTTAAATTACCAACCTGCATGCTCTTTTATCTTTCAGATGTCTGAACATGTACTAGATGAAGACCAGACTGACCTGTTCTTAAAAACGATAATGAATGTTCTGCAAAAGATATCATCTCTTTCAAGAAGCAGAGTTGGGGCTGTTGAAGGAATAAATCAGACATTACCAGATGAGGAAAATGGGGAAGAACAGAAAGTTTATGACAAAGTTTGCAGTTTTTGTTATCTTTAATTGGAGATGCCTTGCCACTTATTTCAAATTTAATTATCTGTAGATGATCCTTGAAGTGAGTTATGTTTCTTGCCTTCTGTTCATTTCAATGCAGGCAGCTGATTGTTTGACCACTTTCATCAGAACACACAAGAACACTTTCTCACCATTCATCGGCAAGCTTGCGCCATGCATAGAACTTATGTGGGTGAGTTTAAACATCCTTTTCTGCTCACATTCTGTGATTCCCTGGTGATAACCATAACCTTATAATTTCCAAAAATTGTTAAGTGGTCCATAAAACTGTCGCATGATGGCTGCTACTGGGCTACCCTGATGACTTTCCAATTCCCATCAACTTGTTTTCATTTCCCCCTGGTTCGTTGCCTTCAGGTAAAGGATAGAATAGTCGAAGAGCGAAGAACTGCCCTGCATGTATTTTGTGATGTTGCGAAGCAATTCCAAGAAGAAGCATTTAGGTAGACCACCTCTTTTTTATTGATTGAGCATGCTTTTATAATGTGCTTAATTCAATCTGATAAAACAGGCGGTACAAGATTAGTCTTCTATTTCTGTTTAAAGCATGCAAGGATGAGAATCCCGAAGTTCAAGAGGTTTATCTCTCACTCTTACCTGTGATATTGCAACACTTCTATGGTGCGTTTCTGATTCAGAAGACTATTTGTTTCAGGTAGCTGCGCAGGCAATTGGTACAGCGGCAGAGTTTGGTGGGTCTGTATTCAAGTCTTCTGTTAAAGGTTATTGCTTGTTATTCTGCTTTCTGCAACTGGAGTTAGTCCTGTGCTATCAGTTTCTGCAATAAATCACATAGTTTTTCTTTTGCAGGGTCTCTTTCTGCTTTGAATGCGGTTATGGGGCATCCTAAAGCATTGGAGATGGAATATGTAATGGCCCATGATACTGCTGTTTCTGCTCTAGGAAAAATCTTGGAGTTCCATCGTGAAAAACTCAAAGCGGAAAAGGTATATGTACTTTTCAGCTTGTATTTCCTTTCAGACTTACCTTTCGGACTGATGTAAAACTGTTCTGGAAGCAAAGCTAAAAATTGATTTTCCTTTTAGAAAGCATATTATGGCCATTCTGTGAAGTTGACTTCTGTATTTAACAGGTTTTGAGGATATGGTTAGGCCATTTGCCACTGAAAAATAATCTAGAGGAGGCCAAAGTTGTTCATCGGCAGCTATGCTCATTGGTTGAAGTGTAGGCCAGATTTTCATCACATGGTTGAAGTATTACTAGAGCCATTCAATTCAATTTTCCACTGATTTTCTTTACCCTGGTTATTTTCATGTTTCATCTCAGGTCGGATGTGGAACTTCTTGGCACCCAAAAGGCTTATCTTTCCGAAATTGTGGCTGTTTACGCCGAGGTGCATTCCATTGTTTGTTTAATTCAGCAAATTGCTTGATCATCTGTGAATTTCACTTATCATAGAATAAGTCCCTTTTCTTTTTCGACAGATCCTGTGGGCAGGTAAGAAATTAGCTACTGAGGAAACTGTAAACCAAATGATCAAGCAATTGAAACTTCACAGAAGGAGGTCACCCCATTCTACCTGGAGATCCATCATGCTCTCCTTGGAACTCCATCTGCAGAAGAAGTTGGAATCCATGTTGTCATCCTAGAATATTTCACTTTAAAACTTGTGTGCTAATCAACAAGTTTGCTCATTGCTGCATGTATATGAACTATTCATATGTGCATTCATCCTGTCACCCCTAACAGTTACTGTAAAACATAAATCGAAGGAATGAATCGCTCATTCAATCACTTGGTTGGGGAGACAAAATGAACAAATACAAATAAGACAGAAACATGTTTGGTTGGATTTCTAGTATGAAATCATGCCATGGATTCAAAGAATTATGCACTAGTATACTGGTTTCACCAGTAATCATTACAAGAACACGCACCTTCTTTAAAATGGTGGAAGCGGTTTGTATCTCTCAAAACAATGACCCTCCCAGTCACTCTTGAAACTATCTTGATCCAAGAGTGACAATCTACACAAACACGAAGGTTCTTTGTGATCCTAATTGGCATTCCAGCAGCAGTATATAAGAGAGAAAAAACAGTTGCTAAGCGCTCACTGTGCCCACACACCCACATTGCCTTTGTTTCTTCATTTACATCATGAAGCACCACATCTGTGTTGGTTACATAACCAACTTCTTCCATGGCTTCCCTCAATTTGTTCCATACCTTCTTATATTCATCAGAATTACGAAACTTGAAACCTCCACCAGCTACAAAAGTGTGGATTTTATTCTTTACCTGTACCCAACTACATCCAGCCTCTTTTCTGATTCTTCTTGTTTGCATCATCTCTCTAACCATATTTACAGAGTCCCACATCCCTGCATTTGCATAAATGTTTGAGAGCATCACATAGTTCCCAGGATTATATGGCTCGATCTCAAACAACCGCTTTGCAATAGCCTCTGCAAGAGGGACCTCACTATGTAGGCGGCATGAGTTGAGCAACGATCCCCATATGCTACCACTCGGCCTCATGGGCATGTTTTTCACCACCACCAATGCATCATCGATTCTTCCAGCTCTGCCTAACATATCCACCAAACAAGCATAATGCTCTAAACTTGGAGTGACCGCAAAATCCATTTCCATTCTATGAAACAATTTTTGCCCATCTTCTGTTAGCCCAGCATGGCTACAACCTGATAGCAGTGCAACAAATGTGACATCATCCGGCCTTATCCCACATGAAACCATCTCATTGAACAAATCCATCGCCACCCCCATATAACCATTGATTCCATATCCAGTCAACATGGTATTCCATGATGTCAAGTCTTTACTTCTCATCCCATCAAACAATCTCCTACCATAATCAAAAACTCCACATTTCACATACATATCCACAAGGGAATTTAGCAGTAGGACATCTGGCCTTCTCGCTGATTTAACAATTTGCACATGTATCTCTTTTCCACTACAAAGTGCTGTCACGCGTGCACAAATCGGCAAAATTGTAGTTAGTGTAACCCAACTAAACCCCACTCCCTCTCTTTGCATCCTTCTAAACACATCAAGTGCCTCACCCAATTTATCTTCTTTGACAAAACCAGAAATCAAAGAATTCCAAGAAGCAATATTTCTTTCTGGCATTTGATCAAACACCTTCAAAACTTCATCAAAACATTCGCACTGTGTATACAACCTCAGCAGACTATTATTCACCACTTGATCAGGCCCTTCACTAGACTTTACGACCTGTGCATGGACTCCTCTACCAACCCACAATTCCTTCAAATCCGCACACGCTTTCAACGCTGTGGAGAACGCAAAATTACCCGGCTCCATACAATTCCACAACATCTCAACATAAACAAGCAAAGCCTCTCTCAAGAACCCATTTTTTGAATACCCAATTGCCATTGCCACCCAAACTGACTCCGGCACCCCTTCATTTTCAACCGCATTTTCAAAAATTATGCGTGCCTCGTCAAGTTCGCCACATACAGAGAAAAGGGTGATTAGCTTGCTTTTTAAGTTATGATTTTCAAGAAGTGTTTCACTGTCTTCTTGTTTAAGGAGCTGTTTATATACTCTTTGTCCATGATGTAACGATTTTTGGGAAATACAAGAGTGTAAGAGCTGGCTGTAAGTCTCAGGATCAGTAAATTTGGACGGCGAGGATTCGATCAAGCGAATCGCTTCGTCGAGATTGCCAGATTTTGTTAGAAACTTGAGGGTCTGATTGAGATTCCGAGGGTTTTTGGAGGGTGGTTTTTTGGATTTAAGGCATGAAATGACAGTAAAGTTAGTTGGGATTGAGGTGTTACTTACGACGGAAATGGCGGCAAGCATTATCGGAAGCTGGTAGCTGTCGTTTGGCAATTTGGACCTCTAGTGTCTGTGTAGGTTTTAGAGAGAGTGAGATCAAAGGGTAGGCTGGGCCACGAGTGGACGGCTTTGATTGAAAGCCGAGCCCAATAAGCCCTGAGTTAGGGTAATAAATTGGATTGATTAGTTCCAAGTGACCCTACGAGACCAGACCAGTCCAGATTTTATAACCGTGCAATAAAAACCTAAAAAATAAAAATAAAAATTGATTAAAATATGAGATTTATTTGTTATAATGATTTTTTATTTTTTATTTTTTGTCGAATTAAAATATTTATTTGACTTTTTCTTAAACCTAAATATACAACTTAACCATTTAAATTATGAGATCTAAGCCAATATAATTAGAGTTTAGAGAAAAGCCAAGTGATATTTTTAAATGACAGCAATCAGAAAGAGTCAAGGGACTGACTCACATACTTTGAAATATAAGGGACGAACTTATAACTTCAATCTAAATACAGGGACTAAAGAATAATCCACTTCTAAACTTGTCGATTGTGAGACAGACCTTAATCTCTTAAAGAATCCCCATCCGTGATTTGCTCGGATTAAAATTTTTTATTTACTAGGAATGCTCATGATCGCGAAAATCACAGTTTTATTTTTGGTGCTTTGACACTAGCCATGCCGGTGCTATTAAAATCATCCAAAGTAGCATCACAAGAAGGGTATCTTGAGCGGTCTGCCGACGAATCTCCTTTTAAGAAGTTATGCTCTTATGTGGTACCAGCTCTGGTTAAAGCTCTAAGTAAGGTAATTTCTACTTGGAAATAAGCTTTTCTTCTGCTTTGGGTTCAAATAAATAACATTTAATTAAGTTAAGCTACTGTAATTCCTAACTTCTATTCGTATGTAGGAATCATTGCCTGAGATTGCGACAGTAATTTTGGACTCATTGGATGAATGCATGAAGGTCTGTCTCGCTTTGGACAAATATTTACTGCTTATATCTGTTTAAGATCCTCCTCAAAATGAACATTAACCTCTTTTTATTCTTTAGCCATATTTTGTTTTCCTCTATGTATCAGTCCAGGGTACTGATTCCGCTAGTCGAATTCATGTGTCACAGCAAAATGCTATATATTCTTAAATTACCAACCTGCATGCTCTTTTATCTTTCAGGTGTCTGAACATGTACTAGATGAAGACCAGACTGACCTGTTCTTAAAAACGATAATGAATGTTCTGCAAAAGATTTCATCTCTTTCAAAAAGCAGAGTTGGGGCTGTTGAAGGAATAAATCAGACATTACCAGATGAGGAAAATGGGGAAGAACAGAAAGTTTATGACAAAGTTTGCAGTTTTTGTTATCTTTAATTGGAGATGCCTTGCCACTTATTTCAAATTTAATTATCTGTAGATGATCCTTGAAGTGAGTTATGTTTCTTGCCTTCTGTTCATTTCAATGCAGGCAGCTGATTGTATGACCACTTTCATCAGAACACACAAGAACACTTTCTCACCATTCATCGGCAAGCTTGCGCCATGCATAGAACTTATGTGGGTGAGTTTAAACATCCTTTTCTGCTCACATTCTGTGATTCCCTGGTGATAACCATAACCTTATAATTTCCAAAAATTGTTAAGTGGTCCATAAAACTGTCGCATGATGGCTGCTACTGGGCTACCCTGATGACTTTCCAATTCCCATCAACTTGTTTTCATTTCCCCCTGGTTCGTTGCCTTCAGGTAAAGGATAGAATAGTCGAAGAGCGAAGAACTGCCCTGCATGTATTTTGTGATGTTGCGAAGCAATTCCAAGAAGAAGCATTTAGGTAGACCACCTCTTTTTTATTGATTGAGCATGCTTTTATAATGTGCTTAATTCAATCTGATAAAACAGGCGGTACAAGATTAGTCTTCTATTTCTGTTTAAAGCATGCAAGGATGAGAATCCCGAAGTTCAAGAGGTTTATCTCTCACTCTTACCTGTGATATTGCAACACTTCTATGGTGCGTTTCTGATTCAGAAGACTATTTGTTTCAGGTAGCTGCGCAGGCAATTGGTACAGCGGCAGAGTTTGGTGGGTCTGTATTCAAGTCTTCTGTTAAAGGTTATTGCTTGTTATTCTGCTTTCTGCAACTGGAGTTAGTCCTGTGCTATCAGTTTCTGCAATAAATCACATAGTTTTTTCTTTTTGCAGGGTCTCTTTCTGCTTTGAATGCGGTTATGGGGCATCCTAAAGCATTGGAGATGGAATATGTAATGGCCCATGATACTGCTGTTTCTGCTCTAGGAAAAATCTTGGAGTTCCATCGTGAAAAACACAAAGCGGAAAAGGTATATGTACTTTTCAGCTTGTATTTCCTTTCAGACTTACCTTTCGGACTGATGTAAAACTGTTCTGGAAGCAAAGCTAGGAATTGATTTTCCTTTTAGAAAGCATATTATGGCCATTCTGTGAAGTTGACTTCTCTATTTAGCAGGTTTTGAGGATATGGTTAGGCCATTTGCCACTGAAAAATAATCTAGAGGAGGCCAAAGTTGTTCATCGGCAGCTATGCTCATTGGTTGAAGTGTAGGCTAGATTTTCATCACATGGTTGAAGTATTACTAGAACCATTCGATTCCATTTTCCACTGATTTTCTTTACCCTGGTTATTTTCATGTTTCATCTCAGGTCGGATGTGGAACTTCTTGGCACCCAAAAGGCTTATCTTTCCGAAATTGTGGCTGTTTATGCCGAGGTGCATTCCATTGTTTGTTTAATTCAGAAAATTGCTTGATCTTCTATGAATTTCACTTATCATAGAATAAATCTTTTTTTTCTTTTTCGACAGATCCTGTGGGCAGGTAAGAAATTAGCTACTGAGGAAACTGTAAACCAAATGATCAAGCAATTGAAACTTCACAGAAGGAGGTCACCCCATTCTACCTGGAGATCCATCATGCTCTCCTTGGAACTCCATCTGCAGAAGAAGTTGGAATCCATATTGTCATCCTAGATTTCACTTTAAAACTTGTTTGCTAATCAACAAGTTTGCTCATTGCTGCATGTATATGAACTATTCATATGTGCATTCATCCTGTCACCCCTAACAGTTCCTGTAAAACATAAATCGAAGGAATGAATCGCTCATTCAATCACTTGGTTGGGGAGACAAAATGAACAAATACAAATAAGACAGAAACATGTTTGGATGGAGAGACAAATCACTCATTCAATCACTTGGTTGCAAATTCCTGGCAAGTCACATTGCACCTATAGCAGTATGCACACCCACAGCACCATAACTCTACAGATTTGAGCCCGAGCTCGGTTGGCCAGCTGAACGAAGTGTTACTGCTGTACTAAACCTTATTGGACTAGCCAATAGATATACAGAGCAGAGAATATTATTATTCTAAGTTTTCTCATATGACCACCTCATTAACGAATGTTTCTTTTGCTTTTGTTTCCAATTTCAGATCAGATGTGGAACTTCTTGGCTATTTTTTACAGAATTGTTGGTGTTGGTATCTCTTACAAAATTTCTATATGAATATAAGAAGCATTTTGGTAAAATTTAATCTCTTTTTTTCATTGAAATTCTTCTTAATTATGATATAATTAAGTCCCAATTGTTTACATTTCTTTCAATTCTACCCCTCAACTTATTATATATCTATTATAATTTTTCTTTTAATTCATTTCTTGAATTTAAATCTAATCCCAATGTCTTCTCAATTCTTATCTAAATATGCCTAGAAAATATGGCATGGAAATTGACGAAGACAGTACACAAACAATACTTTCAATGTATCACACACACATACTCCAATAAAAAACAACCCACAATTCCCTCTCTCTCTCTCTCTCTCTCTCTCATGAAAGAGCCTACTAACTTTCTTGCAATTTTGACTGTCTTGGCCATCATAATGAATTTCTCTAATCTAATCATAATCCATAGCTATAAAACTCATCTATAGAGGTGGCTCTATAAAAAATCATCGGTTTTCATTTTTTTTTAAGTTTTTTAAACAGAATCATTTTGATTTTAAAAGCAATTAAAAAAATCAATTCATTGAACCTAAGCCAAATTATCATATTTGTAATCCATATTTTTGTATTAGAAAGCTACAATTTAATAACTTTGTTTATATATAGAATGTAAAGGGAAAACAAACATGTGAGGATATAATTGGAATGTTTCAAAAGCTTAATAAATTAAATAAGAAAAAAAAGTAAAAAGGTCTGAAAACTGTAAAGAAAAGAAAACCCAGAATGCTCCACACACACACATTCAAGCTAGCTACTAGGCTTAATAAGACATGCATGCATGCACAATTGCACATGCATATAGTATCATAAACTCATCATAGCCTCATGATGGCTTACTTTGTCTTCACTTTCGTTTTCTTGTCAGCAAGAAAAGAGGGAAAGTTAAATAAAAAGAAAAAAAGAAAGCTTTGAGAGAAGGGAAGTACAGGGAGGCTTTTTCTTACTCTACTTTAATTCGTGTCTTTCTCCCTCTCTCTTACACAAGACTTAGAAGACCTGTGGTGGATCTTAGCTGATATAGTGGTAGTGGTTTTTTATTTTTTTAAAAAAAAAGGGAATTTTCTCATCAATCATAAAGCAATCGATTACAAAATCATTTTATCACCTCTCACATCAGACCATCGTTTCTGTTTCTGCCAAAAAAGTCCTGTACCCTTCTGCCTCCTTTGCATTTATTACTCTCTTTTCGAGGAATGGGCCATCTAGGGTTTACCCCTCCAACCCCCGCTTCTCTCTCTCTCTCTCTCCCCCCAAACAAATTCATACTCAAATGTCAACTTCAAAGTGTACAACTTTTATCCGAGTGTCAATGTGTAATAAAATTAGTTCAATGAATATTTACTATGATTTCTTACAAGGATTAATGAGATTTTGACTATACAACATGAGGACCTTATAGAGTGAAAGAGAGAACGATAAAGATTAAGAACGATAATTATCTGAAATGCTTGTGTATTATTGTTGTGCTCTTTATGTTGTGTTATCCGATAGATAATATAATATTAATATTTTTAATTATTTCATTGGTGATTCCATCAATGATAATTAAAAATTCTCTTCTTCATAAAAAAAAATAAAAAAATCCTCCAAATATTACATACGATTCTCGTGTGAAATCAACAGTTGCAATGGAGAAGAGGAATGATTCGTTGGCAGTACCATATGCAATGTTTCTAATGGATAATTGCAATGGATAGGGGGAGCATATCTTGTGTATACTGAAAAATACCAACATAATTAATTTGTTGGCAAGTCCATGTGCAATGTTCCCAATGATGTTGAACAGTTTCAATCCAAAAGATTTTACTTGTATTTTGTATCTATCCATCCTTCGTATACTTAACATAGTTGAACACATACGCAATAACATCAATAATAATGTTGGAAACTATATATCTTTATCATTGAATAATAATTTTACATAATTGTCATTACATTGAAATCAATTTGAAACCCGTGTTGTTATATGTTATTTCGACTTTATAACTAACAAGTATGTCCATTAAAGACAATTTGAACCAGTACTGTTATAAGTCCTTCTACCCTATCAATATTCTTCAATATGAAAACCCGTGTCCATTAAAGAAATACCTATTGTACCACTTAACCTTTTGTTCAGGATCCAGACTTAGTAAAAACAAGGTATCATTAACATTTCTTTCTAGTTTATAAACTTGGTACATGATGTATACACATAAACAATTAAGGAAAAAATATGTGATAAAATTAAGTATGCCAAGAGATAAAAATAATTACAAACTACTAACATGTGTTCTGAATCATATGAAAAAATGTTCATCTTGTAATAAAAAAAGATTTGGGACTTGGTTAGTTATGGGTTTTGGGACAGTAAAAATTGATGATGTTGTCTACGTGGGAATACAACAATATATCAGTTAAAGTCTAACTTCCATAAAAATATAAGGCAACCTTGAAATGCATATTCCAGCTCTAACTTTTTAGACTTAAGCTCTTGTGGGCCAAGGCCACAATTATTTATATGGAGGTTTACACATTCTTTTAGGGCTTCATATTTTGTTTCCAAATCTTAAAGTCTTGTCTATCTATATTTAATATTTCAATCTTGATAAGATAATTACATTAGTTACTCATAAACTTATTTTCAAATTCAAAAAGGTTCATTGAAAAAAAAACTTTTTGATGGAAATTGATGAAGATTTTGATTGAATTAAAACTATAATCATAACAAGATTTGAAAGATATTAGTTTATGGGCTAAATTAAGAAAACTCCTAAAATTCAAGATGTTTAGTAGTTTTCCTTTATTTCATAAATAGTTGAAGAACTATTTTCTTTCAATTCCAAATGGGCTTAATTAGCCTATAGCACAAACAAAGACCCAATAAGAGGTCCAACACAAAGCCTAAAGGATCAATGATATAGAGTTAAAATCAAGATCATTTTTAAAAGTAATTAATCACATGTAGTTTAGGTAATTAGGTAAAAATATTTTCTATTCAAAAATCAAATAATTGATTTTTTTTATGAAATATTATTAAAGTCATCGAAATATATTTATAAAAACATTATTTTGATTTTTTATATCTATGAAAACACTTGGAAAAAAAAACAATTTCCATCAAGTTCTAACACATATTTTTTACTGAATTGAATCGTTCAAACTTTGGAGTTGAAACTAGGGTGACTTGCATAGATTAAGGGTACGACAAGGGAGAGAATAAGGCAGATTTGTACCACATTGTTTCCATTATATGCAATCTCTTGCATTATGTATTGTCATGCGCAATGTCTTCTCAATTCTTATCTAAATAGGCCTAGAAAATATGGCATGGAAATTAACAAAGAAAATACGCAAACCATACTTTCGATGTATCGTCTCATGATAACACTACAAATTAACACAAATATGAAAATTTTAAAAAGGCCCACATTAGTATATGAGATAATGTATACGCCAATAAAGTAGTAATAATATAAATATAAAAGTATACAGGATTTACGCCAAGACATAACACCTCTCTTTAAATGCGGGGCAAACAATAAGGGGTTAGACACTTTCATGAAGGACATGGCCAATCTCTCTCTTAAGGCTCCTTAACTATGACATGATGTGAAAGCTCGTCACACACACATAATCCAATACAAAACAACCCACAATTCTCTCTCTATATCCCTCTCTTTCTCTCTCTTCAATGAAGGAGCATACTAACTTTCTTGCAATTTGGACTGCCTTGTCCATCACAATGAATTTATTTAATCTAATCATAGTTCATAGCTATAAAACCCATCTAATCAGGTGGCTCTATCCAAAATCATCGGTTCTCACAATTTTTTTTAAATTTTTTAAACAATACCATTTTGATTTTAAAAGCAATTAAAATAAATCAATTCATTGAACCTTAGTAAAATTATCATATTTCTGATCCATATTTTTGTGTCATAAAGCTACAATTTAATAACTTTGTATATATATATATATGTAAAGGAAAAACATTATATATATATATATAGGCTTAATAAGACATGCATGCATGCACAATTGCACATGCATATAGTATCATAAACTCATCATAGCCTCATGATGGCTTACTTTGTCTTCACTTTCGTTTTCTTGTCAGCAAGAAAAGAGGGAAAGTTAAATAAAAAGAAAAAAAGAAAGCTTTGAGAGAAGGGAAGTCAAGGGAGTCTTTTTCTTAATCTACTTTAATTCGTGTCTTTCTCCCTCTCTCTTACACAAGACTTGGAAGACCTGTGGTAATGGCTATGCAGGATCTTAGCTGATATAGTGGGAGTAGTTTTTTTTTTTTTTTAAAAAAAAAGGAATTTTCTCATCAATCATAAAGCAATCGATTACAAAATCATTTTCTCACCTCTCACATCAGACCATCGTTTCTGTTTCTGCCAAAAAAGTCCTGTATCCTTCTGCCTCCTTTGCATTTATTACTCTCTTTTCGAGGAATGGGCCATCTAGGGTTTACCCCTCCAACCCCCCCGCCTCTCTCTCTCTCTCTCTCTCCCCCCAAACAAATTCATATTCAAATGTCAACTTCAAAATGTACAGCTTTTTTCCGAGTGTCAATGTGTAATAAAATTAGTTCAATTAATATTTACTATGATTTCTTACAAGGATTAATGAGATTTTGACTATACAACATGAGCACTTAAGACATTATTGATTTGAACCAAATTTGATTTGGAACCACTTAAACGACAGCAAATAACTTTGAAATTTTAGCTAGATAACACAGCCATAATAATTATTACGACTATCTTGACCTTTTGCTAAATTGATTGTATTTTAATGGAATCATCTCTATCCTTTTTTTAAAAAAACAATGTTAGTAACTTATAAAATTCTTTTTTTTCTAGAGGTTGATGTGTTTGTTTTGTCTTTGTAACAAACAAATGCTAGCACATGAGACATCAAAATTGCTGAGCAGAATAAACACATCGTATGCATTGTAAAGTAAAAAAAGGAAAAGGGATAAAAGATCAGGGGATTTGATACAAGATGTTTGTCAAAACACAAACACGTATAAATCATTCTTCTTTGAATTAGAGTGGGAAATAACTAGCCAGTGTCTGGTGTGCATTAAACTATAATGTATTGTCATGTCAAGAAATTTGAATATATATATATATATATATATATAATTGTTTGCCATAATTTATGGATATGTGTAATAATTCAGGTAATTTTCTCCTCTACTTTCACCCTCAAAATATTTGTTTGTCAAAAGGGTATGAATTATTGGAATTAAGTTTCTCAATTATGTCCCACCTCAAAATACTATAGCATGACTTCTCTTTTTCTCACTTTTTCTTTAATGAATGAACTATTTTTTGCCCCACATCCTATCCTATTGGGGTTGGAACTAGTTCAATGAAGCTATTGTAGCACAACAAAGATAGGGACATGCACAATTAGCGATAACTAGTACTATTAATAGACCGATTAACCCAAACTAATCCATATCTTAAACAATTCCAATGCATATGTATGAATGATTTCATCGATATTAGCACCGAGATAAGTTATTTTTAGAGGTTAGTTTGAGCAACTTTTCACATTATTACTCATAATCTTAATTCTATAGAGATGTGTAAGATGAAAGTTACTCTTGAACGTCTACTCTAAATACAAATTAATAATCTACTAAATACATTATTAAAAGGCAGTAAATTTTGATAGGAAAATATTTTGGGTTTTAAAACATTAAAAAAACTATATTCAATAAGTGCCAACAAGGTTTAGATAAGTTTGTGATTTTCAAATTCAAACCATTGATCTCGTGGTCCTTACTTTTAATTAAAAGTATACATGAACATGTGATATGTCCTATACTTATACAAGAATTGATCAAACATACTATGAAGGTGATGGCACTCAAAGACGATTGTGTTTAATGATATGTGAATACATGTATGAGAAATGTTCATCGTTAAAATAATTATCGATAATTTAATTTTCATCGGTGACTTTATTTGGCAGTGCTCTCATTGTCGAAAAACACCGATTGTAATTCTATCGATGATGTTGTCATAATACACCATTAGTGATTCCATAATTAACATTCCACTAGCAATTCTATTGGTGTTATTTTGTCGGTATAACTATTGATAATTGTGGTATTTTAGGTGATTTCTTTTAAACTCTGAAAAATATCGACAAAATATTCTGTTAGTAGAGCCATCAATAAGAGTGATATTTTAAGTAATTTATGTCTAACTTTCTGGAAAATACCAACATAAATTCTCATTGATAAAGCCATCAATAAGAGTCACATTTTAAATAATTAATGTACAACAACTCCATTAGTAAATCATTTAGGGATATGAAAGGTGATATGTATCCCAGCAAACAATTAGAATAAAGGAATTACCGTATGGATTTCACTGGTGCAATTCAATGCAAACTTCTAAATAATATCTTTTCTCTAAAGCTTAAATGTTAAAATAATTAATTAATCAACGGCAGTTCTCATGTCTCCAAGAAAGGTTGCAAGAGGGGCCAAAATTGAGGCTCAAATATTAAAATGAACTAACACCACCAACTGTGATCATAAATGAGATTTCTTTTGAAATAACTCCAAGTTACTGTAAAAGATATTCTAACTAGCAAACCCTTGTCGAATTATATTAATTAACATCAAGGGTATTTGACTTTGATCGTATTCAGATCTCTTTTTACCTGGATTTTGAAGATTTGTGCATTGTACCATAAAGGGTGATGGAGAAGCGTAGAAGAAAGGAAGATAAAATACAAAATAATATGGGGGGTGGGTACACGTACGTGCATTACTGCAAGAATATATATATATAATGGCATGTGAAAACAAATACTAAGGTCACGGGTTATACAGACATTTCTGCCCTGTTTTCTCTGATTTTTCTGATATATCCTTTCCTATTCTGTCTAAAATGAGAGAGTTCAAATCTTCAAATTCCTCAGATTGTCCATTGGGGATTACTAGCAGCAAGACAATCAGTCGATACCAAACAAAGAGATAAAGCTATATATATATATTAAAAAAAAAGAAGAAGAAGAAGAAGAAGAATTGTTTATTATTTTCTAAATATATATAACTGTACCAAACAGAAAATAATAGCAAGAGGGTTTGCAGGTTTGAGTTTTAATATATATTAGCAACAAGCATGTATGAGACATACTCATATATAAAATTACATGCCCTCGGTATCCTAATTATAATCCATGTAGTTAATCTCTGGCTTATCAAAAACAAAAAAAAAAAAACAGCTGAAAGAATAATAATCGGATAGTGTATGTACCTAGAGAATCCAGTCCAAGTCTGAAAGGTTTTTTGGTTAAGAATTATAAAAGTATTAAAAGGTATGTAACTATGCAAGGTTATGATTTCTTCTCTATATATTACAAATATATATTGTTTTATTATTTAGGTTGGACGTCCTCGACAGAAATTGACAAATTAACTAAAGAAGGAATTGGTGAAGGATATTGCTAACACATTGACAAAAAAATCACACACTGCCAAATTAAATTAATTTGAAGTGAAATTGGATATAAAGATGTAGAGGCTTCCACCTAGATGTGGACTTATAACAACTATCTCTCTCTCACATGACAAACATACATAATTGTAAAGAGCAACCATCCAAAACCTTGAGACATGGGTGCTAGCTAGATGATGGTAGATTATTATATGTATACACTGAGAAAGGAGACAATGGCATAGCAACTTTTAATGTCTCAGTCAAATAAGTCGGGTCCATGTTTTTCTAAAAATGAAAGTAAGGCTGGGTTGCACAATTCGGTATTGTTTAGGGTATGTTTGGCATCGCTTTACGGGAAAAGACACTGAAAATGTCCCTCCATGCAAGAGAGAGTGGGAAAGAAAGTGAGAGGAAGACATGGATAAACTTTAGGTAAAGGTGTTATCTTTACTTTTTTACATGCATATTGTGGTCACACTTTGATGAAAATGAAAGCATTACAAGCAAGTAAGCTTCAGCAATGGCGAAGGAAACATATTAATTCAGAGAAGCATGGGCCTTCCCTAAAAGCTCTCTTGGGTTGTGGGGAATCATGAAAGTTGATTTTGATTATTGATGATCGTATCATTTTTCTTTCCAACAATTTTCACAGTTGTTTTCCCTTACAGGGACACAAGTAGGACCGAAACCAAAAGCTTAAATATTCAGGTGTTTTTAGAGCTTTTACAGCTGGTCTCATCGATCGTATGATGTTGGATTAGACTTATCTCTTCTCCATGTATATCACTGTTCTTCAGTGCAATTCCATTTAATGATGTGGGGTTGGTTTCCTTTTGGTATTGCTACTGTCATATATCTTTACTTTACCATTATGTACGAGTTTGTCACATTAACTCACATCGATCAAAATGATATTATTTTAAAATTATTTATTAAAAAAACTAAATTAAAACAACATTGTGTGTGTGTGTGTGTGTGTGTGTGTGTATATATATATATATATATATATATATATATATATTGATTTGATTAATTTATGAAGTTAATCAGGTTATATCAAATCAATTTTCATCTAATTTATTGATCTCATTTAAGAGAAACAACAAAAATTTGGAGAGGGGGTTGATATAACACTAATTGAATGTGATTTAGTTCTAGTATTTATCAGGAATGTCAATCTCGTTTCAGTTTTGGCCGAAACGGCAGAAACATTTCGTACTATTTAAAAAAAAGAGATAAAATGACATTATTTTTACCTCGGGTTAAATTCTGGTCTATTCCGGATTTTTCAACCAAATTCCGGCCGAAACACGCCTGAATTATT
This sequence comes from Salix udensis, assembly GCA_029204005.1. Lineage (NCBI taxonomy): Eukaryota > Viridiplantae > Streptophyta > Magnoliopsida > Malpighiales > Salicaceae > Salix > Salix udensis. The sequence continues at coordinate 8,282,234 of CM055035.1, forward strand.
TTCGCTCGTGCCGTTTCGGCCAAATAATATTTTTTTTTAAATAATAAATAATTTTACAATATCAATCATATCTTTTAATTCGGCTCTTAGATTGAGATTACATTTTATGAAGAGTCTCTTGATATATTTATATATATTATTTTAAAATATATTTACCTTGCGAGATTGATGATGGCATTTTCATGATATTATACATGCTCATAATTTTGTTTTAAAAAAACATTTTATTGTGTCTTTTTTTAGACTAAATTGCACAATTATAAATAATTTTATTTTTGGATTTGAACTATTTTTTTTAATTAATGTATTTAATTATACACACACACACACACACACACACACACACACACATATAAACAATACGACCCCGAAATGATATGTCGAAACGCTCCGAAATCGAAACATTCAGTTTCAATTGAAAAAATGAAGTACGAATCAAAATGGAATTGACAACCTTGGTATTTATAATCCTATATATGAATTAGATGAAGTAAAAATATAAGTGATAATATTTGCTAGCTAGTTTGATGATATCTGAATTATTAGAAGAAAAAAACTGGTATGTGCACGAGGAGTAGCTATGCAGAGAGAGGAGTCAAAGGAGGATATGTGGGCAGAATCAGTGGAGTCTTTCATTCTCCAATATATTCTTTGCATTATTTTTTAGAATGATTAGAATGATCATGCTTATTGGATTTGCCCAGACATGTGGGTATTTTGTAATGAATGTTTATAGGGGCATGGAAATATTTAATTAGCTTGTTGTAGGTTGTGTATGTTTATGTACTTATTGTAAAAAAAAATCATTTGTTTTATTAAAAACTCAAATTTCAACTACATCTTTAATAAAATATTAAAAATAGCAGATGTTTGTAGGTAATTTCTAAAGTGGTGTCTGGAAATATTTAAAGTCTACTTTAAAGATAGATTTTTTAAAATTAACTCAGCCTAGCATGTAAACTCAGAAAAAATGGTTGATGTTGAGTTTTGAAAATAAATAAATGAAAATCGACTTAATAAAACTCAGACAACCCAATAAATTACCCCATGACTCGATCAACTCGTGACCCGGTCAAGATCCATAATATGATATCATATTGGCAGATATGCAGCTATGAAGATACGCAAGATATGCAGATTTCATGAATATGGAAATATGCAGATCTGAAGGAAAGAAATATGCAGGCATGATGGCAGATATGCAGAGGAAGATAGAATGTATCTTGAGTGATTCTCCTTTCCTTTTACAGCTTCACTAAACTACGGATTCTTAGGCTTAATCGTAGAAGAAATATCAGTAAACATTCAATTGTAATTCCGTATAAATATGTAATAGCGTGTATTACAATGATCATAATATACAACACAACTTGTTCCTTGTTGTTCATCCTCTATTTTTCTTCATGGTATCGTAGCCGGTTCATATTTACCGCCTCTTATTTTATTTTCTGTTTGAACAAGTTTCTTCTTGGATTGAATATTATGGAGAATTCCTCTTCATCACGGAATCAACGCCGGACCTCCGACTTGAATCTCCCCGATATGAATTCAAATCGGCGTCGTGCTCAGTCCAATTGAATGACTTCAATTACCTTCCTTGGTCAAGGGTCGTATCATTAGCTCTCGGTGGAAGATCCGAAATTGAATTCATTGACAAGAATTCTCCCGTTCTCGACAAGCAATCTTCCCAAGTACAAGTCATGGTTTGCCAATGATCGATGGTACAGATCATGGTCGCTCAACACTATGGAACAACATATTGCTGAAATCTTCGGCTATTCCGAATCTGCTGCAGATTTATGGGACGCTGGTTAAGGAGATGTATGGCAACCAAAACAATGCTCGCCCGTGTGTTCCAACTCAAAAAGGACATTTCGTGCATGCATCAAGAAGGTAGACCATTCGCTCAATATCTTGGGAACATGAAGAGTATGTGGAATGAATTGGCAACTTATCGCCCCCATACCACGTGATGCTACAATTCCGTTGAAACGAACCGAAGAAGATAAGATTTTTTCAATTGTTGGCTAATTTATCTTCCGACTATGAGGATCTTTGCAGCCGTATACTCATGAATTCCGAGTTACCTTCTTTTGCTAATGTTTGTGCAACAATTCAAAGGGAGGAAACTAGAAAAAAGGGTCATGAATCGCAACATTAAGGCCGATTCATCCGAAGCCGAGGCCTTTGCATCTCATCAATTTGCGTCTCATCAAAAACGAGTTGAAGAGAAAGGATACAAGGGAAGAAGACCTGATCCGAAATGCAGCCATTGCAGCAACATTGGGCACTCGGTGGGACGGATGTTGGGAGCTTCATCCTGAACTTAAACCAAAGTTTCCAAGAGAAAGCAAAGGAGGGTATTCAACCAGCAAAGGAGGGTATAAATCATCTGGATACAAAGCCAATACAGTATCCAACTATTCTGCAAATGGTTTTACTTCTAGTCCAATTGATCTCATCAATGAGTTTGCATCCTATATTCATGCAAAACAAGGAACAAAGCACAACACAAACATCACAGAGGAGAACAAAGATTCATCGGCATTGATTGGCCAATTTGCGGGTTTTCTAGCCGCAAAACAAAGATGTTCCCCTGAGAAGATACACAAGGTATTTTGAATGCTTTTTCATCTGCTCTTATTATAAGTAATGTGCATGACTTATGGATCATAGATTCAGGTGCCACTGATCACATAACCAATAAACAAGATCCTTTACTTGATTTTCAAGAATTTCGTCCACCAGCTCAAATTTCCGTGGCTAACGGTAAACATGCACCAGTTCTTGGGGAAGGGAAAATTAACTTGCTATCTCAAACAATTGTATCTCCCTGTGTTATATGTCCCGTCCCTTTCCATTTAAACCGCTTCTCTATTAGAAGAATCACATCTCTTCTAAATTGCCGTGTTATCTTCTACTCTCACCATGTTGTGTTTCAGGATCTAACCACCAAGAGGACGATTGGTGAAGGATTTCTATTTCAAGGTCTCTACTATCTATCTAAAGATTTTTGCATTCCCAAGAGTTTTCAAGTCACGGGTTGCCTAGCTTCAGAACACCAGTTATGGCATAAGCGTTTGGCTCACCCTTCAGAGCCGATTTTAGCTAAAATTTTTCCCAACTTGAAACTCAATTCAATAAATTGTGATGTTTGTCATTTATCCAAATCTACTCGTCTACCATTCCCTATTTCTACATCGCATTCAGTTAAACCTTTTGATTTGATCCATTCCGATGTTTGGGGTCCAGTAATTGAGTCATTTGATGGTTATAAATACTTCGTTTCATTTGTTGACGATTTCTCCCGATTTACCTGGCTATATTTGTTGAAAGCAAAAAGTGAAGTTGTCACAGCTTTTAAAGACTTTCATAATTTGGTCCTTACCCAATTTTCATCCAAAATAAAAATTTTGCGATCAGATAATGGCCTTGAATATATGTCAAATATCATGTCACAATACTTGAGCATGCATGGAATCATTCATCAAACCAGCTGTATTTATACTCCGCAACAAAACGGAATAGCGGAAAGAAAGAATCGAGATTTGCTAGAAAAGACTAGATCTTTGTTATTCCAAATGCATGTTCCCAAATTATTTTGGTCTCAAGGGGTGCTCACTGCAGCTTACCTTGTGAACCGACTGCCCAGTAAGCATCTCAAATTTGTTTCTCCAGTTGAATTGTTGACAGGGAAAAGGCCAACTTTAGCACACTTGAGAATTTTCGGTTGCTCATGTTACGTTCACATTCCATCATCCCAGCGTGACAAGCTAGATCACCGAGCAGTCAAGAGCTTGTTCTTGGGCTATTCTCCAACACAAAAAGGGTATAAGTGTTACAATCAGAACACTCATAAACTGGTGGTCACCAGGGATGTGCGGTTTAATGAAACCACACCCTATTTCTCATCATGTGAGAGCAGCCGACAGGGGGAGTTGACAATGGAATTGCTTCCATTGCCAGTGGTTGAAGCGTGTTCCGCTCCAGTACTAGAAGAAGGCCCTGCTCCAACAGTAACGGAAAGAGCTCCAGCCGTGAGAGAAAGAAGTGATCCACAGATTGCAATTGTTCCCGCAGAAGAAGACAGGAATGAAAGGGCTGACCAGCAGGTTGAAATCATAGCAGATATGCAGATTGAAGATCAGAGGGGTGGTATCAGGCGAAATCCCATGCGTGACAGAAGGCAGTCATCACGGCTAAATGACTATGTGACATATACAGTGAAACATCCGATCACTAATGCTCTAGCCTACCATAGACTTTCTTCAGCCTATGGAACCTATCTCAGTGCCATCTCCAAAGCAACAGAGCCCCAAAGCTTTCATGAAGCATATCATCAAGACGTGTGGAAAAAGGCTATGGACGAAGAACTTCAAGCTTTGAATGATAATCACACCTGGAGCGTAGTATCACTTCCACAGAATAAAAAGGCTGTTGGGAGTCGTTGGGTGTATAAGATCAAGTTCAAGTCAGATGGTTCAATTGAAAGACATAAAGCAAGATTGGTTGCACAAGGTTTTACGCAAACGTATGGTATCGACTACAAGGAAACCTTCGCGCCAGTTGCGAAAATGAATACCATTCGAACATTGCTTTCGAGTCTGTCGTAAACCGTGAGTCGGGTCATCGTCCCAAATGGACGTAAAGAACGCTTTTTTACACGGCGATCTTCAAGAGGAAGTGTATATGAAGCTTCCACCTGGTCATCCACAGAGTACTAATCCAAAATTGGTTTGCAAACTGCATAAATCGATCTATGGCTTGAAGCAGTCTCCTCGCGCCTGGTATGCAAAACTCAGTACTGTCCTCACTAAACTTGGGTTCACGAGGAGCAATGCCGATCACTCACTATTTGTTCGTCTTCAATCTCATGAGCGGTTGATGGTTTTAATTTATGTTGACGATCTTATTATCACTGGTAATAATCATGCAGCCATTACCAATCTTAAGAATATTCTGCGTCAGCAATTTTCTATTAAGGACTTGGGAGCTCTTAAATACTTCCTTGGGATAGAAATGGCTACCTCTCACAAGGGACTATTTTTAAATCAGCGCAAGTATGTCATGGATTTACTGCGTGAAGCTGATATGATGGAATGCAAACCAGCGAAAACCCCTCTGGATAGCAAATCTCTACTTACAGTGGATGGAGAAATCTTTGATCAACCGCAGCTTTATCAAAAATTAGTGGGTAAGCTCATTTATCTTACAATTACACGACCTGATCTAAGTCATGCCGTTAGTATTGTAAGCCAATTCATGCATTCACCGACTGTGGCTCATATGATGATAGTCAAACGAATTCTTCGATACCTCAAGGGTACCATTGGACGGGGAATTCTTATGCAAAATAACGGCCACACACAGATACTTGGTTATACTGACGCAGATTGGGCTGGAAATAATCTTGATCGCAAATCTACCACGGGGTACTGCATTTTTGTTGGAGGCAATTTAGTTTCATGGAAAAGTAAAAAGCAATCAGTTGTTGCTCGCTCCCAGTGACTGGGCGGAGTATCGTGCTATGGCCTCTACTGCTTCCGAATTAATATGGTTGAAAGCATTGCTTGCGGATTTGGGTATTTGTCACTCTCAACCTATGTCCCTATGTTGCGATAATCAAGCCGCGATGCACATCGCATCTAATCCAGTATTCCATGAACGAACAAAACACATTGAAGTGGATTGTCATTTTGTTCGGGAGCAAGTTCAGTCACAAACTATTGTTACCAAATACACTAAGAGTGAACACCAACTTGCGTGACTTGTTCACCAAAGCCTTGCCTTCCGCTCTGGCTCCAATTGTTACTGTCCAAGCTTGGCTCAATCAACCTCCTTGATCCAGCTTGAGGGGGAGTATTGGCAGATATGCAGCTATGAAGATACGCAAGATATGCAGATTTCATGAATATGGAAATATGCAGATCTGAAGGAAAGAAATATGCAGGCATGATGGCAGATATGCAGAGGAAGATAGAATGTATCTTGAGTGATTCTCCTTTCCTTTTACAGTTCACTAAACTACAGATTCTTAGGCTTAATCGTAGAAGAAATATCAGTAAACATTCAATTGTAATTCTGTATAAATATGTAATAGCGTGTATTACAATGATCATAATATACAACACAACTTGTTCCTTGTTGTTCATCCTCTATTTTTCTTCATATCATTTTATCTATTTTAAATAAATAAAATCATATCATATTATAGATTTTTTTTTACACAAAATATATTAAAATAATAGTATTTTGAATTGATTCGTAAATTTGTCCAACCCATGACCCGACCCGTAGGGTAGATCATCAGCTTCGTACGTCGTCATGGCCCAAATAACATTGCTTAACACAAACAAATACACTTCAAAACTGCTCCTGTGATGATGTTTCAAAGTTTCCTCAGAAACCAATAATAATTAAGAACCCTAACAATCACATTTATTGCTGATAAATATACCTAACTCCAAACTCCAACCCCCTTTGTAAAAATTACACATTCCTCCATGCCAAGCACCACCTCGATTTATTGTCTAGCGATGAGCCACAAATGTAGCTAGCCGCATTAATTGTGGGCACACCACATGCAGAATAGATAAGTGGTAATAGCATATATTTTGAGATTCTACTTAACATAGACCTCGATGATATCTCCTACCTCACATGGTCTCCGGGAATCTAGCTTCTCAATCTTAGCTTCAAAACTCCTACATAATACAAGCAAAAACCAAAAACAGCAAAGAAAACAAGCGCACGAGAAAGGACCAAGTCCTTGCCCTATCATTATTCAACTCCCTTTCCCCCCTCACATTCCTATGTTGCAACTCAAATCTCTCTCCCTGAAAACAATATCCCAAGAATATTTTGCATTTTATCTTCCTTTTGACTCGAAACACTAACATTACTTCAATTATTGCTTTAAAGTTCAAGAACCCACAACGGGACAAACGTGGAAAGCACGCAATAGGCGCTCGGTGTTTGTTTGAAGTGCCCTTTTGCTTGCTTTGATTCTATCTTTCGAGCCCCGCTTTCTACGAGCCCTTTTCCTTAACACTTGTGGCTCCCAACTTACCAATTGATCCTTAGTGAAACGTCTCTTTTCTTTGATCTGTGTTATTAAAATTTAATTTCTTCTACTCTTGATGTCTAACATGAGGGGATTAATATGATAATTATCATATGAATACTGAAAGAAATACTCGTTGGTAAATACCGACGGAAATAATGACGAAAACATTCCGAGAGTAATATTATAAGCCAAATACCAACATAGTTAAATTAAATTAGCTGATTTTCTGGTAGTGTAAACTCATCCATTTTACAAAGACTATTTTGAGGAGAGCAAATTAATTATGATGATATTAAGTGATAGATCATTTTTACAGTAGGTTTGGGATTGTTCTTTCATGCAAGTGTACGCTCCATCACTATTCTGTACCGCAAAAGGAAGGACTGTTTCATTTAAGTGGTGCAGCTATAAAGGATGAAGTTCACTGGCAGCTTTTATCAATCACTGCCTTTTAATTTCCATAGAGCATTCAATTTTTCTATCTTGAATTTGGACCACATCCACACACATGATAGTACTAAACAATTTGAATAATGCACCCAAACATTCTGTTTTCTTTTCCAAAACAAAAAATGTTCAATATTTTGTTTTCACTAAATCTAAATATTTAAACAAACTAGATGATGAACTTCGTTGTTATAAGACCTAACTTGACCCTTAACTCGATCTAAGCTGTGGATCGTGGGTTGGACAACTCTATTCCCGGGTCAACAAATTGACCGGAGTTTTGATATTTTTTTAAATTAATTAATACAAGTTAATTTTTTATTTATTTTGCATATGTTTAACGGATATCATATTGATATACATGTATCAATATTATTTCAAGAGTTATTGTCAAGGAGAGATTTATTTTATAATAAACATCACACTTTTCTAAAGTTTAAATTTCATTGATAAATATCTGATTTAGTACCAGTGAATTACTCTAATTTAGCTTCAAATTGTGGGAAGTTCTTGGGAATATTGCAAGACAGTCTCAGAGACATAATATGATGGTAAAGAGTTTGTGATTTACACAATAACTTTCATATTTGAGTCAGGACATGCATTTTTTATAAGAACTTGAGATAACCATAATTTTACTTGTTTATCTAGATCTATAAATTACACCTTTCACATAAAAAAATATTGCAAAATATTTTTAAAAGTAAAAAGGAAAGGATAGTAAAGTTATGGTCTAAAATTTGCAGATGAATTGGGTTACAAGTCATTAAACAAGGCTGGCTTTATATTATTGGATTTGACATTTGTCTATTATGGAGCAAGAATGACCTGACATTTATGATACATCAATGTCTGTGTACGTTGTGGAGAATGGCATGTTGTCAAGAATTTTGGATCATTAACAGCTCTCCATAGTTGACTCTAAGCAAGCTTCTGCCCAAGTACTTGCACCGTCCGTTTCTTTAGCCTGCAGATGCAGTATTATCACATGAATTTTACTTTCAAAAAATCAACCCTGCAGCAACATGGCCCTTTGCAAGCCCCTCCCCGATATATTAATTCCACTCTTCGATGCGACAGAAATCGGAATCAGAAGTACCTCCATCGCTAAGAACTCTGTTTTGTATATTGTTTTTTAAGAGTTAGATAACAAAAAGTATTTTCTATTTTCAACAAAACACCTAAAGAATACCCCAAACACCTAACTAAACTTGTTTATACTTTCAAATAACTTGAAAATAAAAATAACTCGAAATTCATAACTCCTTGATGTCCCAAGAATTTTAAAGTGAAAGAGCATCTTGATAAGACTTTATAAATGGAGTTGAGATCAAAATTGATTGTTTTCTTGGTAAAAAATGGGGTCAATTGAGATTTTATTTCTCTACCGCTAGAATATAATAACTCTTTCTCTTCTCTTGACTGCAAAAATAAAGAAAATAAACTCTTGTAAGAGAGTTAATTTTAAAAAAAAAAACTACAGGGACTAAAAAGTTGTCATTTCGATAATAGGAGGACCAATGTTAACTTTTTATGAGAGTTTTGAAAAAACCACCTAGTTTCTTCATCGTCTTGACTTTGCGTACACTTATCTCTTCCACGCGATTACACTTTTATCATGGGACGGATATGAAATAAGGAGGATGTTTTTGTGTTTCAAATAATTTTTTAAAAAATAATTTTTTTATTTTTTATTTTAAATTAAAAAATTAGTGTTTTTAGATCATTTTTATGTTTTTATATCAAAAATAATTTTAAAAAAAAAATATTATTTTAATGTATTTTTGAAAGAAAAACACCTTAAAAAACAACCTCAACCACACTTCCAAAGAACACTTAATATAACTAAATTTTTTAGTATAGAGTTGTTGGGAAAATGTAATTAATCCCTCCCCAAATTCATATAAATATTGTGGAGAAGAAATAAATCTACCAACCTGATTTTACCGAGAAATAAAACAAAAAAGCTTAACTTTAATTGTTTGAGTTAAATATGACCTGAATTTTTAGCTGATTGATACTTAAATCTTATTCTCTCTGTATCTCATGAATTAAGACTTCGATTTCTTCGGTGAATCATGAGTGAGTTAAAGCTTTGCTCACCAACTTTGTTCGTACCATTAAACATGTCTCGGCGATAGACCGCTGTATCCCTTCAATTATTTTGCCGATGCAACTCTAAATTTAAAAAGGTTTTGGCTTCAACATTTATATCAGGATTTTAAAAAAAATCTACTATCAATATCTTTTCTTCTCACGTATTGAAGAGTAGGAACGGATTGTTAGAAGTTAGATAGTATGGTACAGATCTAAAGCACCAGAATGTTAGCATGCCTAATCAGCACCAATAATTGTAAGTGCATGTCGGTTTATGTCACATTTTCATGAATTTAAGTGTTTAAGAGTATAATTGTATTTTTTTAAAAGTGTTTTTCATTCAGAAATATATTAAAATTATATTTTTTTATTTTTTAAAAATTATTTTTGACATCAGCGTATTAAAATGATTTAAAAACATGAATTTTTTTAAATTATTCTTAAAAATAAAAATAAAAATTTTTAATTTTTTTTAAAACATTTTTAAAACACATTCACAAACACCCTTTGCTTCCATTACTTTCTCTTAGAAAGAGAATGTTAGAAGCAATGAGAAATTTATCATTCCGTCCCAGCAAGCAAGGTGTCTTCCCGATCGATGGTGACATCTTATGTGTATGATCCTTGTGGTTTTGGCACGCTTAGTGCCTCTTGATTGAAAAATCATACTTAGCTCAATGATTTTTATCGACAATATTGCAAATTTACACAAGGAAATCGAGCACAATAAATAAAATTTCAAATCACACGTAAACATCATCTAATCCAGACGAACTATTACATAATTAAAGTATGATTTTGTTAAATATTAAATAAACACTACATGTGCACTCTTTTGTTAAGGGTTTGTTCAAGTTTCTATATATAGTTGCGTATGTGCACTCTTTTGTTTAGGGCTTGTTCGAATTTTCAAAATTTTATATATTTCTTTTCTTTTTTTGGTTAAAATATCTCCATGAATAGCTAATTAAACCCTCAAATATACTAATTAAAAGGATTTAAGAAACTGAAGATCATAGTAAACAGAAATCCTCCATTACTTTTAATATTTAAGGGATGGAAATGAATAGATTCAAAAAGTATAGTAGCTAGAACAGAAAAGCCAAGCAAGGTATAAGCAATGAGGATCATTTAACTTTAATCTTCGTCTCTTACCTTTCTCTTGGAAAAATAAATAAAAATAAAATAAGGGGAGCTGCAAGAGTGGGACCCAAGTTATCAAATGCCTGTCCATTGATGGTGAATGATCATCATTTTGTATGGTATAGAGCTGTACCAAAAATCAAATATTAAGTGTAATGTCACACACAGGCTATTCCATATTCTCCACCATACATTCTTGTCAAAACTGACTACCCATTAATGACATACATGTGGGATATATATTTTTCTGCTCAGATAATGATATATCCCTATGATAATATTATATATATATATATGGGATTTCTTAATATATATGTGGGATTTCTTAATAAGTGTTAATATTATCTATATATATATATATGTGGGATTTCTTAATAAGTGTTGTGTTGTCAAAATTCAAGTCTTAACAGTATCCTAAGGTTTCTTGGGGTCCATTTCCAGCCATTCCACGAAGACATGAGGTCCATTTCAACCTTTTGTATAGCAGCAGTAGAGTATATTTAAGGGTTTATTTTTATTTTTTTTATCCCATCTGTGTTTGTAGGGAAAGATAGAGAGGGAGAGGGAGGGAGAGAGAGAGTCTGATGTTACACTAGTCCTTGCACTTTCATTTTCATGTCATTTTGGTCCCTCACTCTTATTTCTCGCAATTGAATCCTCTTGCTCTCTATTTTGTCCTTTCGTTGATAAAAGCGTCATTTATTGCACTTAATAGTAGGATTAGTTGCCTGCTCGATGTACTACTTAATGTTTCACGCTTCAAGTGATGAGTACTTTAACATCAGCATTGTCGTAAGGACCAAATTAAAAAAAAAAATAAAGAGCAGAAGAATAACGTTGTTCGAGTAAGAGACTCGGATTCAAAATCATTTGGAATAGAGGGACCAAACGTATCATCAACTCAACAAAAGACAAGGGATTGAAGATGAGCCAGTGTACTCTTACCAGCATACAAGTATGTGATCGATTGAGAATCTTGAGTTGACAATTCTTCCTCGTGACTTTATTTTTAAAACTAGCTGTCTCCCAATGAACCATGTTTAGGAATATACAAAACTAATTAAGGATCCAGACGAACCTTTATCACTAGTCTTGATTTGGCTAGCATTGTTTCTCAATTATGGAGGAGACCGAAGATGAAATATAATGAATAAACTGATTTTTTTCTATAAATAAATGAGGAAAAATAATAGCAAGAAGACACAAAACGTGCAACATTAGTTTTTTCCTCTCGGCATATTTCACTAGAAGGCTGCAAAAATGATAATTAACTCGCTCACACATATAAATAATGGATCGAAAATTAAAAAGAAAAACAAAAAAAAAAAAGTTGGATTTAGAGGGCTATAATGAAACTTATTTTCTTAGAGGATGATTGTGTAAGAAAGTTCCATTCATAAAAACTTTGAAGAATTTTTTATATATTTACAGAAGGTAGCCACGGCCTCGCCGGTTGCTTCTCTCAGCCAATTTGGGATTTACATGCATAAATAAGAGAAAATGGCATTGACTTTAATTTTCAAATTTACTTAACCTTGAAGAATTACTAAAATAAAGGATTCAGTCACATTGAATTTAAATTATTTTTATTAGAATCTTAAGGGTATGGGTATGCTTGAAATAGTTTTCGAGAATCGAATTTAGAATCTATTTCGTCCCTTACTTTTCTAGAAATTGTTATTTTTTTTAAAATATTTTAAAAGTATGTAGTTATAATTTAAAAAACAAGAGGCTACTTATTTTATTTAAATGATAAAAATAACCTTAAATGTTTTTAAAGCAAACTTCAATAAATTTTTTTTACTCTTGAAAAATTAACTGATATTTAATTACACAGTTAATAATACCACATATTGTAAAATTAACTTCTCATATATTTTATTTTAACTAATATTTTATATTTAGATGACTGTTTTTTTTTTTTTATCATTTTTGTGTTTTTTAAATCATTTCTTAGGTAATTCATTTAGTTTTTTTAGAAATAATATTTAATTTATTAAAAAAGATCTTTAATTTAAATTTTCCTTAATAATGATTTTAATTTAAATATTTTTATGGATCGCGCATTACAACGGCTCATTAATTATTAGATAATTTGATGTATTTAATCTCATATCACATCACAGTATGCTTATGAAACATAACATGAACCAAACACACTGTTAAAGAACCATCTCACCTAAAAGCTCAAGCTGTTAGGTGAGACCCCATAATATGATTTATATTATTCTCTAACACACCCCTCAAGTGAAAGTCCTTTGAGCTTGAAACTTGCACACAAGTCTATTTTAGCTTGTGTTTGATTTTTATCAAATATATTGAGGGTGGTGAGATTCGAACTCGTGACCGCTGGGTCAATAAGGCTCCGATACCATGTTAAGGAATCATCTCACCTGAAAGTTTAAGCTTGCAGGTGAGGTCCCATAATATGATTTATATTATTCTCTAACACACACTACCTTAATCTCCGTATAATCGGGTCTTAAGTGGACTATTTTAAAAAGATCATACGACTGATATCTTCTATAATCTGAATTTTGAATGTTAATACAGAGAACAAACACAAAATCTATAGCAATACAGGACACAGAAACACTAAATCAGGTGCTGCATTGGGCATAATATATACCGTTGATGTAGAATGTGGGAGGTTCTCTTAAGAACTGCTGATGACATCAAATTCTTGGTCATTTTCGGCCTGGCTTCTCTTTTTCTGGTCTTTGCATTCAATGCACCATCCAAACACCACCTATGAATTAGTGTTTTTGTCCTCGGTAATATTGGAGATAGAGGCAAACAGTAGAGCTACAGCATTAGAAAATTCACACCTAATTAAGAGGGGCGCCTGCCTCCCTAGACCAGATTTTTTTTTATCTCCAGCAAAAACTTGGCATTAAATGAAAGAGAATAAACAAATAGGGCCAGTGCTCCCCATGATAATTAAAATTAAGAGAGTTAACAATCCCATAATTATAAATTGAGCCTTGATTTAGCCTAGGGTTTTGTGAAACCATAGCAAATATATCTATATATAGTCAATGAACTAGCTAGCTAGAGGAGTTATATTATATATGGTACGTGTATAGTTCATGTGGATGACATAATAATAAAAACCCACAAACTATGCCAGGAGACAAGGTTGTTGAAAGATTATTATTAGAAGGGGAATATTTGGGAGAATGAAAGGGAATTAGAAGGTAATGTAGAATTAGGGTTTACGATGTATCCACATGAAAGCAAACAAACAACCCTTTATGTGGGTCTCTTATTACATATATTAAAAAAAGGTCATTGGGTCTACCCCTATAATACAAAAAATATATGTATTATATATGTAAAATTGGGTCTAATAATGATCTGAATTCTTGAATTTCCATAAAATAAAATATATATATATATATATATATATATATATATATAGTATATAATGTACATACTTTATTACCAACCAAACCCATTTAAGCATAGATATGACAACCCTACAATATTATTATTTAATTTTTGCTAAAAAAACAATCTTCAAAATAATAAATATGTTGCACAATTTCCATCCAAACCCATTTTAGCATAGGAATAATACCATAAAATATCTTTAAATTCAAGCCAAAAATTAAAAAAAAAAGTCTTGGAAATTAGAATATATGTTGCATGGAGAGAGAGAGGGGGGGACGGGGGAGAAAGGCGAAGAGTGTGGGGGAGAAGGAATCCTACAAGGAAGAGTCTTTCTCTTTCTAACATTTGTTATCCCGTTCTCTACGGGGAAGGAAAAACATGGTGATGCAATTTTTTTCATTTTTTTAAGGGTTATCTATTTATATTTTATATTTTTATATTTAGAGATTGGGTTTTGACTAGATAGAGAAAGTCCTCGTGTTCTTCTTCTTCATCTTCTCTCTAGTGTCATTTTCCAAGATATACTCTCGAGGTGTGCAAACCAAAACCCAAATCCTCTCTCTCTATGTCTATCCTTCCTTTCCTTTCAATGCACTTTCAAGATTTCAATTCTTTTATATATAACTTTAATATATAGTAGTTGTTAATTATTTTTATTTTCCTTCTTCTTCTTCTTCTTCTTTTCCTAACAACACACATCCCTCTCTCTCGCTCGCTCTTGTTTTTTTATCTACCTTTCAAACACTCTCTTTCTTGAGCATGTTGGTTTGTTGATGAAGATTTAAAGAGTCTTCTCTTTGCTTCACACCCAACTCTTTCTCCCTTTAAGTCTTTAAAGTATGTATCAATGGTGTGTTCTTTCCAAGCTTTTCATCTATTCTTTTGTGAAAGCTAGCTAGTTAGCCATATCTATCTCTCTTTAGCTAGCTCTCACATATATTTTCAAGGAGAAGGAAGAGGGAAAAAAGGGTTGAAGACCCACTTGGCCGATTCATTTTACTTGCGCTTTTTTATCAGATTAGTTTATAGCCGGAGAAAAGGTCAGTAAGTTGTAAAGAAAATGCCCTTGGAAGGAGTTTTCATTGAACCCTCTTCAAACCCAGTTCCTGATCTTTCTCTACACATTAGTCCTCCCAATATTTCCTCTCCGTCCTCCATATGTAACAACAACAGGAACATTAGGGATAAACTTGATGCAAGCTTCAATCTTTTGGGCAGACAAGAAGCCATCCGTAAGTCCAGCACTGTTAGCTCAATGAGAAGTGATTCTCAAGCTTATATCGAGCTATCTCTAGCACATCCAGCTACTGGACTTGATGAAGAAAGTGGAAGAAATCTATCAAGCGCTAGAGTTGAAGAGCTACCTCACAACCCTTATCGTCAAAAAAGTCACCACCATCAACATCTTCACCGTTCTAATGGTACTACTCATCACTTGAATCATATCAATCATGGGGTTTCTTTGCTTGAAGTATCAGATAGTTTGAGGCCAATTAAAGGGATTCCAGTTTATCACAATCGTTCATTTCCTTTTATGCCTTTAGAACATTCATCAAGAGAGAATAAAGATCCCAAGAGGGGCTTTTACCAAATGCCTTATCCTTCTTCCTCTTTGTGCTCTCCTTCTGTCAATCCTCACTCTTCTTCATCCACTTCTTCACCTTATAGTATTGGAGGAGGAGGTCTAGATCCCATGTCCATGTTAAACTCATCAGGGCCTAATCAAGCTTTGCCAGGTCCTTACAGTAGATTAGCACCTGCAACGAGATTTAATGGGCTATCAATGGATGCTTTCAAATCCCACAATTTGCACCACCACCATAATCAATATGGAGTTGGATCTACAGAGGGTTCTCCCCATGGGTTGATCAGATCAAGATTCTTGCCAAAACTTCCAACAAAGAGGAGCATGAGGGCACCAAGAATGAGATGGACCAGCACTCTTCATGCTAGATTTGTTCACGCTGTTGAACTTCTTGGAGGACATGAAAGTAAGTAAATCAAAATTTTCCTGTCCTCTTTTTCCTCTTTTTTTCTACAATAATTTGTGTGTGAACGATTGGTTTTTGAGTCTTGGACATTTCTTAATGTTTTGTCATGTTTTGTTTTGACTTTTAGCACTTTTTTTTCACTGATTGGCTTGTTGTTAATAGGAGCTACTCCCAAGTCAGTTCTTGAACTCATGGATGTCAAAGATCTCACATTAGCTCATGTCAAGAGCCATTTACAGGTGATTAAACTGCAAAACAAACAAATGAATCAACAATCTCTCTCTCTCTCTCTCCCCCCTTTTCCCTCTCTCCCTCTAGAGTCTTGAATGTGAGGATAGAGGTGTGGAAGGTGTATCCCACAGGCACAGTAGCCAAAGAAGGCAGTGAATGGGCGAAGTAAAGAATAATAGAGAAAGGCAATGAGCCTGAGAAACTTCTGAAAGTCTCGGGCAGACAAGTTTCTGCTTTCAAAGAAAAAAGAAAACAGAGAGAGAGAATGATACCAGACAAAAGTAGTCATCATTTCTCAATAATACACTCTCTCATTACTATACAACCTAATCAAACATCAACCTCGTGATTAATGAATCGATCCAAGACAAGCACAGAAGCCCACACACACACACACACATATATATATATAGAGAGAGAGAGAGAGAGAGAGAAAAGGAGCTAGAGATTCATCATATATATATATAAGAATTTTGAAAAGTGTTTTTCATTTTCTATTTTGTCTTATATTTTGTTTATCTCTTTCTTTGAATGGTCTTCGTTTTACTACCTATGGATTCCCGTTGGACTTTGCAGATGTATAGAACTGTTAAGACCACTGACAAGCCTGCAGCCTCTTCAGGTAATTCGTATTGCTTAGTCTTCAACTTTTTATTTGTTTGAGGTGTTAGTCCTTCTCTGTTATTAGGTGTTATTTTTAGCTTTTTACTGCCCCAATTTGGATAACTTTGTAACCCAAGTGATTATTTCAGTATATCATGTTAACCACTAAACCCTATCAATAAAAGTTTTTGTTATCCCTTAAGCACAAGTACCATACACATAACGCATGGATGCATGTACTCACACATCTAACACATGCATGCATGCATTCAAGAACATTGTGTATTTTTTTTCCGTGTCTGTATAAAAATGTGTGCATATTTTTGGTGGATATGTGTATTGATTTGTTGGAGGTCCAACAGATGGATCTGGAGAAGAAGATATGTCTCCAATTGGCAGTTTCAGTACTGCAAATGAGCGAGGTGGACTGCTAAGAGTAGTGCAACCAGATGGGCCAACAGTACAACTAGACGTCGACTACCCTCCATCAACTACTTCTGCTGCTACCACTCTTTGGAGTAACTCTTCAAGGTACCCTCTTTCTCTCTTTTGTGCGACTCTCTTCAATGTTTTTTTGGTGCACAAATGTTTTTTGGAGCACAATTGGCATGCTAGACATCAGAAAACGTTATATGCATACAGAGATATGCTTTGCAAGCCCTGCAATTTTTTCAAAAGGAGAGTTTAATAGACTAATGAAATATATAGAATGCTTTTTCTTCTTCTACTACTTCTTTTATTTTCTTTTTGCGTTGTACTTGATCAACTTAGAAATCCAAAACCCACTCACGTTCACGCCAGTTTTTTGAGGAATAAAAAGAGTTCTTCTCTTGCATGTAGGCAGGCAGCTTTTGCTTTCTATATTATATTGTATTATATATAATGTTCTTCTTTTTCGATCTTTTATGTTTTAGAAGATTTTCTTGCTGATATGAGATTTGTAGCTTTAATGTGTTACGCTATTGTGTAAAAGAAAAGTTCCCAAATGCAATCGAACGCTAACTAGCTAGGATAAGAAAGAAAGCAATTCCCACAGCTATATACGTACACTTTTTCTTTTTCTTTTTAGAATAACAATATATTATCATGTTGCTGTTAAACTTCAGCTGGTTCTTATTCCCTTCACGAGGACACATTGCATGTATCACCAAAAAAGATGATTAGTTCCCATCTTGACTTAATTTGTTCTCTCCCTTTTCTCAAATTTCAAATTAAAAAATATTGCCAATGTTGAACATTGTTTCATCAATTAGTAATTAATTATAATTCGTACCTACTTCCACTAAATAGCATGTATATTAATTTATTTTTTAATTGGTTTTTTTGCTTTCTTTCTTGGGTTTTATCACTAAGGGTGTTCTTCGGCTAGAAAGGTTTATTTAAATAGAGATGTAAACCAACTGGGAGCTTCACTTTGACATGATTCTCCGCTGGAGTTTAATTTAGGTTTTTGGGTGCAGTCTCTGCATAAATAAATGATTTCCAGCTGCCATTAAAGTTAGACAGAAATAGAGTGACAGGACCAGCAACTAAAAATTCTGCCTATAATGGAGTTTTTTTTTACACTAAGTGTAAATGTAAAGGCACTTGGTAGATTTTCACTAGCAATCAAAAGCTTTGATCTTCGATTCTACCCTGTCTAAAATAGAATATTGTATGACTTTTAGGGCCAGTACTTTAATAGCTTGGAATCAACTAACACTATCTGTGATGATATTTCCTCAAATGTCATAGCACTTAAGAACATTTCCATCACACACATCTTCCTCCCTGCTGCCTGGAACATCCTTTTCAGGCTGCTCTTAAACACTTATAATAGCTTTCGTTGAATGGACGTGCCTTGTATAGGTACAAGGGCTTAGCTTCTGTCTTCATGCATGTATTTATCTCATGATCCCTTCTTCTACAGACTATGTGCACGTATCAAATGTGACTTATTTTGGACTTTTTGATAAGGGAAAATGAAAGAAATTGACGTCTGTAGGTTAGTGAAAATGAAAGTTGAGCTGCTCTTAATTAGTTTTGAAATAAGAGACAATGTCACCATTCCAGTTAATTGATTAAGCTTAGGCTGATTCAACTATAAAACATGGTCTATCAATTTACTCATCTAAATAATTATATGCATTGGTTTACAGATATTAATATTGTTGCACCATGTCAATATAAATTCAAGCTAATTAAAACTTATGTTACTGTTTCAGTGGTAGAGAAGCATGGTCCCAGGCAAACTCCAACGACATGGATGGGCACAGACAAGAAACATTCCAGCCACAACAAAGATCTGGACAACAAATGGAGGTATCATCCAAAGTCTTTTAAATTTGAGTAGATCAAAATTGCCAGAAATAATCTAGCAGAAGGGATAATTAAGAGTTTTACTCACATATTTGAGGTAACGTGAACATGTCTTAATCAATACTGCAGGAATGCAACTCGACTCGGCTGAAAAGCTACTTGGGATCTTCTAATATGGATTGCAAGAACCCCCAGCTTGGAGTTCACATTAGGTAGACCAGACTGGCAAGGGAAAGAACATTGCTGATCATGCACAAACTTTTTTTCTATATACCATGGTTGTCGTTTTTTGTTCATTTTTTCTTTTATTTAGTTCCTTGAGTCTTGTTTCATAATCATCATGAATGAGAGGGGAGCCATAGATATATATATAAAAAGGTGGTTGACCGGGAAGGGAAAAAGAAGAAGAAGAAGAAGAAGGGTCAGTTAGTTCTAGTTCATTTTCATTTTAAGTCTTTTTTTGCTTTAAGAAAATGTGTATGTTTTGTGGTAGAAAAAAAACAAGAAACCAGGAGGAGAAGAAATGAGGAAAAAGAAAAAAAAAGGGAAGTAGGAGTGCTTACCGCTAATTAATTCATTTCATTATGTTTGATCATATATGTGTGATTTGTTCTTGAGCCTATGCTCTATTCTAGTTCTGGTTGTAACCTTAGTGACATAAAATGAAGCCTGAAACTATCACTATCAATTAATGCATACAAAGTTAGGCAATGTTATAGCTAACCATGCAGGCAGGCATTATTTCTTTGTGCACGATTGCTTCTGGAGCTGAAACTTGCTGATGAAACTAGCAATCAATTTGATTTGAGAGAAATTTCTTTTTACTTTACTGGCATTGATGTCTGACTTCAACCTGAAACAGGCAAGGCAATAATGCTATCTCAAGAAGACAAAAACTTATCGGTCACATATAGTTCTAGCCTCTGTAGATTGCTCATTTAATTAGAAACCAATCCATTATTGTGGCCCTTATGATATCCCAAATAGGGTTTAATATGAATAGAAAGAAATTCTTCAACTCTGAATCGTTTCAATTTTAAGAGACTAACCATAATTAGTCTAATTTGGATAGCATGCAGTAATTTCAAGATCATTATGAGTTAAGTGCACTATCTATCCTTTTCACGCTAGCTCCACATGCTACTTGCTAGAGTACCTTGCTAGAAGATAAAAGATGAGAGAGAGTTACTCGTTTACGCTAGTCAAGCCTGCGCACCGTATGGAGTCCATTCGGTCGGCCAATACACTTTTCACCTTCTCCATGTCTTCTAGTGAGGGCAACCCATCTCTCCTCACCACACCTAACCGACAATCTCTCTCATTTACTCCCTCTCCAACAACCTCCTTTTCAATGCCTAAGACCCAACACTCCTTCCATGATTCAACTCCACAGTAGTAAATATTGATCGAGAACTTTGACAGCTTTTACCATTTCTCATCTCATACTGCTCTCTGTCTTCTCAATATTTACTTCCCATTTCTTCCTCACATCCCCTGCTTTTAGTTTTCCTTTCACCTTTTCTATTTCTCAACATCCATTGCTAAACAAGCTATGGTTGATGCAATTGTTTCTGCTCTCGCGGGTACAATCGTGGGGAACTCGAGCTCCTCAATTCTTCAAGAGCTTGGGCTTGCCAAAAGCCTAGAGACTGACCTTGAACATCTCGGGCGCACGTTCACAACCATTCAAGCTGTGCTCCAGGATGCAGAGGTGAAGCAGTGGAAGTACAAGGCTGTAGAGGTGTGGCTCAGACACCTCAAGGATGCTGCTTATGATGTTGATGATTTGCTAGATGAGTTTGCCATTGAAGCTCAGTGGCAACAACAGCGAAGAGGTCTCAAAAATCGGCTAAGATCCTTTTTTTCTATCAGTCATAATCCACTTGTGTTTAGATCAAGAATGGCGCATAGATTGAAAAATATGAGAGAAAAATTGGATGACATAGCTGATGACAAGAACAATTTCGGTTTGGCATCAAAAGTCGGGGACATAAGAGCTAATCATACCTATGATGCTTCGCGGCTTACCAGCTCACTCGTGAATGAATCAGAAATTCTTGGTAGAGGCAAGGAGAAAGAAGAACTAGTCAACATCCTACTCACTAATGCAGACGATCTCTCTATTAATGCTGTGTGGGGAATGGGGGGCCTCGGGAAAACAACACTTGCTCAATTGGTCTACAATGAGGAAAGGGTTAAACAACAATTCCATTTGAGGATCTGGGTGTGTGTCTCTACTAATTTCGACATAAAAAGATTGACAGGAGCCATCATAGAGTCCATTGATGGTTCCTCTCCTGATCTTCAAGAATTGGATCCCTTGCAGCAACGCCTCCAACATAAGTTAACTGGAAAAAAGTTTTTGCTTGTACTAGATGATGTGTGGGATGATTATGGTGATAAGTGGAGTAAATTGAAGGAGGTATTAAGGTGTGGAGCTACAGGTAGTGCTGTAATAGTAACTACGCGTATTAAGATGGTTGCCCATAAAATGGCAACAGCTTTTGTCCATAACATAAGGGGATTGTCTGAAGAAGATTCTTGGGATCTGTTTCAACGACTTGCATTGGGGATGAGAAGGAAAGAGGAGTGCGTAAAGCTGGAAGCCATTGGAGCGTCTATAGTGAAGAAGTGTGGTGGTGTTCCTTTAGCTTTAAAGGCACTCGGGAACCTAATGCGGCTAAAAGATGATGAAGATCAGTGGATAGCTGTCAAGGAAAGTGAGATTTGGGATCTAATAGAAGAAGCAAGCGAGATTTTACCTGCTTTGAGGTTGAGTTACACTAATCTATCATCATATTTGAAGCAATGCTTTGCGTTTTGCTCTATATTTCCGAAAGATCACGTGATGAGGAGGGAGGCGCTAGTTGCTTTGTGGATGGCAAATGGCTTTATTTGTTGCAGAAGAGAAATGGATTTGCACGTCAAGGGTATTGAGATATTCAATGAACTGGTGGGAAGGTCATTTCTACAAGAGGTCCAAGATGATGGGTTTGGCAATGTAAGATGTAAAATGCATGATCTTATGCATGATCTTGCACAGTCCATGATGAGTAGAGAATGTTTTTTGATTGATGGCAATACAGAGTTCCCAATTTCTGAAAAAGTTCGTTATGTGGGTGCTTACGGGGAATTATCCTATGCTCCAGAAGAAAAGGATATCAAATCTCGGTCGCTGCGATCAATTTTGCTTTCTAGTTATATTATTGACCATGTGAATGATAATGCTCTTCTTCTCTGTTTCACTCAACAAAAGCATCTAAGAGCCTTGTCTATAGGTATTAGTTTTGCTGGAGCAACTAAAACATTGCCAAAATCAATTTGTGATTTGAAACATCTAAGGTATCTAGATGTGTCATTTTCCCCCATCCAAAAATTGCCTGAAGGTATAACCTCTCTCCAAAAACTCCAGACACTAAATCTGAGATCTTGCTGCAATCTCATCCAATTACCAGAAGGTATGAAGCAAATGAAAAGTCTCGTCTATCTTGACATCACGGGTTATCATGCACTTCGATTTATGCCTTTGGGAATGGGGCAATTGATGTGCCTGCGAAAACTTACCATGTTCATTGTGGGTAAGGAGGAGGGTAGTGACATAGGGGAGCTGGAAAGGTTGAATAATCTCGTTGGTGAATTGAAAATCACAGATCTTGATAATGTTAAGAACTTAACAGATGCTAGAAGAGCCAATTTGAAGTCGAAGACAACTCTTCTATCACTGACTTTATCTTGGCATGGAAATGGACGACCTAACAGTATTACTTCCATAACAAATAATGAGGCGGAGAAGGTACTTGGTGCGCTTCAACCTCCTTCAAATTTGAAGAGGTTGACGTTAATTGGATATTGTGGTTCAAAATTTCCAAGTAATTGGATGATGAACTTGAACTTGATACTGCCATATCTAGTGGAGATGGAGATAACAGATTTTCCCTATTGTGAACAACTTCCACCATTTGGGAAGCTGCAGTTCCTCAAGAAACTTGTATTACAGAGAATGAATGGTGTGAAGTGTATTGACAGTCGTGTGTGTGGAGATGGGCAAAATTCATTCCCATCTTTGGAGAAGTTGGTTTTTAATTCAATGATGAGATTAGAGCAATGGGATGCATGTCATTTCCTCGCCTTCAAGAATTGTATATAAATCAGTGCCCTGTGTTGAGCGAAATACCTATTATACCCTTTGTCAAAAAATTATACATCACGGGAGTGAATGTTTCTTTGCTGACGTCAGTGAGGAATCTCACTTCTCTCACCTCCCTTTGTATTAATGATGTTGCCAATGCGAGTGAGCTTCCCGAAGGGTTTTTGCAAAATCATACGCTCCTTGAAAGTTTAAGAATTGGTGGCATGAGAGAGCTACAGTCTTTGGCAAATAAGGTATTTGATAACCTTTCTGCTCTTAAAAGCTTGATGATAAGTGATTTTGATGAACTCGAAAGCTTGCTAGATGAAGGTTTTCAAAACCTCACTTCTTTGGAGATTTTACACGTAGATCGTTGTAGAATAAATTCTCTGTCAATGAATGGGCTCTATAGCTTAACTTCTCTTCATCACTTATCGTTTTACAATTGTGATAATCTTGCATCTTTAACTGAGGGAGTGCGACATCTGATGGCACTTAAACATTTGGACCTCATAAAATGTCCAGAGCTGAATTCATTGCCAGAGAGTATCCAACATCTCACTTCTCTCCAATCTCTAACAATAGATGATTGTAAGGGACTAGCTTCTTTGCCAAATCAGATTGGTTATCTCACGTCCCTTTCACACTTGGAGATTCGGCATTGCCCTAATTTGGTGGCATTGCCAGATGGGTTAAAGAGTCTTTCACGCTTGGAGATTGGTTCTTGCCCTAATTTGGTGTCATTGCCAGATGGGTTACAAAGTCTTTCATGCTTGGAGATTGCTTCTTGCCCTAATTTGGTGTCATTGCCAGATGGGTTACAGAGTCTCAGTAACCTCAGCCAGTTGATAATCTACTATTGTCCACAATTGGAGAAGAGGTGCAAGAAAGAGGAAGGAGAGGACTGGCCCAAGATATCTCACATCCCTAATATTCGGTTAAACAATGAAGTAATCCAAGGATCTGTTGATGATTGGGGATTTTGATGAAGGTTCTCAATTACACGGTGATTCTTCTTACCGTGACTGATTACAACTAATTAGACTCTCTGGCATAGCATGTATGGGAAGAAATATTTCATTGTAATTTTTTTCCCCCACGTACTTTCATCTTGTAATGTTATTTCTTTTTGTTAATTTTCAAATATTATTTAATTCACGCATCTTTTATGTAATGGAACAGTCTACAAGCTATTTTCCGAAATCCATGTAGGAGGGCCAATAACATCCTTGTGAGTGTAATTTTGTTCCCTTGTATCTTTCCACTTGATATAACTCCCATAGCTTGAAGTCATTCTCTCTGAAATTGATGTTGATTGGATTGGTTATATGTGAAGCTTTTGTGAGCCTATTCTATTCTGCCAAACAAGAAATGTAATGCTGCCAATCTATTCTGCCATCCTGAGTTGTTGCCTCTGCTTCTTCTCTTCATTCTCTCTTTCTCTTTTTCTTATGAGACAACAGCCAGTGATTTTGCGATTTAAAGAACTAGCATTTTCATTCTACCATTTTGATCTTACTATTCTATTGTAGAACCAAGTTTTGCAACATTAAACCATTTTCATTTTCATTTTCATTTTCATGTTGGACCTTAAATCGATATCCCTATCGGAATGAATTATGGGCTGCTCGGTATATATTGGAGGTAGTTTTAATGTATACCGAGACCAAGTTTTCCGATTTCTATTGTTTTCTCAAATGTCTATATTTATGTTAACAGAGGATTACTGAGGTTGGTGGGGTCGTGCTTTCATATTTGATCCTAAGCGAACTCGGGTCAATTTTTACTTCAGTATACCTTGTTGGATGCTGCAAGTGTGCCTGTTTTCAGTACTTTTATTGTTTGAACTCCCACGAAATTGGACTTCTGTTTTGTCAAGGAGAGTGGGGGCGCACACAAATGACAGGTACAATTTTGCATCATTGATTGAAACTTTACTTATTTGCTTCTTTATTGCTCCTTCTTCTTGAAAAATTCTTCACATTTCCAATATCAAGTCTATGGGAAATGAAGTAGGCTATGAAGTCATTGAGAAAGCAATTGAAAAGGTTGGTCTGTGGCATAAACCACCATCCTTCGGAAGCCATGAGAACCTCAACCAACCCCTCATATGAAATATTGTTTTTAGGAGTCTGTCCAAGAAACATTAGAAAGATTTGTGTCATTAGGGTGGATATCTTTCAATTTGTTTCCCTTTGTATTTGAGGCAGCAAGTGATGCTGTTGCCTTATAATTCTGCATTTTGTGTTGAGCAGTGTAAGACTTATTTTCAATCACTTTTATGGAAATCCAGATTTCAAGTAGATGGGTTAAAAAGATTTTTATTATGATGTACTGCGGATCACATCTCATCTTGTGACAGGGCATTATCTGTCTAAATTTCTCACTCACAAGTTTCAACTCAAATCCACACTAAAGATGGTAAATAGGATTCCATCATGAATGTGAGAACCATGCAATGTCTTTATTCATGTAAAGACATCCAGTCCTTGTCGGGTTTTACCTGAACAAAAACAAGGGCAAAAATGCAAAGTTTTCTTCTAACAACATTGTTTACAACACAAACTCAATCATCAATCATGGTCTAAATGAAAAACGCAGAGCCCAAAAATGGAATGCCTAATACCGAAACAGATTTCATAAAATCATAGTCATCAAGAGTATCATAGGGATTAACCACCAAATCTGTTGATTTTTGAGTTTTGACTCAATTGTTCTTGTTGCAGGTATGCTAATATGGAGATTTGAAGAATGAATTGCTAACGAAGAGATGCAGAGAAATAGAGAGATAAGATTCTCTTTACTGAATTTCTTGTTGTAATTTTTCTAATTACAGAGTGCTTCGACAGTTTTCTATTTATACTGTCAATACAAGAAGGCTATTCTCTTTTCTTTCTTATATGTTTTACTGGATGAATTGTGTGTGTTAACAACTCTGTAACTACCTAGGAGAGTTCAAACTAACTTTCTCTTCCTAGGCTAAAAGTTAGTTACAATTAACTGAACTTCAACTGTATTAACAAGAATCTGTTAAAAAAACAATTCTTCCTTCTGCTGCATGCTCTTCTTCCTTCTGCTGCATGCTCTGCTTATTTGTCTTCTTTTCCAGTAAACAAGCTTATCATTCAACAAAATCATCTTCGGGCTTTTCAACATGAAGCTGTTTTATCTTCCGAGCTGCAAGGAATGAATAAAAAAGCAAGGTATTATATTCATCAACATTCTAAATGGTCAAATCTTCAGTTCAACCAGTGAGAATTCAGTATCTGGTGGTTGCATATGGGTTTCCTCAGAAAGAGTAATGAAATCTTAGCAGAAGGTGCATGCATGTACAGCCAGAGTACTGAAAATTTTCCCTTTTCTGAACCAATGATTCCATTTAACTAGCTTTTCAAAATCCATGACTCAAAAGAAACATTAAGTTTCAAAATGTCTCAGAATTTTACTGATGTTTGGTATGAAAAATTAGCGGAATCATGTACCTTGCTTCTTTTTGCCAGCGTTGGCTTCTTTCTCAGCTTTTATGTTTTCAAAACTTCTTTTGCATCTGCAGCTTTCATGGCAGTCATGGACAGTCTCATTATTGCCTTAATCTAAACCGATATAATGGTAAATTTCCTGCATTAGAGAATGTATATTTTTTGACCAGGTCAAAAACTACACCAACCTTTTATTATCAACACACCTCAAATGAGCGAAGCTTATGAGAAATAAGTTCTGCATATTCCAAGAAGTCACTTTCAGAATTTGGTATGAAACTATCCAGTGATTTCTCATCACCTTTCTTGGCAAACAGTTCTGTAGTGGATCTGAGATCAGCTTCTTCTACCAGCCTATTAAGTCAGTGAATCTTTAAGAAAACATTGCTTAAAAGAAAAAGCAAACAAAAAACCTATAAATTTAAACAAGTTTGAAACAGGTTTTGTTAAGAAATCATACTAAAATAAAAAAAAAAAATCATTATCTAAATGGTTACGCGCCAAGAAAATTCTTTTTTTTTCTTCATATACTAAAGCAGCAAAAAGCAAAAGGCAGCCAAACCTTAGTACAGAACAATTAAAAGAGGCAACTCAAGGAAGGTGAAAATCGTATAGAAAAGAAACAGCAGCAATAGCTTAGTACTGACATTCCTCACATTAAAGTTGTAAACATGAACAATTGAATATACTCTATCACCATAAGAGCTTACTATATTGTTTCCCCATTGCAAAATCATAAACATATACAGTTAATTTGAAGTCCCTAATTTGCAGCAGAAGATCTAACATGTTTCCCTCAGAAGGAGCTAGGTAGTTCATTCATGGAGTAGAATGACAATGGAGTTTTAAACTTTTATTCCCACACCAGAAGCTTAATTTATGTTTTGATTAACATTTATAAGTAAAGTTATGATTAATTTAGAAATCATTTACTACAAGAAATATTAATAACCTTTCCATAAAAATCTTTGTTAGGCTGTTTCCAGAACAGGTATTTCAATTTCCCAAAAAGAAGGAAAGAAGCATGAAAAGGAGAAACAGGATAATATGTTTCCTAGCAAATCCTCAACTTCAATTCCTCTTCCATCTATTCCAGTTTCGCTACATTTTTTCCCTTCATATGTAGCAATTATTAAACAGCAAATCAAGGACACATAGGCTAGATGCGATGGATATAATTCTTATGAATTGTTCATACTTCAAACTATTAGCAGAGAAAAAAGCTGCATGTTGAGTACCTTTGCTGGCGAAGTTTCTCAGCTAGTGCATCTTGTTTCTCTTCCTTTACCACTTCAACAGTTTTTCCCTTCTTTTCGGTAGTCTTTTCTGTGGATTTCTTAGGAGCCTTTTCAGGAAGAGGTTTCACTACTGGTGCCTGATCCACTTGCATAAAGAAATACGATAATTACAGATCAAGCACCACCATATATAAACATGGAATGCAGCATGCCACATCCTATTTCTGTAACAGTGGGGCTCAAATAAAAATGTTTATAAAAGCATAATATAAGCTAAGGTATAATATACATATGCATCCCATATGTCAGCATCACATTTCTGTACACTTTTCTTAATGAACCCCTGCCCATAAAAATCTTCCCTTCCACCCCTTCCCAAGCTCCCACTACGCTTGAACAAAATAGAAAGCTCCAAGAGATTTGCACATGTTTTTCCAGATTGCATATGTAATTTCAGAGAGAAGATTTGTATTTCTGTGTTATTTATTCATCATATAAACACATGTATATATACATTCTATGCTAGTCTATCTAAGGTAAGTCTTCTATATTTACATCCTCTAATCAAGCCTATAATCGATACATGAATAAGGTAAGTCAACTAATTGATTTTGTTTCTGTAACACTCCCCCTCAAGCTGGAGCATAAATGTTAATCATGCCTAGCTTGTTACAAAGATATTCAATCTGAATTCCATTTAATGCCTTTGTGAAAATATCTCCCAGTTGTTCTCCTGTCTTCACATAGCTTGTAGAAATAAAGTTTTCTTGAATCTTTTCACGAATAAAGTGACAATCTACTTCAATATATTTAGTTCTCTCATGATACACTGGATTTGAGGCAATATGAAGAGCTGCCTAGTTGTCGCACCAAAGTTTTGCTGGCATGGGAGTTTTTTATCCCAATCTCAGTTAAAAGGTGATATACTCACATAATTTCAAACGTGGCTTGCGCCATGGCTTTATATTCCGACTCTGCACTAGATCGAGAGACCACATTCTGTTTCTTGCTCTTCCAAGATATAAGATTCCCACCGACAACGACACAAAAGCCTGTGGTGGATCGTCTATCAGTCTTAGATCCTGCCCAATCCGCATCTGTAAAACACTCAATCTGATCATGTCCATGATTGCTGTATAATATGCCCAGACCAGGAGCTTTTTTCAAATAACACAAAATATGCTCCAGGGCTGCCCAATGCTTTACTGTAGGTGTAGAAATGAACTGACTGACAGTACTAACTGCATAGGCAATATCTGGACGAGTCACTATAAGGTAATTTAATTTCCCAACCAATCTTCTGTATCTTTCTGGATTATCAAAAGGATCACCATCGTCTTTTGTTAAATGTTCATTGGGGATCATCGGTGTGCTGCATGGCTTGGCTTCCATCTTTCCAGTTTCTGTGAGCAAGTCAAGGACATATTTCCTTTGTGACAAGAAGATTCCCATTTTGCTTCTTAATACTTTTACTCCCAAGAAATATTTTAGCTCTCCCAAGTCCTTTGTGTGAAACTTAGAATGCATAAACAATTTTAAAGAAGAAATTCCTGCACAATCATTTCCTGTAATGACAATATCATCAACATAAACAACAAGAAGAATAATATTTTTTTCTGATTGTCTATAGAAGACTGAATGATCAACTTTGCTTTTGTTCATCCCAAATTCTTGAATCACCTCACTGAACTTGCCAAACCAAGCTCGGGGACTCTGTTTCAATCCATAAAGAGATTTTCTGAGATGACACACTTTTCCATACTCCCCCTGAGCAACAAACCTAGGTGGTTGCTCCATATACACTTCTTCATGGAGATCTCCATAGAGAAATGCATTTTTGATATCTAGCTGGTGCAGGAACCAGTGTTGAGAAGCATCCATTGATATAATTAGGCGGACGGAAGCAAGTTTGGCTACCAATTTGATCCTTTATTTCCAATTTGTGCGATTTGACCCTGCATTGACTGTTAAATTCTCAATTTATTCAATTTTGCCCCTGCAACAAGATATTTTTGGATTTTTGTCTTTTTTCTATTTTTTTTTCTTTTTCTTCCGAAACATAAAAATAAGTGGGTCAAAAATTGGGTAGCAACAGATCATATGACAGGTAACCCTGAAACATTCTCTAATTTTGAATCACATTTAGCCCCTTCTTTTGTTACTATTGCTGATGGGTCAACCTAAAAAATTGTGGGTTTTGGGACTGTAAAACCAACATCTTATATCACTTTGTCATCTGTTTTAGGTTTACCTAAGCTTGCTTTTAACTTGATATCGGTTAGCAAACTTACCAAAGACCTTAATTGTTGTATCTTATTCTTCTCCGACTATTGCATATTTCAGGATCTTATGACGAAGAAGGTTATTGATAAAGGACATGTATCTGATGGTCTTTACATTCTTGATGCATGGGTACCTCGGTCATTTGCTTGTTCTAGCATCCTCTCCTCAGTTGAAGCTCATTGTCGTTTGGGACATCCTTCTTTACGAGTATTAAAGAAGTTATGTCCTCAATTTCGTAATTTACCTTTGTTTAATTGTGAGTCATGTCATTTTGCAAAACATCATTGTAGTTTGTTAAGACCAAGAATTAACAAAAGAACTGAATCTATTTTTGAGTTAGTACATTTTGATGTTTGGGGACCTTGTCCTGTTACCTCAAGAGCTGGATTTCAATATTTTGTTACATTTGTGGATGATTTTTCTCGGGTGACTTGGATTTATTTTATGAAAAATCGTTCTGAAGTTTTCTCTCATTTTTGTGCATTTTATGCTAAATTAAAACACAATTTAATGTTTATGTCCGAATATTGCGAAGTGACAATGGCAAAGAATATATATATATCTAACTCATTTCAGACTTATCTGACTTAACATGGGTTTCTTCATCAGTCCTCTTGTGTGGATACCCCCTCTCAAAATGGTGTTGCTGAAAGAAAGAACAAACATTTACTAGAAACAGCTAGGGCACTCATGTTCTAGATGGAGGTTCCTAAACAATTTTGGGCTGATGCAATTTCTACTGCTTGCTTTCTAATTAATCACATGCCAACTACGGTACTCAATGATCAAATTCCATATAGTATATTGTTTCCAAAGAAATCTCTATTTTCAGTTGAACCACATATTTTTGGAAGCATTTGCTATGTTCGAGATGTAAGGCCATCTGTGACTAAGCTAGATTCTAAAGCCCTGAAGTGTGCATTCTTAGGGTATTCTCGTCTTCAAAAAGGTTATCGATGTTTTTCTCCTAATCTCAGAAAGTATGTGGTCTCGATTGATGTGGTATTTTTAGAGGATTCTTTTTTTCAATCTTCAACCCCAAATTCTGACAATGAGGGGGAGGATGAAAATTTGCTCATATACCAAGTCACTATCCCAAATACTCTCACTGATTCTTTTGGGCCACCACACGATGGTGTGGACGTACCGCCTACTCTAGCTCGACCACCTATTGTTCAGGTATACTCCAGGCATCAGGAGACAACAGATACATGTCCGGCATCGACTTCTTTGTTATCAGGTCCTCCTTGTGACCTTGACCTTCCCATTGGTCTCCGTAAAGGTAAACGTCAATGCAAGTCCATTTACTCCATTGCTAATTTTGTTTCTTATGATCACTTGTCTCCTTCCTCGAGTGCCTTTGTTGCCTCTTTAGATTCTATTTCTATTCCCAAAACTGTCAAGGAAGCCCTAAATCACCCGGGCTGGCATACTGCAATGCTTGAGGAGATCCAAGCTCTGGAGGTCAATCACACATGGAATCTAGTGGATTTACCAAAAGGAAAGAAAGTTGTAGGTTGTAAATGGGTCTTTGCAATCAAAGTCAATCCTGATGGATCCGTGGCACGATTAAAAGCCAGACTTGTAGTTAAAGGCTATGCTTAAATCATCATTTCATTGAAGCATGTGTTTTCCTTGTCTTTTTGTTGTTTCAAAATCAAGAGATGTTTGATATTCTTATTTTTGACAACATATTTTGATCAAACTCCAACATGCAAAATTTAAAGTTTATCATTTTTGAAAATTAAATGTATTTTGATTGCATAATTGACCCAACTTTTGTGAAAAGACATGATGACCAATACCAGATGACTGAACAATTTTTGAGCCCATACACCGAGTTTTTGAACCACATCATAGAACTAAGCTTTATTGGTATGCATATCGACATGTAATGGATTCGGTAGTTATGGACCCGCGAATCATGACTCTTGCACGTCCAAATCATTACATTGGACGAGGTCAAAATTTATCAGTTAAAACCAACTTTGCTTGAAATGACAAAAGGCCATCTTTGTTTATTTCCTTCACTATTCTTGAAATATTTATCCCTTGTTAACCCCAATTTGAGCCTGATATTATATTTCTTTGAAAACACCCGACATGGATCACACACTCACACTGGGGGCAAATACAGTAGAGGGCAAATAAGAGATTTGTAGTTTGAGGATACAGTGGCAACATGAGAATCAACAGAAGGGGGGATGCTCAAGAATGAAAACCCAATATTGTGAGCTATCAAATTGAGATGGAACATGACAAAAAAACCAAGAGATGATGCTAAGGACAAGTTCAAAAAAAAAAAAAACGAAAAAAAGAAAAAAGAAAAAAGAAAAAGAGGAGAATATTGAACTATACCATGTCCGTTGGTATCTGTGGTCAAACCTCACATGGGAAGAAATGTTATTAAGATTATCAAGTCTTCAAGATAATTGATCCATCAAATGAAGATCTTGTAGAATTGTTTTGTTAGACTATATTGAGTGCAACAAGAGATGAAATAATATTAGATGAAAAATGATGATTCGAGTTTTAGTATTCCCCTTTTAAGTTTGAAATTGTCAATGAAAGGAATGACATGGTTGTAGAGATTCTTAGAGCATTGGTTGATTGACAAAAAATCACGTTAAGATAATTAACGTATTTTGATGTGGTCTCTTCTACAAAGACAACAAGAGAAAAGGAGTTAACGACTAGATTATGGTGATCCTAGGTCTTTGAAACCCTTAAACACCTTTTTGAGCCTATGAATATCCCTTTCTTTTATAGCCATGAACCATAGCCTCATTACATGCTTGTAAAAGTCCTTCTTGATCAAGCAAGCAATTTTAACTGATAAGTGGCGCTCTCCAAATTTGCTAGAGTTTTTCCATAAGGGTTATAATTTCATGGAAAAGTTGCAAGTTGTTATGCATATTGATAAAGTAAGTACTGAAAAATGAGACAAATTTTTCAACTGAACCTCAAGTTTTTACTCAGCTCTAATTGTTTGAAAACCACTAATTATCACTTCATCATGTACCATCAAAGGACATACCCCAAAATCTGAGATTAGAATCAAAACACAAAAAAACCATAAAAAGACGATTTCAATCTCATAATGGGTCAATTACTGTTTGAAAAAAAATACAAGATAATTACAGGTTTGCATGCATTGAATATCGTGTATTGGATATTTGACCAAATGAATTTGATTTTCAAATAATGACATCTCTTTGATTTCATTTCAAGGATTAGACTTTGGATTCACATGATCTTTTGAATTGGTGATTTAATTTCAGAACAAAAAGATTTACAAACAAAGAAGACAAATGGATCGCATTTTGCGTAATCCTTGATATTAGCGCTTTTTGATTGGAAAGCTCAGCGATCGTGAGGCCGAATGTGGATCTTGATAGGAATCCAAATAATTTCACATCAGCTTGGGGGCAAAGAAGCACAAGCAAATAATGATTTAGTGAAATTCGTCAATGAGCACCAGCAGATTCAACTCAGGGCAACATTGCTTAATAGAGAGTGATGGTTTGATAAGCTCCAACAGTGATTGAGAATAAGATTGCATTTGAAGGGCACCTTCAAATTTCTGAAATATCGGATTACCCGCAGATTTGGTTGTCTCTAAAATGATATTGTTGCATGGGTGTATTTTGATAAATATTGAAGAGTATGCAAGCCACTAAGATTGTTGAGGAATAATTTGCTTTGAAGCCAATCGACTCAAGGTTCAGTTCACCGCATGAATATGGGAGACAGATAAAACCTCGTTAATGATAACATCATAATTCTTTGCATAGACTAAGAATAATTTGTTTAGAAGAAATTGAGTCTACGACGAAGAGTTTCAGATTGCATGGTCGAATAATTGCATCGGTTCAAGGTGCAATTCATCGCATGGATGTGGGTGATGATAGCATTACATCTCTTCTCACGAGCTGAGAGAAATTTATTGATGATAACACGGAGCATGCACCGATGAGTTTTGGATGCATTTTTGGATGATTTGACAATTCCATGAAGAAATATGTTTCAATTAATGAAAAACTCCATGACGGATCGGCAATCTAAGATGAGAACAACCGTAGCAAGCCTTGCAATGATTGCTAGCAAAACATACGCAAACCAAAGAGCTGTTATTGAGAGAATCCAAGAAGATAGATGGCTTGTTACACTATTTCACGATGAATCAAGCAACACCACACTTGGGGGCAATGTTAAACTTGATAAGCAATGAGAGCAGAGATCATCACAGATAACCCAGAATAAGCAATGCGCTTAAGATTGGGTGAATGAATGACAACATGGCTTTGGAGACTAGGCAAAGGCATCCTACGACAATAAAGCATCAAAGAAAGGGGACCTATATTTCTCAGATAAGTATACATGTATCATCATGCATTGCATCCCCATATTCATCATTTTTCAATCGGGTAGGTCACCCGTTATAATGAGACCTTCACCTCCATCTTTCATCTGGTTAGGTCGCCTGTAATAATGAGACCCTTCTTTTCAACTTTCATCCGGGTAGGTCACCCGTAATAATGAGACCCTCCCATCATCCATCCTGGTAGGTCACCCAGAAAAATGAGACCCTTCCATCTTCCATCCGGGTAGGTCACCCAGAAAAATGAGACCCTCTTCACCATCTTCCATCCGGGTAGGTCACCCGTAAAAATGAGACCCCCTTCACCTTCATCTTTAACTTGGGTAGGTCACCCAGAAAAATGAGACCCTTCTAACTTGGGTAGGTCACCCAGAAAAATGAGACCCTTCTAACTACTAGCTTGGGTAGGTCACCCAGAAAAATGAGACCCTTCTAACTTGGGTTAGGTCACCCAGAACAATGAGACCCTTTCTAACTTCTAACTTGGGTAGGTCACCCAGAACAATGAGACCCTTCTAACATGGGTAGGTCACCCAGAACAATGAGACCCCTTCTAACTACTAACCCGGGTAGGTCACCGAGAACAATGAGACCCTTTCTAACTCCTCTAACTCGGGCAGGTCACCATTCTATTTTTCTTTACAACGCTTACTATTTAAAGTCTTTTACAAGACTTTAGTCGTAAGCATTGTAAAGAGGGGGCATCTTTTGCTACCCAATTTTTGACCCACTTATTTTTATGTTTCGGAAGAAAAAGAAAAAAAAATAGACAAAAGACAAAAATCCAAAAATATCTTGTTGCAGGGGCAAAATTGAATAAATTGAGAATTTAACAGTCAATGCAGGTTCAAATCGCACAAATTGGAAATAAAGGATCAAATTGAAACAAGCACGCAAGCTGATGGCTGTGTTTGGAATCTTGCCTTTGAAAACTCTATAAATAAAGTGCATGGCCACAAGAAAGAGAGACCAAAAAAAATTGACACCCCATTCAAAAACCCTAAAAAAAACTCCTAAACCATCTCTTTCTTCTCTAAAGGGCTGCAGCCGCCGCCCCCATCTGGGCCGCAGCTGCAGCCCCTCTTTTTTCATCTTACCCGTTTTTCATTTCCTTTCTTCCCTTCCACTCTCTTCTCCAGCCAGACGCCCCATCTCCACTGTCCTCCGGCCAGCCTCCATTTTTGTTTCCCAAGACACAGCTCCTCCACAATCTCTCTTTCCCTTGCTCTTTTCTTCTCCGACCAACACCACAGTCAGCCCCCACTCCCTCATTCACTCTCCTCTCTTCCTTTGCCTTCACAGACCAGCTCACACTCTCCTCTGCCCAGCCACCTCAGCCATTTCCAGCCTACCTTCAGCCCCAGCAGACACCCTCTCGACCTCCACGGTCTCACGCCTCAGCTTCCACAGCACCCTCTCTCCCTGCTAAGTTTGAGCTCCGACCATCTGGAAGAGGAAGAACAGACTGAAGGAGAGCAAATCGCCGCGAAAGAGCAAAGATTTGAAGGACAGAACTAACTGATTTTTCTTGTGTTTGTGCTTGTGGCTTTTGTTTTATTTTCAGGTCATATTGGAACACCCTTTGATGGTGAGAAGGAGAAGAGGAGAATCGAAGAACAGACTGAGAAAAGGAAGAACATTCTAAAATCCAGAAGAGGAGAACCCAGCTGCCTTTGCGCGCTTGTTTGTGTATTTTTCTGTTTGCATGTCATTATGAACACCTTTACCGGCGAAGCAGAAGAAGAAGAAGAAGAAGAAGAAGAAGAGGAGGAGGAGGAGGAAGAGGAAGAAGAAAAAGAGGAACGGGCCGAGAAGAACAGATCTACGATCTGAAGGAAGAACGGCCCAGCTGCCTTTGTGTGTTTGTTTGTGTGTTTTCTTTTGCTTTGCAGGTCACCGGAAGGCCATCTCCAGCGAGAGAGAAAGGAAGAGAAGAGGCAGATCTGTTACCCCCGTTTACTGTTCATCTGCGGCGGCGCGTGGTCCCACGCGCCGCCAGTGACGGTGGCGCGTAGACAGACGCGCCACCAGCCCTCCCTGCACTGCTGCCACTGTTCCGGCACTGTACCTAAAGTCCTTTTTGTATTTTTCTTTATGTTTATGTGTTTTATTTGAACTTATTGTATTTTAATTATTATTTGTGAAATGTAATGAGAAAAAAGAAATGAAAAAGATAATGTGTGTGTGAGTTGTATTTTATTTGTAAAATATAATGAAAAAGAAAGAAGAGAGAATGTGTGTGTGTGTGTGTGTGTGTGTTGTGTTTTATTTATTCAATTTTATGTTTGTTTTGATAAAGAAAAGAAAGGAATATAAAATGAAACAAAAAATGTGTTTTCTTTGTTAAAATCAAAAGAGTATTGGCTAATGTTTCAAAAATATAAAAATCTTACTTTTTGGGAATTTATTATTCACTGTCGGTATTCGGATAAATAAATCTTAAGGGGTTAGTATCCAAAACATTCGGGGGAATAGTATGCTATTATTCACTGTTCGGTGTTTGGATAAATAAATCTCATCCAAAATATTCGGCGGGAATAGTATGTTATTATTCACTTTTCGGTGTTTGGATAAATAAATTCTAAGAGGTTAATATCCAAAATATTCGGCGGGAATGATAATAATCAATAAAATTCACAGGATTAATCTAAGTGATGATCAATTTTTTTAATTGAAACATTTTTTGTGTGAAAAAATAGGACTTATTGAAGCATTCAAAATCACATCGAAATAGACAATGCAGCTTACCTCAGGTAAGGCGTACTAGGGGTGCTAATACCTTCCCTTTACGCAACCAGTCCCTTACCCTTCGAATCTCCGAGCGGGATCCCCAAGTACAAATCGGGTGTTCCTAGCGACCCTCAACAGCCAGGTGGCGACTCCTTCTCAACTCTATTGCGAGAGCCAGGATCCCTCCCGGGACGCCGCGCGGCGACGTGCGACAGAATGGCGACTCCACTGGGGACGGTATTTTTTCTGAAAAAATATTGGACTAAGCTTTGAATATTTTGATGTGATTTATTTGTTTCAATTTGTTTGAATTTTATGTGTGTTTATTTTTTAGCAAGTTTTTCGCATTTTTATTTCGTGCATATGTATATATGTCCATGCATTGTTAGTTTGTTTCAGTTATATCATTGTGGTTTGTAACTTTAAGTTACGTGGGGGACTAGCAGCTTACCTATGACTTGAGTCAAGGTTGAAGTTTGTGTAAACCCCAACTCTTCGCTGAGAGCTTAGATGGTAGTGATTGGTATACGTGCCATCCCATTATCTGCTAAGCCCCCATATTGCCTTTACGAAGGTGATCACTGGGACAGCAAGAGACCCTGTTTAGAGACCAAAGTAGCAAACTCACCATTTGTTGTGCAAAGATTAGAACCAATCATTAGGGTGTATGCTCTTTTCATTCCGTTTTGCATTAAGGCAAACTGTTCTCGAGGCATTTTGGGTGACATAGTAGCCATCGCTTAGGAAATTTGCATTGCAGGGTTTAAGCAAAAATCCAATTTTTGTTTGTCATACAATTGCTACAGTCATGTGTCACTTCCTCGAAAGACGAGTCTGTAAAAAAAAAAATTGCATATGCATTTTAACATGCATTCCCATAGTTTTTGTGTATCATACAATTGTTACAACCATGTGTCACTCCTCGAAAGACGAGTTTGTCAAAAAAAAAAATACGCATATGCATTTCAACATGCATTCTCACAGTTTTTGTTTACCATGCAATTGTTACGATCACGTGTCCCTCTTCGAAGGTCAAGTCCGTAAACAAAAACATGCATATGCATTTCAACATGCATTCTCACAGTTTTTGTTTAGCATGCAGTCGTTACGATCACGTGTCACTCCTCGAACGGCTAGTCAGTAAAAAAAAAAAACATGCATATACATTTCAACATGCATTCTCACAGTTTTTGTTTAGCATGCAGTCGTTACGACCACGTGTCAATCTTTAAGGGGCGAGTTTGTCAAAAAAAAAAAAACTAAAAAACCAAAAAAAACATGCATATACATTTCAACATGCATTCCCACAGTTTCGAAATAGGGGTCCCTCATTTGTTATCCTCCGAACGGTCAAGAGTCATGGGACATTTGACATTGCTGAGAAGAACCGACCCCGATATAGAGCCATCATTAATGTTTCTTCTGCAACCCGGCAACAGGAGTTCTCTGCTCTCTAGTGAAATCAATTGACACATATGCTCAGATATCATCTGCAAAGTGTTAATGCATTCATCAATGCAGATTGTGGAAATTCGTGTTTCCTTTGAAGGGGTGCGGGTAGTCCATATACGAGTCCATTTCCAGAAAGCTAGTATCAGTCAAAGAAGTCATCAGTCCATTTCAGTATCAATTGATTTCTCTCCTAGTCATGTGGAGTTATTGCGGCACTATCAAATCAGGAAATTTTATGTCGCCACGCACAGAAGATCATTTTATTTGGTGCATAATTTTGTCTGTTATAGCAAGGAAAAATATCTTGAGTGAGAACATATGATATGATACTGCTGAATTTGTGCCGGTGTCTGAGAAGTCAAAGCATGTGCACTGCAAGATTACATTGCTCGAAGAAGCAAATTTGCCGCAAAAAGACTATTTTCATCGGGTAAAAGACTCATTACTGCCATTTTCTCTCTCTGATTCTGTTGCACCTTAATATCAGTACTGAAAGGTAAGAGTACATTCAACTCCTCATAAGTTTTCTTAAAATCCATAAAATAAGTGGTTAGGGATTTGTCCTCCTTTTCAGCCCGATAGAAGGCTTTGCACACATCATACATCCGGGACATATTACCTTTACCAGAATATAAAAACTTCAGATAATCCATTAATTCTTTAACAAACTCACAATGGTTAAGCAACCCAACAATTTCACTGTCAATAGATTCCTAATTTGTAGAATAAACGCGCATCATCCCTCATCCAAGGTTTTTTCTTAGTTTCATCATCAGGGGGTTCCTCACACAGGTGGTCATCTTTTTTCCATACTACGCAAATAAACTCTAATTGTCTTGCTCCATTCCAAATAATTAGTGTCGTTTAGTTTATGATCAGTTATTTTGGACATTGCTGGCACTATTTCAGTTATAGAGGCTCTGTTAGCAGTCATTTTAACAACTGCTATTCAATCTCAGCAAAATAATTCCAGCAACAATATTCAAAATAATTCCAGCAGCAATATTCAATCTCAGAAAAATAACTCCTCAGAAAAATAACTCCAGCAGCAATATTCAATCTCAGAAAATAACTCCAACAGCAATATTTAATCTCAGCAAAAATAATTCCAGTAGCAATATTCAAACTCAGCAGCAAACTGATCCCAAAAATTGAATTTTAAGTAACACGAATCAGAGAACAAGTCAACGGATAGAACCTGCCAATTTGGTTTTGATTTCTGAAACCAACTGTCATGGTGATCAATGTTTTTTTTCTCAAGCTCCACCTCTCAGTCCCTTAACTGGCACGCTGATATTTCTTCTCAGCAAACCCAGCTGATCTACGGTTGATCAAGACTCTGGAGTGCCACCTGAGAATGGCCGAAAAGAGATGGGAGACTTTGGAAAGTCTGATCGGTGAAGAAACAAGTGGATCTGTGGCGCAATGGTAGCGCGTCTGACTCCAGATCAGAAGAATCCTGAAGCTTTGATTGACGCGTGAGACTTATGTGCAGTTCGTCTGGCCACCGAACTTTGTGTACTTGCCGGAATCACGAGTGCGCTCCTCCCTGGGTCGGAGGTGACGCAATCCAGAAAAAAAGTATACCAGGTTATTGTTCCTAATCTCTAGGAACAAAACCCAAAACCCAAAAATTTCTTTGAGCCAACCGTGGCTCTGATACCATGTAATTTCAAAGAGAAGATTTGTATTTCTGTGTTATTTATTCATCATATAAACACATGTATATATACATTCTATGTTGGTCTATCTAAGGTAAGTCTTCTATATTTACATCCTCTAATCAAGCCTATAATCGATACATGAATAAGGTAAGTCAACTAATTGATTTTGTTTCTATAACAGCATAAAAGCTCCTTCCGAATCATAAATTGCGAGCATTTCTTTTCTGATAAAAGCTACCTACATGCCTTGACTTGGAAGGAAAACTTTTATAAGATGTAGTTTGACGCCTCATTAATAAAGTTCTTATAACAATTTTCCCCGGTCACAGCAAGAGAAAAGAAAAATAAGATGAACATTTAAGGCAAATTAAACATGCCAGATCAACATTCCATTATTAAATGTCAAAGAAGCCTATCCCTGTCGCACCCTGTCGCAAATGCACGGCGTCGCGGCG
Source organism: Salix udensis (assembly GCA_029204005.1). NCBI lineage: Eukaryota > Viridiplantae > Streptophyta > Magnoliopsida > Malpighiales > Salicaceae > Salix > Salix udensis. Next base: position 8,323,314 of record CM055035.1, read on the forward strand.
ACCCTCCCCGTGAGCGAGGGTTTAATGTCGGGGTTTCATCTTTCTTTTCATAAAAAAAAAGGAGTCGCCACCTAGTATTATGGTTACTAGGAAACCTAGACTGGTCTTTCAGATATTCTAGGGTAAGGGACTAGTTGCGTAAAGGGAAGGTTTTAGTACCCCTAGTACGCCCTACCTAAGGTAAGCTGCTTGGTGTTTTTGTTTGCTTATGATTTGTTATGATTTTGATCTTTCAAAGAATATGTTGGTGAAATGATTATAGTGTATTATCCCCACCGAATATTTTGGATATTAACCCCTTAGGATTTATTTATCCAAACATCGACAGTGAATAACAACATATTATCCCCGCCGAATATTTTGGATATTGACCCCTTAGGATTTATTTATCCAAACACCGAACAATGAATAATAGCATACTATCCCCGCCGGATATTTTGGATATTGACCCCTTAGGATTTATTTATCCAAACACCGAACAGTGAATAATAGCATACTATCCCCGCTGAATATTTTGGATATTGACCACTTAGGATTTATTTATCCAAACACTGACAGTGAATAATAAATTCCCAAAAATAAGATTTTAATATTTTTGAAATATTGGCCAATACCCTTTGGATTTTTACAAACATGTTGTAAAATCTCAAGATGCAAGAAATGATTTTTCTTTGCGAAATCCATGCTAAAACACATTTTTTCTTTAAACTCATAGATAATATATATTTTTTGAAAGAAAAATAGAATTTTTAAAATATGCTAGTGTATTGGTCGTATGCAAGAAAACAACTAAAAAAATATTTTTGCAAACTTTGTATTTTTTTTAATATTTTTTTCATTATTTATTTATTTATTTGGTGGGGGGCTGGCTGCCCGGCCCTGGTGGGCCAGGCTGCCAGCCCGCCTATTAGGGCTGGGCTGCCAACCCGCCTTTAATATTGGGCTTGACTTCAGGCCCAATTAGTGTCGAGCCGGGTTCTCGGGCTGCTAGTCTCGGGATGGGCTTCAACCATGTGGGCTTTAGCCCACAAATATTGGTCTGGGCTTCCAGCCCATGTGGGCTTAAGCCTGACTTCTTTAGGGCCGGGTCGGGCACAAAGACCCGACCCAATCTGACCCGGCAGGGAGTGAATTAATTCAATCCCCGCGCATGCATGCAGAGGAAGAAGATGCATAGTAAATGGTGAATTTTCGAGTGTAACGAACGACGTACCTGTTAACACCTTTGGGTAGAGGAGGTCGAGGTGGTTCTCCCAGTCGTGGTGGCGTCAGAAATGGTGGCCTGTGGTTGCCGGAATGGACGTAGGAAGGTAACGGTCTGTGTTTACTGTCGTCGGGCTGCTAGTCTGCTGCCTCGCCGGAGGAGGTGGCTGTGCTGCTGGAGTGAAGGCGGAGATGATGGTGACGAAGTGGTGATGCGGGGTGGCCGGTGTTGATGACTAGAGCTGCTGCACCAAGAGAGAGAGAGAGTGGTTCTTCTGTTTTTAGAGAGAGAAGACAGTCGACTGACCGAGAGAGAAGAGAGGAAAAAGAAAAGAAAAGAAAGAAACTGGTGATACTGGCTGGTGTAAAAAAAAACTAGAGTTTTTACGTGAATTCTTCCTTCTTTTTCTTCTGTTTTTCTTTCTCCCTCCCTTCTGCTCGTCCCTGTCTCTGCATATTTATAGCAGAGGAAACAGCCCCTTCGGCTGCCCATGGCGTGTAGCCGAGGGGTCACCGCCTGCCTTGCCCAGTGGCAGGTGCTACTGCGATGGGTGTGCCTGACACTGTTCAAGTGACCAAAGAGTGCAGGCACGCCTGCAGGCACGCCTGCAGGCACGCCTGCAGGCAAATGATTTGAAAAAAATGCAATTTGGTCCCTTGATTTAGAATTGTTCTAATCAAAACCTCAATTGGTTTTAAAAAAATCAATTTTGTGCAATTGCATCCCCGTTAAAATTTCGAGAGTAACCTTAGCTTGGCGCGCCTTTTTTATTCTGGTCCTTGGTTTCTGATTTGCGCGATTTAACCCCCAATTAACCATTAGACTCTTAGTTCATTCAATTTGGCCCCCGATTTTGCATAATTGGCTTGGAAAAATTCAAATCGGTCTCTGAAAATTCCAATCTCATCAATTGAATCCGAACTAAATTCAAGAACTTGATTTCTCATCGATTAAGCCTTTAATAAAATTAATTTGGCCAATTTAAAATATAATCAAGACCTTGCACTTAATTAAATCTTTCGATTGGGCACTAAATTAATTCTCAAACATAATTACACTTTTAAATCGACCAACAATTAAATCAAATTGACCCATAAAAATATAATCATATCTGTCGACTTAATTTTTACACAGATTTATCTTATAATAAATTACTTTAGCCTTGAATTTGTGATTTCCTTCATTTTGGGCACAAAACAAAGTACGATCGAGCTCTCAAAAACATCCAAAATTTCACCTTGATTTTCCTATCGACACAGTTGAGAATGAATTAGGAGGCTTAACCTAATAGTTAGCCAATCCTTTCTATATATATGTGTAGGGCAACATACAATAGTAATGGTGGAGATTACCACATAATAAAGAGATTACAATATTTCCTATTTAATTACATGCTATAATACGCCCCCTCAAGCTGAGGGTGGAGAATCAACCCGAAGCTTGAACCTGAAAGCCGTAAATGAAGGAGCCGGAAGTGGCTTAGTGAAAACATCGGCAAGTTGATCCTTGGAGGAAATAAACCGGATCTGAATCTCTTTCTTCGCAACTCTATCTCGGACAAAATGATAATCAATCTCAATATGTTTTGTGCGAGCATGAAAACGAGGGTTTGCGAGACAAGTATGTGGCGCCAAGGTTATCACACCAAATGATAGGAGCATAGGTGGTCGGAATCGAAGGTGCATTAATAAGTCATCGAAGCCAAATAACTTCAGCAGTGCCATCCGCTAAGGCCTTATATTCGACTTCAGTCGAAGACCGAGCAACAGCAGTGCGTTGCTTACCCGATTTCCATGAAATCGGCGTCGACTAAAGAACACAAGGTAACCACCCGTAGATTTCCTGTCCTCAATACTACCCGCCCAATCTGCATCGGTAAATCCATGTAAAGCAAAAGAAGAGCTGCGAGTAATGTGTAAACCATGTGATCGTTTGTACCACGAAGATAACGCAAGATGCGTTTCACTGCAGCTCAATGAGATTCCGTAGGAGCATGCATAAAGCGACATACCCGGTTAACGACAAAGCGGATATCCGGACGTGTGAAAGTGAGATATTGAAGAGCACCAACCAATTGCCGAAAAAGCGAGTAGCATCGGGAAACAAAGAATCGGCATAATGGTGGCTTTGGATGCCGAAATAGGGGTGTCAACGGGGTTTACAAGATAACATACCCAGCTCGCGTGAGAATGTCAAGTGTATACTTATGTTGACAAAGCATAAGTCCCATACTAGTAGTCCGAACTTCAACCCCCAAAAAATAATGAACATCACCCAAGTCTCGAAGTTTAAATTCAGAGCTCAATAAGCTGAATTAGGGGTTGCGAGCAAAAACGACATTATTACCCGTAGCGGGGATATCATCAACATAAACCAAGAGATAGCAAATGTCGCTACCAACTGAGAAGATAAACAATGAGGTGTCCACTTTAGAAGCACGAAAACCAATGGACAATAAGAAGTCATTCAAACGCGTGTACCATGCTCGTGGAGCCTGTTTTAAGCCATATAAAGACTTATGCAATCGACATACATGACCTGGGAGAGTAGAATCAACAAAACCTGGAGGTTGTTTCATGTAAACCTCTTCATCAAGTACGCCATTAAGGAAGGCATTATGAATGTCAAGCTGATGAATTTTCCAACCACTCGAAACTGCAATGGAGAAAACCAAGCGTACCGTTGCCTGTTTGATAACAGGACTAAAAGTTTCTGAGTAATCAATACCTTCCTGCTGAGTGAAGCCCCTTGCCACCAGGCGTGCCTTATACCTCTCAATACTACCATTAGATTTGCGTTTAATTTTGTAGACCCATCGGCTACCAACAACATTCATGGATGGATGAAACGGCACCAAAGTCCATGTGCTGTTTGCGCTAGTGCCTGAATTTCCTCACGCATTGCATTGTACCAAGCCTCATATCTGTTTGCATCATTAAAAACAAGTGGCTCATGTGAGGGAGGAGTATCTACCCGTCGAAAGGTGTCGGAAGAGGAGGCTGCCGTGGTGATCAATGCTGTCTTTGGTTGTCTCGGACGAAGAACCATGGGGTGTTTGGAGACAGCGGGACAAGGAGCAGCGATGCACATGCACGGGAGTGTCTTGAAGAGGATAAGATGAGAGATCAACACAAAGCTTTAGACCAGGGAGGTGAACTCGGGGGGGAGCTCGGCTGCACCGCAGTGGTGAGTGAACTCTGTTGTCGGGTCGGTTTCGGGACCCGAGAGTGTGCTTTGCTCTCGAAACACGCACATCCCGAACTGTTCTGCACAAAAATCGGTGGAGCGACAAGCATGTGGTGATAGTATGGCGGTGCGGGATGGTGAAGCGGGTCGGATGAAACAACGGGCAAAGGTGGGTTGGTATTTCTGGTGATTTGGGTATGGGTAGGCAAGTATGGAGGAGGTTGCAATGATGGAAGGTAGGTAGGTGTAGTGGATGGTATCGGGGTAGTTGTTACCTGTTCAGATTTCCTAAAAGGGAAGACACTTTCATGAAAACGAACATGACGGGATATATAGATACGATCAGACTCTAAATCAAGACAGCGATATCCAAGATGAGACGAGCTATAACCTAAGAACACACATGGAGAAGACCGAAAATCTAATTTATGAGCATGATATGGACGTAAAAATGGGAAACAAAGACACCCAAAAATACGGAGAAAATTATAATCAGGAGTGCGATCAAACAAGCATGCATAAGGAGATTTATTTTGGAGGACAAGAGTAGGCATGCGATTAATAAGATAAACTGATGATTCCATAGCATAATTCCAATAGCGCAATGGAGCATGACACTGGCCTAGAAGGGTTAGATCAGTTTCGACAATATGCCTATGACTGACGTTCAAGCTGTGCCATTTTGTTCATGAGTATGAGGGCAAATGAGGCGATGGTGAATACCAATGGTTTCAAAAAATTTATTTAATTTGCGATATTCACCACCCCAATCGGTTTGAGCAGATTTAATTTTTACGAGAAAACCGACGCTCAACAAGAGTTTGAAAACGTTGAAAGCGTGGAAAATACATCGATTTCGCAACAAGGGGGATAATACGGATATATTTGAGTGTGCGCATCAACAAATATAACGAAATAACGAAAACCATCGGAAGAAAGCATAGGAGCGGGTCCCCAAACATCACTAAAAAATTAATTCAAGTGGATTTGATGTTTTGTGACCCGTCGGTCAGTAATGACAGAGCGAGACGATTTTCCTAAGGGACATGCTTGACATTGAGTAAACGATCGTCTAGACGTACAAACAATTTTATTTTTCGGAAACTAATAAATTCAAAATGCGAGGAGTTGGATGACCTAAAGCGACGATGCCACAGAGTCGGCGATCAGCGGGAATGCAAGAAGACAAATATGCTTGAGGAATTGACGTGGCTGAAGACTCCGAGAGGACATAAAGACCATCATGACTCCGGCCAGGAAGAAGAACTTCCTTGGTGACGAGATCCTTCACATAAAACACAGAATCGTGAAATTCAAAATAAACATGATTATCACGACGGAATTTACGAACAGGATAACAACGGTTTGGTAATGTGAGGTGCGCGAAGAACATTAGTCAATGTAAACATGCGTTTTTGGGGAATGTAAAATAGAACGTCCAACATGGGATATGACGAGGGCCTTACCATCACCAACATGCAAGAAATCGTTACCAAGATAAGGTGCGAGAATCGGTTAGAGTTGCAAGGTCCGGTGTTACGTGTTGATTCGCGCCGGTGTCGGAACCCAATTGGCGGCGGCCGAATCATGTGCAACGGCAAGATGAAGCGAGATGGCTGCTGTGTGCTGCCACGAAAATTGGAGCATTGAAGAGCTGAATGGCCGAAATTAGAGCACAATTGACAGCGCACATGCTGCTGTCCGGACCACCCCAGTTCGGCTCGAAGTCTGCTGAGTTGCGTCGGTCTTTGCTTTGCCATGAATTGGCAGCGAGATTGGCCCTGTTTTGGCCTGAAAATCTGTTGTAATTGGGGACGCCAATTACCTTTATAACGCCCCTGTTTCGGTTGTTATTAACCATGACATGGTTGGCTGAGTTTTGTGGCGTTAGCGGCAGTGGTAGGGCTGGCTGCGGCGAGGGAGGTGAGGATGGAGCGCCGAGAGCCATTGAATGGAGCAATTTTTGTGCAAAAATTCGTGAGTGAGCAGTGGGCTGTGAAGATCGGCATAGGAGAGAGGTTCGGCCTTGGTTATGAGGCTAGTAACCAAGTCTTTGAACTCACCGCGAAGACCACGAAACACATAGAGATTGAAGTCTTCAAGGGACATAGGGACGTCCCGCGGCGGCCAATTCGTCAAACAATGCTTTGGCTTGCTTTGCATATACATGCTAACCGAGGCATCACCTTGCCTAAGGTCTTGAAAGGAGCCATGGAGTTGCATGATGCGAGAATTAGAGGGAGAGGCAAGGGCCTTCTCAAGAGTTCGCCAAACACAATGCGAAGTGGAACAATCAACCACAAGGTGCAGCACATCAACGGAAAGAGAGGAGAGGAGGGCACTCAAAATGAGTTGGTCTTGTTGCTTCCAACGAAGAAAGGAAGGGCTAATGGCGAGAAGAAGTTGCATCCGTAGCGTCAAGCGAGTGAGTCTGGAGGGCACGGCAAGGGAGCCGTCAACAAAGTGAAAAAACACCTTGACCAAGGAGATATGGCTTCATTTGCATTCTCCAATAAAGATAATTGGTGTTCGTAAGCTTCAACGAAACAATTTGATGAGTGTTTGATAGGGGGAACCATTGCTGAATTTTGTGTTCCCATGAGAGGCAAAGGAGAGGAAGAAGAGTCAAACACATTCTCCACATGTGGAGGAAGCTCTCGGCCAGCGGGAGGAGCATGGCTGGCCGGTGATGAGTCGGCGCCGGTGGAAGGGAAGGTGGCGGCAGCGGCGGCAGCGAGAGGAAGCCATGGGGAGGGAAGAGATTAGGGCCGATCGTGGGAGAGAAAAAAGAGTCCTAATGGAACCAGGCTCTGATACCAAGTTGAGAATGAATTAGGAGGCTTAACCTAATAGTTAGCCAATCCTTTCTATATATATGTGTAGGGCAACATACAATAGTAATGGTGGAGATTACCACATAATAAAGAGATTACAATATTTCCTATTTAATTACATGCTATAATAGACACCAACCCCTTTTATTTTATTTTTTTGTTATTTTCAGGTAGTTTTGGGGAATAACTCAAAATTGGGTTATGACAATCCCTATCATACCATTTTCCATAACTAGCTGTGTGTGTTGTTCAACATTCAACATTTTAGGTTACTTTGGTTGAAATTTGGAAGTGATAGATAAAGTATAAAATGCAAGACCAAGGTTATCAATCATACCGGAGCTGGTTCATCTTCATCCTCCCATGATTCTTTCACATCATCTTCATCATCCCATTTATTTCTAGGATGCTCTTTTGAAAGGAGAGGTGGAATTTGCACATCCTCTGAAAAAAGATGTGCCACTAAATCCACAGAATAAAAAACATGAACACAGAGAGAACTTCAATAAAAACCACGGGCAATGGATGAGGTTGCTAGGAAGCAGCGTTTGGTTGTAATTACATAGTCTGGGAAAAGCCATAGAGCACCAAGTGAAACCTAAAAGTTACATATCCTCATGAAATATTTCAATGTGCCACTTGATTCTAGAAACGATTGCAGTTTCAGTAAAGCCCCAGCACATCAAGTGAATTACTAAATTTACACAATCACCTTTAGTTAGTCTAACAGCTTTATCATTCTTCTCATGCAGCTTTGAAAAACATCTCCAAAAAACTGCCCTCGATCTATGAAGCCAACACACATCAAGTGAATTCTTGATTAGTTTAACAGGTTTATCTTGTTATAGAATAATATAAATCATATTATCGGGCCTCACTTAAAAGCTTAAGCTTTTAGGTGAGATGGTTCCTTAACATGGTATCAGAGTCTTGTTGACCCAGCGGTCACGAGTTCGAATCTCACCACTCCCATTCTATTTGATAAAAATCAAGCACAAGGTGATGTGGGTTTGTGCAAGTTTCAAGCCCAAAGAGCTTTCACTTGAGGGGGTGTGTTAGAGAATAATATAAATCATATTATGGGGCCTCACTTAAAAGCTTAAGCTTTTAGGTGAGATGGTTCCTTAACATATCTTTCTTTCTCATGTACCATGGGGAAATATTTCTGAAACATCACCCTCAATTTATAATTAGAAAACATCATCTCATCTTAATTTATATTAACAAACTATATTCAAGAATTATGCATATTTCTGACGAACTCAAACCAACCCCCACACATTAATTTGGATCCAGCAACTAGAAGTTATCACAGTATCTTTCAAACCTGGAAACCACACTACACCATTTCAAAGATTAACCCACGTTGACTTTAGTCTCCCTTTTTTTTTTAATTAAAACAATTCTTTTAATGCCAAGTTACCCTGCATATTTTCCTAGTCCCTATATTTGAATTTCATATTTTGAACTTCTTGATTTTTTTTTTCTCTTTCTTTTTTATAAGGTTATATTTGTCTCATGATTTAAGTTGTATATTTGACGGGTATTCTCAAGTTAGCTCCATATTTGTTTTTTGATCTTCATATTTAAGGTTGAATTTTTTTGACTTCACCCTTCTATATTTTTTTATTTAAAAAATTGGTTTTCTTAATTATTTTTCTGTTTTTATCTTTTATTAGATTATCCTATTAGCAATCATGGTCAAAACTCATATTATGCTTTTTTTCTTATTTTGATGCTCTTCACTCCATGTCCATGTCCAAGTTAGACGGTCAAGCCTGCGCACCGTACGTGTGGAACCCAAGTGGCAGGCCAATACACATTTCACCTTTCCCGTTTCTCATCTCATACTTACCATTTCTTGCTCTGCTTTTAGTTTTCCTTTCACTTTTTCTATTCCAAAGAATATTCTTCATTACAAAAGTATAATCTACTCCAGAAAATGACTAAGAGTAGATTGATTTATTCCAAGCATCAATTGCTCTCTGTCTTGTCAATATTTACTTTTCATTTCACCTTCTCTATTCCTCAACATCCATTACTAAACAAGCTATGGCTGACGGGACAGCGGGGATTGTGTTGAGGGTTGTCAATTACACGGTGATTCTTCTTACCGTACACTGAACAAGTATATAAACTGTAGAATTGAGGAGTAAGAAGAGATAGTTGCAGAAATAAAAGACGTGTCCTTGAAGCTTCCTTTATTGATAATGAGCACTGACTTATATAGCACTTATTTGTAACTGACTTGCAACAAATAACAACAAGGAAATCATGACTTAACGAACTCATAACAGAATTATAACAAACTGATAACAGAAAAGTAACTAATTCTACACGTCAGACTTCCTTCTTTAACTGACTGCTCTCCTTCAACATGAACATGTCTTAATCAATACTGCAGGAATGCAATTCGACTCAGCTGAAAAGCTACATGGGATCTTCTAAGTGGCTAAGTGGCAGTTTGGTATTGCGGTGTAAACTGTGTTTTAAGAAAAACACAGTTTACAATTTTTTGGTAAAGTTTTTACCGCAGTTTTAATATATTGTTATGAGACCCATCAAAAACACTGTCGAACCACAGTTTACAAGAAGTAAAAATTTGAAGCTTTTGCCTGCATTTTATTTTTAACTGTGAAGGACAATAACATAACAGAGGACCACCGGCACAATGAGAGAGAGAGGAAGAAAACGATGACACAACGTAAAAAAATTATAGCATAACCACCGATCATCCTGTCACCCTTGACATCGGCAAAACCACCGGCAACTCTCTCTCTCTCTCGATCACATGTTTCTTTCTAAAAAACAACGATGTAGCCCTCTCTCTCAAGAAAATGACCTAAGAGTCCGTCTTCATAATTGATGAGAGAGAATTACTCGTTTACACTTTCCCTTTCTCATCTCATACTGCTCTCTGTCTTTCCATTGGATTTAATATTATTATTGAAGGATTAACAGTGGAGGGGGCAGCCTCCCATTATCAATCGTTGAGTGGTGCTTATTAAGGGAGTGTTTGGGAGCTGGTGTTTTAAAGAGTGATTGAGAGTGTGAAAATGGCATCTTATCAACCATTGGAGTAAATATTGCAATCATTGATTTTGAGCACTACGCCACTGTCTCTAATAATTGATTATAGTTTGAGGCGACAAGCTAGGCAAGTGGTCGTGTTTTTTTAAGAATAAAATTAGAAGTGGGAAGACGTGGTTATGTTGAAAAAGTTCTCATGGCGAGCTTTGGTTGGTTTACAGAGCAACACCTGACTCACCATGTTTGTCTTCCAACAAAAGTATATATTGGTGTGAGGACTGGTGGAATTTATAGGATTGTGTATAGAAATATATAAAAAATAAAAGAAAACATATATTTAATATATTATCATCTTAATTTTAAAAAAATAATATTTTCTTAATATTTTTTATTCAAACTATATTTTTACTATGTTTTGACATGTGAGGTCTATGATGCTATTTTTGATAATTGATGAGAGAGAGAGAGAGAGTTAGGTTTGGATTCTATTCAAGTTAAAATGTATACGTGTATATCACCTTTTTCTTATGTTATCTAGTCGAATCTTTTAAAAAAATATTCTAGTAATACGAATAACATGTGTATTAGTTGACTGTTTGCATGGATTATAAGAAAATCCCGTGGTAATAAAATAAAAAACCCTGCAAGGTGATGATACAGTCGGGCATATCTAATTTAAAAATGCCCCACCAAAAACAATTTGTGCTCCAAGTGGGCATTGCTTCTGACCCCCACCAAACCCCACCCACCCACTCTCCCACTCAAATTATTAAAAATAGCATCAAGTCGGTTTTGATAATTCATGAGAGAAAAATACACGTTTAATAACCAGAGAGGTCTACAGTATGCATGATGACATGTTTTGTAAGCTTCGCTGCTTTATAAGTTTTTACTTTTTTAATTGCTTTGTTGTTGTTGAAAAAGGAATATCATCCTGCTTTGAGTTTGGACAACTCAACTCTCTGTTAAGCTAATCCGCTCCTCGGCTTGGATGATGTGCTCTACTAATGATTCATATAATTATTTTGTATTTATATTACATGTATTAGGAGCCATTATTATAAAGGTAATAGCTTAAGTTTTTGAATAATAATTTTTTAATATAATATTTCTTGATAATTAAATAATCAGGAGTTTAGATATTATCATTTCATTATTTGAATAATAACACGTCGCTTAATAAAGAATTTTTAATAATATATATATATATATATATATATATATATATATATATATATATATTCATTAACAAGAGGTCTATGCGTGCAATTGGAGACTGAAAAAATAAAGAAATGAAGACACGATTAGAAGGTTGAATATATTTCAAATAATATCTGATAAATATAATCCGGATCATCTATTATATAATCTGATTGCAAACCTCTTTGACATGGAAAGCTATTTCATATTTATAGGAGCTCACTGTTTAATTGATTGTGAAATTTGGATTCTATGACAGTCACAATATCTGTAAGAATCTGAAAAATCTTGGAGAACAATTGCAAACGTTGTCACAATCTTACGTATTAATAACAGTGGAGTCACTCTGGTTTCCTTGCCCCTACTACATAAACCCAACTTTCCAAGGCAACATACGAGGTTGTTGTTCATGGCATTTCAAAAACCAATTCTCATGCAGCCAACCTTCGCCACTGGTTTTTTTTTCCTTACGTGACTTTAAAAAAAAATTACTTCAGTTAAATGCATTTTATTTTGTAGTTAAATCATATAGACATAAACCCTCTACTTATTTTCAGTAAAAATAAATAAATAAAATCATTATAACAATCATCACAGGGACTTCGATAAAAGTAGAGTACTCATATTGCTAGCTTGACACACACCTAAACATTTCCGGCTATAACTTGCTCCCTTCCCTCGCTTCTACGTTTTCAAAAGCAAAGCTACTGAAGCCTGCGCACCGTGTGGGAGCACCAAAGGTAGGCCAATACACTTTTCAACTTTTCCATTTCTCATCTCATACTGCTCTCTGTCTTCTCAATATTCCAAAGATTAAGAAATTCTTACCATTTCTTACTCCCAAAATAGAGAGGAGCTATTAAAAGTGTCAATTGAAAAGTCTAGTTTAAAAATCCACCCTAAAAAACTCATGGCTTAAACTTTAAATACAAATAAAAATGATTGAATAAACTCACACTATAAAAAAATATTATAAAAGGCCGACCACATGAGAAAAATATAAGAAATTGACATTTGTCGATATAATAGAAACATTAAAAAAAAAAAATCTCTAGGGAACCCGATAGCAAATCCAAGTGAACAAATCAAACACATGACCTAAGATGTGAAATTGGGATGGCCCCAAAAATAGCAAACCAAAAACAATACCAATAAAAAATTATTTGAAAAAAATACTTTAGAAAAAAAATCAAAATTGACCCGAGTTAATCTTTCTTATCTATGATAGGGTGACCCCATCAAAGCCAAACCTGAAAAGACAAATAAGCAAAATTCTTAACCAAACAAATATTAAGGGATGAAATTGAAAAAACAAATCAATAAAAAAAAATGCAAAACAAAACAAATAGCAATTAAAAAGAATTTAAACTAAATTCAACACAAAAAACCAACTAAAATTTGATATTTAGGAAAAATTTAAATAAAATTAAATGTTTAAGTATGAAATTGAAAAAAAAAATAAGAAAATGATTAAAAAAACAATTAAAAGAAGTGGCACAAACTTGACTTAAAAATCCAATGAAAAAAAAAATGCTCACAAATGGAATTGAAGCAGAATTCTTTTGCTGTGAAGAAAAAAACATAACGGGAGAGAGGAGATCAAAGGAATCTACAAATATTTATCTCTCTGATCAAACCTGCTTTTGTTTTACAAATCAGTATCATAACTATATATATATATATATATATATATATATATATTATTTTGTTATATACACGTTTACTTACCAGAGAGCTGAGCTTAAAATATACGCAGAGCTAGTCAAGCTGGCGCGCCGTGTGGAACCAAGCGGTCGGCCAATATTTACTTTTCATTTCTTGCTTTTAGTTTTCCTTTAACCTTTTCTATTCCAAAGAATTTTCTTTATTATAAAAGCACAATCTACTGCAGGAAATGACTTAAAAGTCCGTTTTCATAATTGATGAGAGAGAATTACTCGTTTACTCAAGTCAATTATACTTGGAGAAGAATGTCTTTTGTTATAAGATTTTCTTACTCTTTACATTGTTATATGTATATGTTCGGCAAATCAAACATCTCTGAACTTCATCTGGGGAGCTGCTGGAGATAGCAAGCATTACTCGATTTGGAGATAAAATTTGAATTACCTTTACCATCAGGTTTTACTGGAATCTTCTATCTAATTACTGTTTTGAGTTGCATAACTATATATAGAGTGGGCGCATGGTTCTAAAGAAATAAACTACGATAGGAAAAAATGATCCTGGATTACAAACAGTAATAAATGCACGTAGCACCCCAGTTCGCTAGGCAATTGCTGAAAATTTTCCCTTTTCTGAACCAATGATTCCATTTAACTAGCTTAAAATGTCTGAGAATGAGCTTAAAATATAGTTAGTCACCGTGTGGAGCCCATGCAGTGGGCCAATACAGTTTTAATTTAAGCCAATGAAGCCACCGACGATCACTTTTGACCAGACAAAGAAATTTCCTTCCCTTTCGTTTCCACCATATATTCTAGTCAGGGCAATCCATCCCTCTCCTTTTCTAACCAACAAATCTCTCTCTTTTACTAACACAGACCCAACTCTCCTTCCATGATTCAACTCCACAGTAGTAAATATTGATCGAGAACTAGCTCACACTGCAACCTCCATTTCTCATCTCATTCTGCTCTCTGTTTTCTCAATATTTACTTCCCATTTCTTCCTCACATCCCCTGCTTTTAGTTTTCCTTTCACCTTTTCTATTCCTCGACATCCATTGCTAAACAAGCTATGGCTGAAGCAATTGTTTCTGCTCTCGCGAGTACAATCATGGGGAATTTGGATTCCCCATTTCTTCAAGAGCTTGGGCTTGCTTGGGGCCTAGAGACCGAGCTTGAAAATCTCAATCGCACGTTCAGAACCATTCAAGCTGTGCTACAAGATGCAGAGGAGAAGCAGTGGAAGGACGAGGCTATCAAGGTGTGGCTCAGCGACCTCAAGGATGCAGCTTATGATGTTGATGATTTGCTAGATGAGTTTGCCATTGAAGCTAAGTGGCAACAACAACGAAGAGGTCTCAAAAATCGGCTAAGATCCTTCTTTTCTATCAGTCATAATCCACTTGTTTTTCGATCAACAATGGCGCATAAATTGAAAAATATGAGAGAAAAATTGGATGCCATAGCTAATAACAACATCAAGTTCGGTTTGGCATCAGGAGTCGGGGACATAGCAGCTGATCATACCTACAAAAATTCGCTGAAGACCAGCTCACTCGTGAATGAATCAGAAATTATCGGAAGAGACAAGGAGAAAAAGGAACTAGTCAACATCCTGCTCACTAATGCAGACAATCTCTCTATTCATGCTGTGTGGGGCATGGGGGGCCTCGGGAAAACAACACTTGCTCAATTGGTCTATAATGATGAAAGGGTTGAACAACAATTTGATTTGAGGATCTGGGTGTGTGTATCTACTGCTTTGGACATAAGAGGGTTAACAAGAGCGATCATAGAGTCCATTGATGATGCCTCGCGTGAAATTCAAGAATTGGATCCCTTGCAACAACGCCTCCAAGAAAAGTTAGCTGGAAAGAAGTTTTTGCTTGTACTGGATGATGTGTGGGGAGATTATACTGATTGGTGGAATAAATTGAATGATGAATTAAGGTTCGGAGCTGAAGGTAGTGCTGTGTTAGTAACTACGCGTATTGAGATGGTTGCTTGTAGAATGGCAACAACTTTTGTCCATCACATGGAAAGATTGTCTGAGGAAGATTCTTGGGATCTGTTTCAACGACTTGCATTGGGGATGAGAAGGAAAGAGGAGCGGGTACATCTGGAAGCCATTGGAGAATTTATAGTGAAGAAGTGTTGTGGTGTTCCTTCAGCTTTAAAATCACTCGGGAACCTAATGCGGCTAAAAGATAGTGAGGATCAGTGGAAAGCTGTCGCAGGAAGTGAGATTTGGGATCTAAGAGAAGAAGCGAGCCAAATTTTACCTGCTTTGAGGTTGAGTTACACTTATCTATCACCACATTTGAAGCAATGTTTTGCATTTTGCTCTATATTTCCAAAAGATCACGTGATGAGGAGGGAGGAGCTGATTGCTTTGTGGATGGCAAATGGCTTTATTTATTGTAGAAGAGAAATGGATTTGCACGTCAAGGGTATTGAGATATTCAATGAACTGGTGGGAAGGTCATTTCTGCAAGAGGTCCAGGAGGATAGGTTTGGCAACATAACATGTAAAATGCACGATCTTATGAATGATCTTGCACAATCCATTGCAGTACAAGAATGCTATAACATCCAACGCCATGTGGAGTCCAGAGTTCCTAAAAACATTCGTCATGTAAAATTTAGATACAGCGGCCTATCTTCTACAGGAAAATATCTTTTGAATGTCCATTCAATGCGCACATGTCTCTTGGTGGATCGTAGATGGATTGAAAAGAGCTGGGGAAAGAGCCTTAATATGTATTCTTCTAGTCCAAAACATCGAGCCTTGAGTTTAAGAGGGGTGGAGAAATTGCCAAAGTCAATTTGTGATTTGAAACATCTAAGGTATCTAGATGTGTCCTATTCCTCCATCCAGAAATTGTCTGAAGGTATAACCTCTCTCCAAAACCTCCAGACACTAGATTTGAGAGGTTGCTACAAACTCATCCAATTACCAAAAGGTACAAAGCACATGAAAAGTCTCGTCTATCTTGACATCACGGGTTGTGATGCGCTTCGATTTATGCCTTTTGGAATGGGGCAATTGATGTGCCTGCGAAAACTTAGCCTATTCATTGTGGGTAAGGAGGAGGGTCGTCACATAGGGGAGCTGGAAAGTCTAACCAATCTCGCTGGTGAATTAAGAATCACAGATCTTGATAATGTTAAGAACTTAACAGATGCCAGTAGTGCTGATTTGAGGTCGAAGACAGCTCTTCTATCACTGACTTTATCTTGGCATGGGAATGGACGACCTGACATACCAAATAATGAGGAGGTACTTGGTGCGCTTGAACCTCCTTCAGATCTGAAGAAGTTGAGGTTAATTGGATATTGTGGTTCAAAATTTCCAAGTAATTGGATGATGAACTTGAACTTGACGCTACCAAATCTAGTGGTGATGGAGATAACAGCGTGTCCCAACTGTGAACAACTTCCACCGTTTGGGAAGCTGCAGTTCCTCAAGAGTCTTGAATTACATGGAATGGATGGTGTGAAGTGTATTGACAGTCACGTGTATGTAGATGGCCAAAATGCATTCCCATCCCTAGAGACGCTGACTTTTGATTCAATGTACAGATTAGAGGAATGGGCAGCGTGTACTTTTCCTCGCCTTCGAGAATTGAACATAGTTGATTGCCCTGTGTTGAAGAAAATACCATCTATAGCTTCCGTCAAAAAAATTAGACATCCAGGGAGTGAACATTTCGTCGCTGATGTCAGTGAGCAATCTCACTTCTCTCACCTCCCTTTGTATTAGAGATGTTGCAACGGAGCTTCCAGAAGAGTTTTTGCAAAATCATACACTCCTTGAGAACTTAAAAATTGATACGATGAGAGATCTAAGGTCTTTGTCAAATAAGTTTTTTGATAACCTTTCTGCTCTTAAAAGCTTGTCGATAGTTGGTTGTGATTCACTTGAAAGCTTGCCACTGGAACGTCTTCGGAACCTCAAGCATACAAGGATAGTTGGTTGTGGAAGATTAAATTCTCTGCCAATTAATGGGCTCTGACGTCACTTCTCTTCGTCGCTTATCGATTACCTATTTTTTTTTTTATGTTTCCTTTCCTTTTCTTTCTTTCTTATTTTTTGGTAAGTTGCAAGAACGAGACCACTTGAACTTTTACTACTTCTTTGTACTGAAACAGTCTACAAGCTATTTTCAGAGATCCATGTAGGAG
Source organism: Salix udensis (assembly GCA_029204005.1). Taxonomy (NCBI): domain Eukaryota; kingdom Viridiplantae; phylum Streptophyta; class Magnoliopsida; order Malpighiales; family Salicaceae; genus Salix; species Salix udensis. The sequence goes on from CM055035.1 coordinate 8,340,620, forward strand.
GGCAAGTAACATCCTTGTGAGTGTAATTCTGTTCCCTTGTATCTTTTTTTACTTGATATAGCTCCCATAGCTTGAAGTCATTCTCTCTGAAATTGATGTTGATTGGATTGGTTATATGTGAAGCTTTTTGTGAGCCATCCTGATGTTGTTTCCTCTGCTTCCTCTTCTTTTCTCTTTTTTTTTTTCCCGTATGAAACAATAGCCATGTGATTTTGCAATTATGATTTACCAGTATGGCTTTGAGCAAGAATACAACTTATTACAAAACGGATGTTAAATGGCCTCTTGTTTGGTCTATTGGTGGCTATCCTGGCTCCTAGTGACCATAATACCATTAGAACCATTTTGATCTTGTTCTGTTTTTGCAACATTAAACCATTTTCATTTTCATGTATCGTTAGAGATGATGCCAAGCCAATTAAAATAAAAGAGCTTGCATTTCCATTCTACCATTTTGATCGTACTATTCTAGTGCAGAACCATTCTGATCTTGTCCTGTTTTGCAACATTAAACCATTTTCATTTTCATGTAGTGGGAATTTCAAGTTGGACCTTCAATCGGAAATGAATTACTGGAGGTAGTTTTAATGTATACCGAGACCAACTATTCCAATTTCTATTGTTTTCTCAAATGCCTGTATTTATGTTAACAGTATACGTCCAGTTTCATATTATAGCTGATTCTATCCTATCTTTTTGAAAGAAGTTGCTTACACCATGCTTTCCTCGCGAATGTTTAGCTCATCGATAGTTCAACATATGAAAACTTGCTTAAGAATACTAAATGTTAAACCATAAGGGAAAAGGGAACTTTTCTTTAGACCAATTTGCCAAAGAACCCTGTGGAATGTCCCTTAAACCCATGGTTATAGATGGAATGTCACAATTGTCCATTCATTATATTTTTTACAAAAAATAACTTTATATATATATATATATATATATATATATATATATATATATATATATATAATAAAGAAAAAAAACCAATAGTCAAAAAATTTCTCACTCACAAATTTCAACTCAAATCCACACTAAAGATGGTAAATAGGATTCCATCATGAATGTGAGAACCATGCAATATCTTTATTTATTTCAACTTTTACCTCCATACAAATGAATATAAAGACATTCAGTCCTTGTCTTTCGAGGGTTTTAACTGTATTGTTAAGAAATCATACAAAAATAAAAACAAATCATTATCTAAATGGTTACGCGCCGAGAAAATTCTTTTTTTTTCCATATATTTGTAAAGCAGCAAAAAGCCAAAGGCAGCCAAACCTTAGTACAGAACAATCAAAAGAGGCAACTCAAGGAAGGTGAAAATCGTATAGAAAAGAAACAGCAGCAATAGCTTAGTACTGACATTCCTCACATTAAAGTTGTAAAAATGCTCAGAGAAACATGAACAATTGAATATACTCTATCACCATAAAAGCTTACTATATTGTTTCCCCATTGCAAAATCATGAACATATACAATTTGAAGTCCCTAGTTTGCAGCAGAAGATCTAACATGTTTGCCTCAGAAGGAGCTAGGTAGTTCACTCATGGAGTAGCATGACAATGGCGTTTTAAACTTTTATTCCCACATCCAGAAGCTTCATTTATGTTTTGATTAACATTTATAAGTAAAGTTATGATTAATTTAGAAATCATTTCCTACAAGAAATATTAATAACCTTTCCATAAAAATCTTGTTCAGACTGTTTCCAGAACAGGTATTTTAATTTCCCAAAACGAAGGAAAGAAGCATGAAAAGGAGAAACAGGATAATATGTTTCCTAGCAAATCCTCAACTTCAATTCCTCTTCCATCTATTCCAGTTTCGCTACATTTTTTCCCTTCAGTTACATCCACTTTGGTACAAGTGGAAAAAAATTATCAAGTTGTACTTGGATTAGTTTTCAGAAGTCATTGCCATATGTAGCAATTATGAAACAGCAAATCACGGACACAAAGGCTAGAAGCGATGTATAGAATTCATATGAATTGTCCATACTTCAAACTATTAGCAGAGAAAAAAGCTGCATATTGAGTACCTTTGCTGGCGAAGTTTCTCAGCTAGTGGATCTAGTTTCTCTTCCTTTACCACTTCAACAGTTTTTCCCTTCTTTTCGGTAGTCTTTGTTGTGGATTTCTTAGGAGCCTTTTCAGGAGGAGGTTTCACTACTGATGCCTGATCCAATTGCATAAAGAAATACGATAATTACAGATCAAGCACCACCATATATAAACATGGAATGCAGCATGCCACTTCCTATTACAGATCCAAATAAAAATGTTTATAAGAGCATAATATAAGCCAAGGTATAATATACATATGCATCCCATATGCCAGCATCACATTTCTGTACACTATTCTTAATGAACCCCTGCCCACAAAAATCTTCCCTTCCACCCCTTCCCAAGCTCCCACTACGCTTGAACAAAATAGAAAGCTCCAAGAGATTTGCACAAGTTTTTCAAGATTGCATAAAAGCTCCTTCCGAATCATAATTGTAAGCATTTCTTTTCTGATAAAAGGTACCTACATGCCTTTACATGGAAGGAAATTTTTTATAAGATTGTAGTTTGACGCCTCATTAATAAAGTTCTTATAACAATTTTCCCCGGTCACAGCAAGAGAAAAAATAAAATAAGATGAACATTCAAGGCAGATTAAACATGCCAGATCAACATTACATTATTAAATGTCAAAGAAGCCTATCCCTATCATACCATTTTCCATAACTAGCTGTGTGTGTTGTTCCCAGACCTATAATAACATTCAACATTTTAGGTTACTTTGGTTGAAATTTGGAAGTGATAGATAAAGTATAAAATAATGCAAGATCAAGATTACATTATCAATCATACCGGAGTTGGTTCATCTTCATCCTCCCATGATTCTTTCACATCATATTCATCAACATTTTAGGCTGCTCTTTTTCAAGGAGAGGTGGAATTTGCACATCCTCGGAAAAAAGAAGTGCCACTAAATCAGCAGAATAAAAAACATGCACAGTGAGAACTTTATCCAGCAATTTAAGACAGAAAATAATTACATGAAGAAAGAATAGAGTATTAGATTGTTTCCATAACATTCAGGCATGTCGTCATAACACAATTTCTGGGTTATTCCCCTAAAATATACCAAAAAATAAAATAAATAAAATAAAATAAAAGAGGCTAGTGTCAGCAGAAAAATCAAGGTGGAAAATTTGGACGTTTTCAAAAGCCCGGTCGTACCTCTTGCTTTTTACCCAAAAATGAAGGAAAATATAGATTCAAGGCTAAAATAATTTATTATCGAATAAATCTGTGTAAAAGTTAAGTCAAAAGACATAATTATATTTTTATGCTTCGGAATTAATTGAGAACCCAATTGAAGGATTTAATTAAGCGCAAGGGCTTAATTATACTTTAAATGGGTCAAATTAATTTTATTAAGGGTTTAATTGGCGAGAAATTAAGTTTGGAAGCCTAATCTGGGTTAAATTGAGAAGATCAAAATTTTCGGTGACGAAACTTTTTGGGTGAAATCGGAAGCCAAAATTGAAGATAAAAACATCGTTCTTCCCGTTGAAAAAACTCTTTTTGTAACCACCCATTTTTATCAGTCTATTATATTTAAAAAAAAAAAAAAACAGAACTGACCAGGCCATCATCGGAGCCATGCTTGGCCATACCAACTGCACCATTCCTTCAACCTACTCCACACAAGACCCCATTCCTTGGACACCTCTCCCATACTGCAAGTTATAGATTTGAGCCTATAAAAGGGAGAGAATTGAACACATAGGAGAGGGGACTGGGGAAATAACACTGGAACATGGGTGAAAATTGGGGGGAAGAAAATGCATAGTCACGGGGAAAAAGTGGGGGAAATTATACGCAGACAGGGGTGAAAATTTGATACTGGAGGGATGATCATAAACTGGGGAGAGGGGAGACCATTTAATCTGGAGAAAACACAGAAATAACACACAAGCAGCAGCCTATGATCTTCATCAGCTCCGGCCATAGCTCCCCAGTTGTCGCAGCACCAGCGTCCCTCTCTCTCTCCCTCCTCGCAGCGTCAGACCTCCAGCTAGCTCCCGGTGAACAGCTCTCTCTCCCCCCCCTGCAGTGCTCTCTCTCTCTCTCCCCGACGGCTCCTCTCTCTCTAAAAACTAACGTGCAATAGCTCCTCCTCTCCTTCGACAGCAGCCAGCCGATCACCAAGGACCATCCCACCATCACCGGCGAGCTCGTCGTGAACTCCAGCAGTTACAAAGGCAGCTGCGGCGAGCAGCAACAACGGGGACAGCACCAGCAGCAACGCAAACACAACAACAGACTGCCACTTCAGGAGCTCCTCCTAGCCACCATAGGCCTCCATTTTTTACTCCACCATGACATGGAGAACCAACTCGATCTCCTCTACCCTGTGGTAGTGGCAGTGGCAGGTGAGCCTCTCATGGTGGTCGGTCGACCACCATTTTACTGTTCACATATTACGTGAATAGTAGGCAGCCTGTATTTTATTTTTTTTCCTTCTTTCTGTTTTTAATTTTTGTTGGACTACTCTCGGCCCAGCCAAAGTTCTTTGGCCCATCTTGGCTGGGTTAGACCCATTTAGTTGGGTCAGGCTCGACCCAAATATTTTTAATTTTTTTTTAAATTACATTTAAAAAAATAAAAAATATGTTGCTTTCATGCATACGACTGAATTCCAAGGTTTTCCATGTATATTTTTCATAAAAAAATATGTTGCATCTTTCTCATATTTTGAAACGAAAATTGGATATCGTAACTGGTTTATGATTGTCCGTTGGAATTTGGTCAAAATATCAAAAAATTTAAAAATTATTGTTGTTTTATCTATGAGGATGTAAAATTACGTTGTAAAGTACACCCGCAAATAAGAAAAAAAAATTATTGCGGTGTAAAATTGCATTGTAAAGTACACCCGCAATAATGCAACAATGCAACTTACCTTAGGTAGGGTGCATTGGGGGTGATGCGTCTTTCTCTTGCATAACAAGTCCCTTTACCCAAGACTCTCGTAGACCAATAGGTTCCCAGTGACCTTAATAGTATGTGACGACACCTAATAATTATAATCATAATTTTTAGGCTATAAAACAACTTTCATTTTCACCGCACGCTGTTGTCTCCCAATCAGGAGATGGCGGGGTGCGAATCGTGAAAAATCATCGTCGCGACACATGTAAAACCGAAACTGCTATTTTCTTTTCCACATCTTCAATAAAAAAAACCACGGGCAATGGATGAGGTTGTTAGGAAGCAGCGTTTGGTTCTAATTACATAGTCTGGGAAAAGCCATAGAGCACCAAGTGAAACCTAAAAGTTACACTGTGAAATATTTATGAAACATTACCCTCAATTTATAATTAGAAAACAACAGATCATCTTAATTTATATTAACTAACTATATTCAAGAATTATGTATATAAGTCACTTAAAGGCCTCACAAAACCCAAATTGTGCAATGGCTTGTGCTTACAAAACAAAAACTTAATTCTGAATTCAAGATGGGGCAAATACAGCCTTAATTTGGATCTTCTGACGAACCCAAACTAACCCCCACACATTAATTTGGATCCAGCAACTAGAAGTTATCACAGTATCTTTCAAACCTGAAAACCACACTACACCAATCAAATTCAAACGGATAGAAGGACTAAACAAAATTAGAAACCAATCCATTATTGTGGTCCTTATGATGTTCCAAATAGGGTTTGATAGGAATAGAAAGAAATTCTTCAACTCTGAATCGTTTCAATTTTAAGAGACTAACCATAATTAGTCATTTGTTTTTGAATTATGTTTGATCTTCATTCATTATATTGCTATTTATTTTGTTTATAATCCTTTCTTGTTTTATTTATTTTCAATTTTTTCCCTTAGCATTGGATTTCATTCAAGTCTTAAATCAAATTTTATCCCCATTCTCTTAATTGTAATTTATTTCTTTATTTTTATCTTTTTTTAGTTTCACCCCTTAATATTTGTTTTCATTTTATTTTTATGTAAAATCTAATTTTCATTCTGTTGATTGCTATTTTTTTTTTTTCATTTTTTTCAATTTCATCTCTTTGTATTTTATTGATTAACAATTTTGCTTCATATTTTTTTTTAAGTTTGTTTTATATGGGATTAGTCTCGATTTTATGACTTGAGTCATGGATTTCAAATATTAACCCAAGTTGACTTTAGTCTTTTTTTAATTAAAAGAATTCTTTTAATGTCAAGTTACCTTGCATATATATGAATTTCAAATATTGAATTTCATGATTTAAGTTCTATGTTTGACGGGTATTCTCAAGTTAACTAGAAATTTTTTGTGGTCTTTTATTTAAGGTTGAATTTTTTTGACTTCACCCTTCACACTATTTTCTTAGTTTATGTACAATAAGTTATCAAAAAGAAATAGTTTTAAGAAAAACACAAAAAAAGAAATTACAAAAGAGTAAAAAAAACAAAAACAAACAAAAAGAATGATATAAATAGGTCAAGTGTAAGGAATAAAAAATTACAAAAAAAAAGTGCAAAGAAATAAAAAAGAGAAAACTAAAAAACACTAAAACATGAATCTGGCATGCCGGTTATAATTTTGTTTTTTAAAATATCATGTATGCAGCAACTCCAATGTGTTATTTTCCGTGAAAAAGTTAAAAGTGTCGATTGAAAAGTCTACGAAATCACCTAACTAAATAAATCAATAATTATTTACATAAACCAATAACCATTTATTTAAATAAAAAAATACTGTTAACAATAACCAAGAAAAAAAATTGTAAAGATAAGATATTCCCCCCATTATATTTGCTAAACTTTTTTTTATTTAAATAAATAAAAGATAAATCCATCTCAAAAAAACATATGGCTTAAATGATAAATACAAATTTAATCATTGATAAAACATGTTTCTGTTTTACAAATCAGTATCATAACTATATGTTATTTCAAGTAGGTCCCAAAATAAAATAAAAATAATTGGCAATTTAAAGGCATTGTTTGACGCAGCGGTTGAAAACCATCCTTTTTGTCAAATTTTAAAGAAAAAAGATTTTGCTTCAAATTATTTTTTTATTATGTCTTTTTTTACCGTGTTAATATGTTAATATTTAAAAAAATGATGAGTAGCTTCTTTAAAGAAGATGGATGATGAGCTGCAGGTCGCAAGGTTATGAACCCAGATCAATAATACCATCATCTTCCCTGGCCTCGGGTGTTTTTTTCCTACTGAAAAACAGAAAAACAAAGCGTATTTAGAAGTGTGAAAAAGGTATTGAATTTTAATTTTGTTATATAAATAAATAAAAAATATGTATATATATATTTAAATTAATTTGATAGACTAATTTTAAAAAAAAAATATTATTTAATTTATTTTTAAATAAAAATACTTCAAAAATAAAATCTGCTAAACAATTATTAAAAAAAGACTTAAAAGTCCGTTTTCATGATTGATGAGAGAGAAATAAACGTATACTTACCAGAGAGACGAGCTTAAAATAGACGCAGAGCTAGTCAAGCTAGCACACCGTGTGGAACCCAAGCGGTCGGCCAATACTGCTCTCGTCTTGTCAATATTTACGTTTCATTTCTTCCTCACATCCCCTGCTTTAGTTTTCCTTTCACTTTTTTATATTCCAAAGAAAATTCTTGGTGAGTCCGTCTTCATATAATTGATGAGAGATAAATACACGTTTACTTACCAGAAGGTCTACAATATGCATGATGACATGTTTCGTACGCTTCGCTGCTTTATAAGTTTTTTTACTTTTTTTCATAGCAGAGGGGAGTGAAAGAATGCAATCACCAGCTAAATTATATTAGACGAAGCAAGGCCGGTTGCTTCCGCAATAACCAAAGGCTAAGGAGCTATTGATTTATCTTTTTTTGTTGTTGTTGAAAAAGGCCTATCATCCTGCTTTGAGCTAATCCCAATAAGCTCCTCGGCTTGGATGATGTGCTCTACTAATGATTCATATAATTATTTTGTATCTATATTACATATATTAGGAGCCATTATTATAAAGGTAATAGCTTAAGTTTTTGAATAATAATTTTTTTAATATAATATTTCTTGATAATTAAATAATCACAAGTTTATATATCACTATTTGAATAATAACACGTTGTTTAATAAAGAATTTTAATTATAATTATATATATATATATATATTAACAAGAGGTCTATGCGTGCAATTGGAGACTGAAAAAATAAAGAAATGAAGACACAATTAGAAGGTTGAATATATTTCAAATAATATCTGATAAATATAATCCAGATCATCTATTAATCTGGTTGCAAACCTCTTTGACATGGAAAGCTATTTCATTTTTATAGGAGCTCACTGTTTAATTGATTGTGAAATTTGGATTCTATAATAGATTGGTCTATATATGCACGATCAAAAAAGATTAGGGAAGAAAATATATTCTATGACAGTCACAATATCTGTAAGAATCTGAAAAATCTTGGAGAATAATTCCAAACGTTGTCACAATCTTACATATTAATAACAGTGGTGTCACTCTGGTTTCCTTGCCCCTACTACATAAACCCAACTTTCCAAGGCAACATACTGCTCTCTATCAAAGCTTGTCAAGCCTGCGCACCGTGTGGAGCCCAAGCGGTAGGCCAATACTGCTCTCTGTCTTCTCAATATTTACTTTTCATTTCTTGGTTTCAGTTTTCCTTTCACCTTTATTATAAAAGCACAATCTACTCCAGAAAATTGTTTTTTTTAAGTTTGATTTCAATGGGATTAGTCTCGATTTTATGACTTGAGTCATGGGTTTCAAAGATTAACCCAAGTTGATTTCAGTCTTTTTTCAATTAAAATAATTTTTTTAATGTCAAGTTACCTTGCATATATATGAATTTCAAATATTGAATTTCATGATTTAAGTCGTATGTTTGACAGCTATTCTCAAGTTAGCTAGAAACTTTTTGTGGTCTTTTATTTAAGATTGAATTTTTTTGACTTCACCCTTCACACTATTTTCTTAGTTTGTGTACCATAAGTTATCAAAAAGAAATAGTTTTAAGAAAAAAACAAAAAAAGAAATTACAAAAGAGTAAAAAAAACAAAAAGAATGATATAAATAGGTCAAGTGTAAGGAATAAAAAATTACAAAAAAAAAGTGCAAAGAAATAAAAAAGAGAAAACTAAAAAACACTAAAACATGAATCTGGCATTCCGGTTATAATTTTGTTTTTTAAAATATCATGTATGCAGCAACTCTAATGTGTTATTTTCCGTGAAAAAGTTAAAAGTGTCAATTGAAAAGTCTACGAAATCACCTAACTAAATAAATCAATAATTATTTACATAAACCAATAACCATTTATTTAAATAAAAAATACTGTTAACAATAACCAAGAAAAAAAATTGTAAAGATAAGATATTCCCCCATTATATTTGCTAAACTTTTTTTATTTAAATAAATAAAAGATAAATCCATCTAAAAAAACATATGTCTTAAATGATAAATACAAATTTAGGCCCCGTTTGTTTGCTGGAAAGTGGTTTCCTTTTAGAAAGTGAATTCCTGGAAAGTGAATTCCGATGTTTGGCAGTGTTATGGAAAATGAACTGGAAAACACTTTCCAGTGTTTGTTTGTGTTATGGAAAATGAACTGGAAAATAATTTATTAATAAATTTTTTTTTTCAAGTTTATTAAAATAATGAGGAACAAATCTTACAAATTAAAAAGTTGAATGAGAATGAAATTGAAAAAAAATATAATTTCATAAATTATCTCAAATAAAATAAATAATAATCAAAATAATAGAGATCAAATCTAAAAATTTAAAAAAAAAATGAAAGGTGAATAAATTCAAATAATAATAATTAACATTTCATAAATTATTTCAAATGAAATAAGTAACAATAAAAAAAAATGAGGACCAAATTTGATAGATAAAAAATTTCAATAAAAAAATGATAAGAAAAAAGCAAATAGCAATTATAAAAATAAGGACCAAAATTAATATAAAAATTAAATTTTAAGAGATGGAATTGAAAAATAAATATTCAAAACAAATTATATATAGCAATCAAAAGTTTGAGGATCAAATTTGATATAATCAGCAAATTATGGCATTTCTAAATTTTTCACAACTTCCTGAAAGTGTTTTCCGCCTAAATTTTCTGGAAAACACTTTCCTGAAAACCAAGCCAAATTTTTCTTTGACTGGAAAGTGTTTTCCGTTGACCAACTTTTCTAATGACAAACAAACACAAGAAAGTTTGAAAAGTGGTTTCCCGGAAACCACTTTCCAGAAAACAAACCCAGCCTTAATCATTGAAAACACCAATTTTTCATATGGCCCAACACATGCTATTTACTTTGTTTTTAATCCTTTCTTAATTTATTTATTTTCATTTTTTTTCAATTTATGTAAAATCCAATTGTTATTCTTTTGATTGCTATTTATTTTTCTTATTCTTTTTTAATATTTTTCAATTTCATCTCTCTGTATTTTATTGATTAAGAATTTTGCTTTATAATATTTTTAAGTTTATTTTCTATGGGGTTAGTCTCGATCTTATAACCTGAATCATGGATTTCAAAGATTAACCCATGTCGATTACAATGTTTTTTGTAATTAAAACAATCTCTTAATGTCAAGTTACCGAGCATATTATCATAGTCCCTATATTTGAATGTCAAATGTTGAACTTCGTGATTTTTTTTATGAGGTTATATTTGTTTTATGATTTAAGTTGTAGGTTTGATTGATATTCTCAAGTTAGCTCGAAATTTGTTTTTTGGTCTTTTATTTAAGGTTGAATTTTTTTGACTTCACCCTTTGATATTTTTTTAATTAAAAAATTTGTCTTTATAATTATTATTTTTTGTTTTGTCTTTTATTAGATTATCCTATTAGCATGGTATAGTTTGCAAGGTTTGGTTTGAATGAGACGATATTATGTAGTGGTAGGCCAATACACATTTTACCTTTTTCATTTCTCATCGCATACTGCTCTCTGTCTTCTCAATATTTACTTTTCATTTCTTGCTTTTAGTTTTCCTTTCACCTTTTCTATTCCAAAGATTAATAAATTCTTACCACTTTTTACTCCCAAAATAGAGCTGAGCTTAAAATAGACGCAGAGCTAGTCAAGCTAGCGCCCCGTGTGGAACCCAAGCGGTCGGCCAACTACTCTCAGTCTTTTGCGGTATATTGTATAATATAATTTTATAATTTAATAACTAAAATAAAATAATTGTTAATTTATTTTTGAAATTTTGGTCATATTCCAATGAATAATTATAAATTAATTATGATATTAAATTTTCATTTCAAAACATGAAAAAAAATACTATATTTGTTTTTTTTAAATATATACTTGAAAAATATTGGAATTAGACTGTATATACGAAAACAGCATTTGTTTTTGTTTTTACCTAAAATGCAATTTTTATATTTTTATATTTTTAAAAAATCGACTAAACTTATAAACACTGTGGAAAAAAAAAAACGTCTTCACATTAACATTTGTCTTCGATATAGAAACATAAAAAATGTTCTCTAGTTAACCCGATAGCCAATCCAAATGGACAAATCAAACACATGACCGAAGAATGTGAAATTGGGATGACCCCAAAAATAGCAAAGCAAAAACAATACCAATATAAAAATATTTGAAAACAATACTTTAGAGAAAAAACCAAAATTGACCCGAGTTAATCTTTCTTATCTATCTATGACCTTAGCTATTAAATTATGGTGACCTCATCACAGCCAAACCTGAAAAAAAAACACATGCAGCACCGTGTGGAGCCCATACTCTCTGTCTTGTCAAAATTTACTTTCCATTTCTCATCTCGTACTGCTCTCTGTCTTCTCAATATTTACTTTACATTGTATTATTGCACGATTAACAGTGGACGGATGTGTGGGAGCCCATGCTCTCTGTCTTGTCAACATTTACTTTCCATTTTCCATTTTCTCATTTCGTACTCCCCTCTGTCTTCTCAATAATTACTTTTACATTGTATTATTGCACGATTAACAGTGGAGGGCTGTGTGGGAGCTGCTGTTTTGGGACAATACTTTAGCTCATCACACATTACACTATGTTTTGCTATAGTGCTTTTCGATACAGGTTTTTTTCCCTTTTCTGATTATTCTTTTTTTTATATAAATTTACACTAAAAATAAAATTGTGTAGATATAAACAAAAAAAATTAAAACTATCTCAGAAGAATAAAAAAAAATCAAAGAATTAAAACTAAACCAAAAATTTTAAAAATTAAAACTTAAATACAAAATAAAAAATTAAAAAAAATTAGTCCCCACAGCAGAGCGCGGGTCTATGGCTCGTTTGAATAATAACAAGTTGCTTAATAAATTTTTTTAATAATATTTATATATATGTGTATATATATATATATACTTTTTACTTTCTTGTAAAACTATTCAATGTTTTTTTATATAAAAAAGAATAAAATTGTTTCCTCTGCATTTTGTCAACAAGAAAATAAAAACGAGGACAATAATTAACGACTAGAAATAAATTAGAGAAACAAATGCAATAAGTTAATTACAACTTCGCTAATATGACTTCTTGCATACCATAAAACTGTTTTTGGGTTTTCTAGGTTTTAAAAGTCAGGATATCTAAACCGACTTTTTCAGTCAGCATTTATTATTGGAAGCAAAACAGTGTAATTTTTCGTAGCTTGTGTGTGTTGTAAATAGGATGATATTTATTATTATTAAAAAAATCCTTGTTTTTTTTATCTATTTTTTTTTATTTTGGTTTGAGTTATTTTTCTTTTCAATTAAACTCTCCAGTAAAAAAAATAGTTTCCCTTTATTTTATTTTCTTATCGTGATTTTCAATCTCGTTCTCTCGATTACAATTTTATACTTTAGATATTTTCATGTAATTATTTTTTTTCCTATTATGTTCTCTTATGTTTATTTACTCAATCCATTTTTTTTTTATCTATTTTTTATCCAATTCCATGCTCCATTTTTTTTACAAGGCGGTGTGATATTTTTTAATTTCTTTTCTATTAATATTATTTTGATTTTTTACCGTCCAATTAAAATAAAAACTACTAGAATGCTATGGAAGGAGCTTGTGAATCACATGAACTTGTGATAGTTTTTAATTTCTTTGCTGATATTTGAATGTCTTCCATCTAATTGCATATTACCATTGCGAGCATCGATGGAGAAAAAACAAATTTCTAAATATCAAACAACACCAGTTCTTTGCTCGCAACACTCAACAGCAACGAAAACAGTGAAACTTACTGTAAACTGCTGCCTAATAAATAATGTTAGCTTCTACGGATGAGATTTAATCCAATTTTTGTAATTAGCATCGTATGATCCGTTGCAAGGTTTTCTCAATTACCGTTGTACTTGATCAACTTAGAAGTCCAAAACCCACCCACGTTCACGCCAGTTTTTTGAGGAATAAAAAGAGTTCTTCTCTTGCATGTAGGCAGGCAGCTTTTGCTTTCTATATTATATTGTATTATATATATAATGTTCTTCTTTTTCGATCTTTTATGTTTTAGAAGATTTTCTTGCTGACATGAGATTTGTAACTTTAAACTCAGCTTATTCTTACACTCAGCTGGTTCTGACAGCTATATACGTACACTTTTTCTTTTTAGAATAACAATATATTATCATGTTGCTGTGAAATTCCCACAGCATGGTTCTTATTCCCTTCACGAGGACACATTGCATATAACCAAAAAGATGATCAGTTCCCATCTTGACTTATATCTATTAATAATATTATTTGTTTGTCACTCAAAGTAGGGGGCGTTACACTTTTGTTAAACTTTTTAAGGTTTTTTTTTATTAATTTTAACAGTATTAATAATAATAATTTAAGGTATTGTAATCTTAATGATAATAGTGACAATATAAATTATCATGATAATAACGATTATAATTTATTCTAATAGTTATGGTACTTATGATGTAACTAATGATGATTTTGATGGTAATATTAATAGTAACTCATAAAATAATATAAAAATATCAATAATGACAAAAAAATTATACTAATGATAATAATACTAATTATAATTGAAATAATATTCAGAAAAACATCGATGTTGATTATCGTTATAATTATTGTCATAATAATTACAACGATTATAACAATATTGTTAGTAATAACCATAATATTAATTATTTATAACAATTATTATAATAACAGCTATAATAATTATGATAATTTGAAAATCATGATATTCAAATATAATAATAATGAAAATTATTTATTAATTAATATTATTTTTGTTTAAAATTGACTTACATAATTTTTTTATATATAATATTTTAGATTTCATATCATGTAACTAAAAATTTGCTAAATATAGACTAACGGTTAGGAAAGTTGATGTCACCTTCTTTCCTGCGCATGTTATTTTTGATGAGAGAGAAATACACGTTTACCTGCGCACCGTGTGGAGCCCATGCGGTCGGCCAATACAGTTTTAATGAGGCCACCGACCATCACTTTTGACCAGACCATCACCTTCTTTCCCTCTCTTTTTCAAGACACCCATCGCTTCTAACCAACAAATCTCTCTCTTTTACTAACATAAACCAACTTTCCAACAACCTTTTCAATGCCTAGGACCCAACTCTCCTTCCATGATTCAACTCCACAGTAGTCAATATTGATCGAGAACTTTGACAACTTCCCAACATCAACTTTTACCATTTCTCATTTCATACTGCTCTCTGTTTTCTCAATATTTACTTCCTATTTCTTGCTCACATCCCCTGCTTTTAGTTTTCCTTCTCTATTTCTCAACATCCATTACTAAACAAGCTATGGCTGATGCAATTGTTTCTGCTCTCGCGCGTAAAATCACGGAGCTTAGGCTTGCTGGGAGCCTAGAGACCGAACTTGAAAATCTTGGGAGCACGATCACAACCATTCAAGCTGTGCTCCAGGATGCAGAGATGAAGCAGTGGAAGGTCGAGGCTATCAAGGTGTGGCTCAAAGACCTCAAGGATGCAGCTTATGATGCTGATGATTTGCTAGATGAATATGCCATTGAAGCTCAGTGGCAACAACAGCGAAGAGGTCTCAAAAATGGGTTAAGATCCTTCTTTTTTATCAGTCATAATCCACTTCTTTTTCGATCAAGAATGGCGCGTGAGTTGAAAAATGTGAGAGAGAAACTGGATGTCATAGCCAATGAGAGACACAAGTTCGGTTTGGCATCAGGAGGTGCTGCTGATCATACCTACGATGATTGGCAGCTAACCACATCATCGGATGAGCCAGAAATTCTCGGAAGAGACAAGGAGAAAGAGGAGCTAGTCAACATCCTGCTCACTAATGCAAGCGATCTCTCTATTCATGCTATATGCGGAATGGGGGGCCTCGGGAAAACAACACTTGCTCAATTGGTCTTCTGTGAGGAAAGTATTCAACAAGAATTCGATTTAAGGATCTGGGTGTTTGTATCTACTGATTTCAACATAAAAAGAATAACAAGAGCGATCATAGAGTCCATTGATTATGCCTCATGTGAAATTCAAGAATTGGATCTCTTGCATCAATGCCTCCAACAAAAGTTAGCTGGAAAGAAGTTTTTGCTTGTACTGGATGATGTATGGAACGATTGTGGTGATTGGTGGAGTGCATTGAAGGAGGACTTAATCAGTGGAGCTGAAGGTAGTGCTGTAATAGTAACTACCCGTGATGACAGGGTTGTTAGTAGAATGGCAACAATTCCTGTCATGAACATGGAGAGTTTGTCTGAAGACGATTCTTGGAAATTGTTTCAACAGCATGCATTTGGGACGAGAAGGAACGAGGAGTGGGTACAACTAGAAGCCATTGGAAAATCTATAGTGGAGAAGTGTGGTGGTGTTCCTTTAGCTTTAAAGGCACTCGGGAACCTAATGCGGTTTAAAAGAAGTGAACATGAGTGGATAGCTGTCAAGGAAAGTGAGATTTGGGATCTAGCAGATGACAACAGGTATTTACCTGCTTTGAGGTTGAGTTACACAGATCTATCACCACATTTGAAGCAATGCTTTGCATTTTGCTCTATATTTCCAAAAGATCACGTGATGAGGAGGGAGGAGCTGGTTGCTTTGTGGATGGCAAATGGCTATATTTGTGGCAGAGGAGAAATGAATTTGCACGACATGGGTATTGAGATGTTCCATGAACTGGTGGGAAGGGCATTTCTACAAGAGGTCCAGGATGATGGGTTTGGCAACGTAACATGTAAAATGAACAATCTTATGCATGATCTTGCACAGTCCATTGCACTAAAAGAATGCTATTACATCAAAGGCTATGACTATAACATCAAAGGCCATGAGGAGTCAGAAGTTCCTACAACCATTCGTCATGTAAAATTTAGATACAGCGGACTAGCTTCTACAGGAAAAAATCTTTTCAATGTCCATTCAATGCGCACATGTCTTTCGGTGGATCGTAGATGGATTGAAAAGTGTTGGAGAAAGAGCTTTGATATGTTTTCTTCTAGTCCAAAACATCGAGCCTTGAGTCTAAGAGGGGTGGAGAAATTGCCAAAGTCAATTTGTGACTTGAAACATCTAGGGTATCTAGATGTCTCTAATTCCTCCATCCAAAAATTGCCTGAAGGTATAACCTCTCTCCAAAACCTCAAGACACTAGATCTGAGAAATTGCTACAGACTCATCCAATTACCAAAAGGTATGAAGCACATGGAAAGTCTCGTTTATCTTGACATCACGGGTTGTGATGCACTGCGATTTATGCCTTTTGGAATGGGGCAATTGACGTGCCTGCGAAAACTTACCCAGTTCATTGTGGGTAAGGAGGAGGGTCGTCACATAGGGGAGCTGAAAAAGCTGAATAATCTCGCTGGTGAATTGGAAATCACAGATCTTGATAATGTTGACAACCCATCAGATGCCAGTAGTGCTGATTTGAATTTGAAGACAGCTCTTCTATCACTGACTTTATCTTGGTATGGGAATGGACAACCTGACAAACCAAATAATGAGGAGAAGATACTTGGTGCGCTTGAACCTCCTTCAGATCTGAAGAAGTTGAGGTTAATTGGATATTGTGGTTCAAAATTTCCAAGTAATTGGATGATGAACTTGAACTTGATGCTACCAAAGCTAGTGGTGATGGAGATAACAGCGTGTCCCAACTGTGAACAACTTCCACCGTTTGGGGAGCTGAAGTTCCTCAAGAGTCTTGAATTACATGAAATGGATGCTGTGAAGTGTATTAACAGCCACGTGCATGGAGATGGCCAAAATCCATTCTCATCCTTGGAGAAGCTCTCTATTCGTGGAATGGAGAGATTAGAGCAATGGGTTGCGTGTCGTTTTCCTCGCCTTCAAGAATTAAATGTAGCTGGCTGCCCTGTGTTGAGCGGAATACCAATTATACCCTCCGTCAAAAAATTACACCTCGAAAGAGGGAATGTTTCATCGCTGATGTCAGTGAGAAATCTCACTTCTCTCACCTCCCTTTGTATTGATGATGTTGCCAATGCGAGGGAGCTTCACGAAGGGTTTTCGCAAAATCATACACTCCTTGAAAGCTTAACAATTTCTAGGTTGAGAGATCTGCGGTCTTTGCCAAATAAGGTTTTCGATAACCTTTCTGCTCTTAAAAGCTTGTCGATAGTTCATTGTGCTGCACTTGAAAGCTTGCCAGAGGAAGGTCTTCGGAACCTCACTTCTTTGAAGGTTTTAGAGATAGTTTATTGTGGAAGATTAGATTCTCTGCCAATGAATGGGCTTTGTGGTTTATCTTCTCTTCGTCGCTTATCGATTAAACTTTGTTTTAATCTTACATCTTTAACTGAGGGAGTGGGACATCTGAAGGCACTTGAAGATTTGGAGCTCGATGGATGTCCAGAGCTGAATTCATTGCCAGAGAGTATCCAACATCTCACTTCTCTCCGATCTCTAACTATAAGAGATTGCTTTGGACTAGCTTCTTTGCCAAATCAGATTGCTTATCTCACGTCCCTTTCATCCTTGGCTATTCGGAATTGCCCTAAATTGAAGAAGAGGTGCAAGAAAGAGGAAGAGGAAGGAGAGGACTGGCCCAAGATATCTCACATCCGTCACATTAGAATCGACGGGAAAGTAATCCAATAGCCTTTCCACTTGATATAGCTCCCATAGCTTGAAGTCATTCTCGTTGAAATTGATGTTGATTGGATTTGTTATATGTGAAGCTTTTGTGAGCCTATTCTATTCTGCCAAACAAGAAATGTAAGGCTGCCAATCTATGCAGCCATCCTGATGTTGTTGCCTCTGCTTCTTCTCTTCAGTCTCTCTGTTTTTTTTCGTAAGCTACAACAGCTAAGTGATTTTGCAATTATGATTTATCAGTAATCGAATAAAAAAAACAGGTATGGATTTGAGCAAGAATAAACCTTATTACCGTAACTGATTACTTATTACCGAAACAGATTACATAAAGTCATAATCATAAAATGTAAATAAAATCATGGTGTAAATGAAACACGCAGAGCATCATAGGGATTAACCACCAAATCATCTTCGGGCTTATCATCATGAAGCTGTTTTTTCTTCCCAGTTGCAAGGAATGAATACAAAGCAAGGTATTATATTCACCAACATTCTAAATGGTCAAATCTTCAGTTCAACCAGTGAGAATTCAGTATCCGGTTGTTGCATATAAGTTTCCTCAGAAAGAGTAATGAAATCTTAGCAGGAGGTGCATGTACAACCAGAGTACTTCATCATCCCACTTATTTCTAGGCTGCTCTTTTGAAAGGAGAGGTGGAATTTGCAAATCCTCTGAAAAAAGATGTGCCACTAAATCAGCAGAATAAAAAACATGAACACAGAGAGAACTTCATCCAGCAATTTAAGACAGAAAATAATTACATGGAGAAAGAACAAAGTGTTATATTCTTTCCATAACATTCAGGTATGTAGAACCGAAACTACTATCTCTGCTATTTTATTTTCCACATCTTCAATAAAAATCCAAGAGATTCTTGATTTAGTGGCACAGTCTGGGAAAAGCCAGAGAGCACCAAGTGAAACCTAAAAGTTACACATCCTCATGAAATATTTCAATTTTATCACTTGATTCTAGAAACGATTGCAGTTTCAGTAAAGCCCCAGCACATCAAGTGAATTCTAGAAACGATTGCAGTTTCTTTCTTCTCATGCAGCTTTGAAAAACATTTCCAAAAAACTACCCTGAATCTATGAAGCCAACACACATCAAGTGAATTCTTGATTAGTTTAACAGGTTTATCTTTCTTTCTCATGTACCATGGGGAAATATTTCTGAAACATTACCCTCAATTTATAATTAGAAAACATCATCTCATCTTAATTTATATTAACAAATTATATTCAAGAATTATGTATACAAGTCACTTGAAGGCCTCACAAAACCCAACTTGTGCAATGGCTTGTTCTTACAGAACAGAAACATAACTCTGACTTCAAGATGGGGCAAAAAAAGCCATAATCTGGACCAGCAGTCCTAACGATCACCCAACTGGAACGCTATACACAGTTGAATATTCTACCAAGCACATATATACACTAATATCTTCCGACGAACCCAAACTAACCCCCACACATTAATTTGGATCCAAATACTAGAAGTTATCACAGTATCTTTCAAACCTGTACGCCACACTACACCAATCAAATTCAAACGGATAGAAGAACTAAACAAAACTAGAAACCGATAAAATCTCTTACCCCAATCCTCCATCTTCAACCCTTCTTCGCCAAATCAAAATCTGCTATTATCCCGCAAATTAAAAGTGCCACCCTGTACCAACCAAAGCCATAAACAAAACAAGGGTTTAGCTCAAGTTTAATACACAATAGATTTCAAATTCAAAATATTATTACAATCCAATTAACAAAATCCCTGAACTTAAATTAAGGGCACATTGCGTCAAATCAATAATTGAAAAAAATAATCAATCAACAAAATACTCATACAAAAATAGCTCAAGTTTAATAAAAAGGAAAATCCAGACCTTAACTTCGATTCATCTATACTAATTTCAAGTCTAGAAACCCACAAACAAAAAGAGCTAAAATTTTCAAACAAAAACATAAACCGAGACAGAAAGGCACCTTATAGTAGTGGCTGATTTCTCAATTTCCACTGCTTTATTGCAGACTTTAAATCCACCAAAGAGAACCCTTATAAAAAATTCAAAATTGATTAAATTTTGAAGTTTTTCATTGAAAAAAAAACATGGGTTTTTTTGCTCAAAATAGAGAGACATATTGATTTACCAAATCAAGTAGGAATCTTGACGAGTAATTAAGATTGAAAGGGTATTTTAGGTCTTTAGAAGGAGAAGGAAGATCATAGCCTTGCCAAGTTGGTCTAACCGAATAGCTCTAAGTGTAAAGAGTAATAACCTTTTATTGATGATGCCTAATGTAGTATCTTCTGACATTATTTATCGAGATTTTATTGATTTTCTTACAATTTGTTGCTGATAGGGTTTGATTTAGTAGCTTCAAGCATTCAAGCTTAAATGTAGTCTCTCTAGGATCATACTTACTCGGAGGAGCATGGGACAGGAGTGTTTTATGTTTGGTATGGCTTTCCAAAGTAGTTTTGCTGGAGGACCTGAATTGAATGATTATAGGTCTCAATTTTCCTTATATCGTGAGCTTACCAGGGGATGAGGTTAAGTTCTATGTTTTAGACAACATATAAAGTTTATCTCAGTTTGTTTAGTGCAGTAATCTTTTGGTTGCTTATAGGACTGCTGGGAGTTTCTTTTCTTTGTAGTAAAATGTATTTTTATGCACGCAAGAAGCCCTACTTCATCGTATCATCGACCGAGTACATTTCATAGGATCTTCATCTTGTAGTCCTGGGAATTGAAGGATGGATAATTACCTTAATTTTGCATCCATAGGAATCTTTCATCGATTTATTAAATGAAAACACAATTCCAGCAATGGTTCTGAGTATTTAGGGAGTTACTTGACTTAACCAGGTTTAAGATTTGTTTTGAATAACATCACTGCAAAAATTCATGCCTTTCCATATTCATATTTCATTTGGTTTTGTAGAGGTGTCTAGCTAGTGTAGCCTTTTCTCACTATATTTCCTGATCCTTGGTAAGTTTTAACTAGAAGACAATAAATCATGTCATCCATTTTATTTTATTTTGTTCGCCAACACTGTGGTAAGTGCATTCATGCAAAACTATAACTTGTATTGATTGACAGCAAATTGTATCAGTAAACAAACTAAGTCTTGGTTAAGTTGATAAGGTTTTGAGATATTGTCGTATGAATTCAAGATATTGAGGATCATATGGATGGATTTGATAGACCTATTTTAGTTGATAAATAAACCGATCAGAATTTAATTTAATTTAATTTTGCGAGCACCTTTCATCATAAATCTCATTTCTAAAAATAGGGTGGTCATCCCCTGCAAAACTACAACACAAGTAAAAAGCAATGAAAGTCTTTCAGTACTCGATTTACTGTTTTAGAAATGTGGACAAGCTGAACTAAGAGACAACATCTTTAAGATTAGATTTATCAATGGGAAAGTTGACAAACACCGATTGGTTAATTCACTTGTATTACAGTACTCTTCAGTATGCAAACGATGTAAGATTTGTTAGGTCAAGTTCAGAAGGCACCTACAAAACCAAATACTTTTAAATTTTGATTATATCTCTAACATTGTATTCTTCTTCTTCTTTTTTTGTCGCAGTTAGGAGTTCAATGTGTTATACATTAAGGTGTGTTTATTGGACAATTCAATATGTTTTTAATCAAAATTTTGTTGTTGTTTTTTCAAATTATCTATTTTTGTATATTTTTTGGATATTTTGATATGCTAATATCAAAAATATTTTTTTATATAAAAAAAAAAATTGATATATTTCAGAGCAAAAATCATTTTGAAAAACAATTGTTATCACATTATCAAACACCCCTAAATTTTTATGTGAGCCAAGGAAAGAAAATTGGTAAGTAGTTATGTGAAACTTGCTTCTTTGAGGTTTCTCTTTTTTATATTAAAAACTCATGATTTTACTAAAATTCTTTCCATTAATTTGCTTATATAATAGTCCTTTTATGATATTTATATGATTTAAAGAACAATTTTTGCGTGAATAAACAATTTCATTAAATGAAAGAGATTGAATCTATTAATTAATTGAGGATCTAATCAAAACAAATTAAGTTCAGGGTTCAAATTGAGATTTTTCATAAAAAAAAAAACATTTTTATAGTTTAATAGTTAACGCGCAATTGCTTTTCACTCTCGAAAACTATAGTAAAAGGCTTGTCACTTGGCTAGGGAATAAACGCA
The DNA here is from genome assembly GCA_029204005.1 of Salix udensis. Classification (NCBI taxonomy): domain Eukaryota; kingdom Viridiplantae; phylum Streptophyta; class Magnoliopsida; order Malpighiales; family Salicaceae; genus Salix; species Salix udensis. The sequence continues at coordinate 8,362,952 of CM055035.1, forward strand.
AAAACCCCCTTTCATTGACAGTCTTCTATGTATATAATTACATTGTTCATTTCAATTTTATATCCAATTATTATTGGATTTAAAAATCTTCAAATTGAGAAACTAAAAGCTAAAGTTTCTTAGTTCAATTTGAGTTTAAAATGTATTTATATATTAAAATGTTGAGAGATTGAAATTATTATTCCATAGGTATTTGAAATTGATTTAGTGTTTATATAAACAGTGATGATAGAAGGTGTTCTAATCCATATAATTTATACGTGTGTGTCAATCAAAATGGCCAATAATAATTCAAGGAATTTTTGCAAGATTTAATTAATATTTAACTGGATTAATATCAAAAGGTTTTGAGAAAGTTTTTGCTACCGTGTTTTTAGATGTTTTTTTTTAAATACATATTTTTTAAAATATAAATTAATAATTTTAATTATCTTATATCAATTTGTTTTTTTTTAAATTAATATATTTTTATATAAAAAATAAAACGTAGCACATATCTAAACTCAAGTATCATAATGGTTTTGACATCACCATCAGAATTTAATGTAAATCTTCGACAAAAAAAAATAATAATTTAATTGTCTTTGACATTGGGTGTTGTCTGGGAAAGGATGCGTGTTCAAACACAACTAGAAAATTATACCTCTTTTTATTGTAGAAATATTGCGATTTTTTTCTACTTTCATTACTGTAGAGAGTGCAATGGCAGTAATAGATTTTTAATCATTTTATTTTATTTTTTTGTTATATTTTTGAGTTTTTCTTTTTTTTCCTTTGTATGTTTTCTTAGACAAAAATATATTATTTTTTATTCCTTATAATTTGAGCATTTATCATTTTACACTTAATTAATTAATACTATTTTTTATTCTTATTTTTTCTGTTTCTTTACATTTGTTTTCTTAAATTTTATACAAAACTAAGGTTATAATGTTTGACAATATTGCTATGTTTTTCTTTCGTATTAAAAATTAATTTGAGATATTATATATTTTTATTAACCGATAATATTATCACAGCATGGGGATATAGATGGTTGAAACATTTTGTCCAAATCAGTGGACTCCAGCAAGAAAAGAATTCCCGGATGGGATTAGAGGTTGTGTTCAAATTAAATTGTGTATAAGCAAGCAGATATTATTTTGGACACCCATACATTCCAAAGAAAGCTTCTCTGTAGGGCACAAGGATTTTGTTTGTTCTGGGTCAACATACACATGCAAAATCCATTCTCCTTCATGAATCTTGATTATATATATATATATATTAAACACTTGATGAGTCAAGTGAAATTGACACCTTTACTATGGAAACCCTTTGGAAAAGGCTAATTTAATCAAGATATCCATTATTTTAAGGGACTAAAATCACTATAGTTTAATTTAATAAACAATACAGAATGTCTCTCGATGAATTAGCCTTCTAAGAATTGCAATTGGATGAATCCCTGGGAGCTGCAAAAGAGCGAGCATGCCCTGTCTAGCTAGCTCAAACAAGAGCACAGGTTCTGTTTCTTTCTCTTTTTTAATGAAAAAAAATTCTGAGTTTGATATGTCTCCAATGATTGTCAGCATGCATCAAGAGAAAGCCAAAGCTAGGGTGGTTAAGCAGAATTTATATTCATATACGATATAATTAAATCACCCTGTGCACATCATATTTCATTGTTTAATTAAATATGTAATTCCAAGTTCACAGACGGGATAGAGCGAGAACTTGTTCATGACCCTGACCTATCCCTGTACTTGTGTATTCACCTGACCGGAAGCTGAAAGTTGGATGGGTCCTGTAATTTTCTTGCTTGGCAAATTCTCATTGACAACAAAATTCTGTGCTAAAGCCCTTAGCTGGAACTTCTGAATTTTTCCTGTTGAAGTTCTTGGTAACTCAGCCATGAATTCCACTCTCTTTGGAACCATAAAACGGGGAAGATTTTTCCTGCAGTAAGCGATAATCTCAGATTCTTTAACATCGTTTGTGTCTCCGTTGTAGTTCTTTTTCACTGAGATGAATGCACAAGGACTTTCTCCCCACTTAGGATGTGGCATGGCCACCACGGCTGCTTCCAGGACACTTGGATGTCTGTAGAGTACAGACTCCAATTCTACACTGCTGATATTCTCACCACCCGAAATTATCACATCTTTTGACCTGTCCTTGATTTCGAGGTAGCCATCAGGATGAACGACAGCAATATCTCCAGTAGCAAACCATCCATTCCTGAAGGCCTTGGAAGTCGCCTCAGGATCCTTGAAGTAACCTTTCATGATGCCGCTTCCTCTCAGGACAATCTCCCCCATTGTCTTTCCATCACGCGGCACGCTAGCCATGGTGTCCAAGTCCTTGACGTCTGCATCAGCAAGAGTCAGTACGCTAATCCCTTGCCTTGCCTTGAGTTTTGCCTGATCCTGCTGTGGAAGCTTGTTCCACTTTGTCTGCCATTCACACACAAGTGCTGGCCCATTACACTCGGTAAGACCATAGCCATGCGTCACGTGAAATCCGAGACGTTCGATCTTTGGGATCAACGAGGCTGGTGGGGGTGCACCTCCTGTGAGTATCTCCACCGGGGAAGTGATTTCGCGGCGCTCATGAGGCTTGGCTTCAAGCAGAATGTTGAAAACAATTGGCGCACAGCACATGTGAGTCACCGAATGTTCGGCAATGTTATGATACACGTCTTTAGCAGTGGTGCTGCGTAGGCAAACGTTGGTTCCGCCTCGTGCCGCCACACCCCAAGGGAATGTCCAGCCATTGCAATGGAACATTGGGAGAGACCATAGATATACTGGTGCATTTCCCATTTCCCAGCCAAGAATAAGGCTAAGAGTGCTAAGATAAGCACCCCTGTGACTGTACACAACTCCTTTCGGAGCAGATGTTGTTCCTGATGTGTAGTTCAAGGCTATAGGATCCCATTCATCTTGAACTAGCTCACCGGTGTATCCTGGATTGCCCCTCTGTACAGACTGTTCATACTCCAACTGGCCGAATCGGACACCGGTAGGTGTGTCAATGTCGTCAATACAAGCAATAATTGATGGCACAGCACCATTCAGTAAACTAAGGGCCTCACTTGCTAACTCCACATATTGATAATCCACGAAGAAAACCTTAGCCCCTGAATGGCTAAGAATGGTGGCTATATTCCTAGCATCTAGCCTTATGTTGATAGCATTAAGAACTGCTCCAGCCATAGGCACAGCAAAATGCATCTCATATACAGCAGGAATATTTGGAGCCAACACAGACACCTGCATAATTAAGCAGAAAAAAAAAATACTTAAAATTGATGATACGTTTGATACAGCAGAAGGTAGATAAAAAATTCAGAGAATAAAGATTGGTAAACGTACGACATCGTTTTTTCCAACGTTGAGGGAACGGAGGGAATCGGCGAGGCGGCAGCAACGTTCATATGTTTGACTCCATGTGAAGCGGGTGCCCTCATAGATAACAGAGGTACGGTTGGCATAAACAACATTAGCTCTCTTCAAGAAAGCTATGGGGGTGAGAGGAACATAATTTGCATCACATTTTGGAAGTAGATCCATTGTTGGAGCTGGGATAGTCTTGCTCTCTAAGATATATGGGAAGGGAGCGTTCTGTTGTGTTTTCGATGGACTTGAAGATGTGCGAGTGGAGGGTTTAAATAAGCAAAGACTCGAACATGAAGGTGTGCGGCGGGTTTTGGAGAAATTATTCTATGGATTTGATGCTAATATTTTGTCCGTGTGTTTTTTAATAAGAAAAAAAAACATGGGGGTGTTGATGTAAGCAATCCGAACCTGGTAAAAGAAATAGTTTAAGAAATTCAATTATAAAATATTGGAATTTAGATATTTTATATATATATATATATATATATATATATATATATATATATATATATATATATATATATATATATATATATATATATATATATTAAGTACTGAAGAATATTTTGATTTTTTGTCGGGTCAATATATTTAGAAACCCTTACCACATCTATATTTAATCGAAGTTTAAGATATTTTTATGATTATGGTAAATTGAATATAGCATAAAAAAATGATATATATATATATATATATATATATATATATATATATTAAGATTATTTTCTTTATGTTTAAGATTTGATGACTGCTTTTTTGGGAACAAGGTTGATTGGTCATTTCCTCTAAGAAAGAGGATTGATTATTAAATTTGATTTCAAGTATAGTTTATAAAATTAAAAACAATTTTCCTCTAATAATCACTATATGTTATTAAAAAACAATTCATTATCCTAATTACTTATCACTACATATTATTACCACATGAAAAAAAAATCTCAGCAGTCTTAATTCGTGAGATCTGTTAAGCCTCTTAATTTCTACTCAAGCTTTACTTAGTCAAAGAATTGATAGGAAACTATCTTCGATTTCACCTTAATTTATAGTCAAGTTTTACTTAATTTCTAATCAAGTTTTACTTAATTTCACCTTAATCACTCTTAATAGTGGCTGATTTCTCAATTTCCACTGCTTTTGTGAAGCAGAATTTAAATGCACCAAAAAGAACTCTGATAAAAAAATCAAAATGATTTTATTGTCATTAATCTGCTAAAATCCATTAATTTGCTTATATAATAGTTTTATATATATATATTTAAGGAGAAATCACATGCTTTTGCATGAATAAACAAGTTTGTTAAGGGGAAGTAATTGACATTTATTGACGATTTAAGCAAAACAAATTAAATTCAGGGTTCTAATTGAGATTTCTCATAAAAGAGCGACGGAAGCTTGTTGTCGCCATTGCTGCTTTGACGCTGGGGCTTCTTGCTCTCGTTGAAGGTGGTCACAACGAAGCTTCAATAGTGGAGGAGAAGCTCCTGGTGATGAGAGGGGGTGATGGTGGTGTCTTCAGGAGCTACTCTTGACTGTGGAGAGAGAAAGACGCCGTTGTAGAGAGAGAAAGTTGTTACCGTTGAGAGAGAGAGTATTACAGCTACTCTTAACATAATGTTTTTTTTTTTTTAAATTATTTTTAATATTAATATAATCTAAAAAAAATAAAAAATAAATTAATTTAAAATAAAAAATAAAAAATTTTGTTTTTAATTTTTTTCAAAAATATTTTTAAAATATAATGTAAAACACCGAAATTGAGAAGGTTTGGAGAAAGCTTTTGGTATCGTGTTTTTAGATTTTTATATATATATATATATTAAAAAATATAAAGTTATTTTAACTATCTGATATTAAAAATAAAAATAATTAATTTAATATATTTTTAAATATAAAATAATATGCATCACATCACTAAACTCAAATACCATGTTGATGGTTTTGACAGCACCTTTTTCATATTTCCCAGATGTAGCGTGCATGATTACTAGGGGCTGGCATCTCCGACCAAAAAAAAAAAAACAAACCAAAATTCAAAATGATTTAACTGTCCGACTTTGTGTCTTTTCTTGGCAAGGATACGTGTTCAAACACAACTACAAATATTGTGATTTTTTTTTGTTTTGTTTTTACTTTCATTAGTGTAGTGAGTACAAAGTCAGTAATAAATTTGTATTTTTTTTCTTTATGAATAATATTTTTATATTGGACTTTATTATATTAATTTTCTTTTTTCTTTGCATGCTTTTTTTGTAATTTTTGTTTTAATTTTTTTCCTCACACTTTTGTTTATTTAAAAAAAAAAGATTATACAAAACTAAGGATAGAGCCTTTTACTATAGCAATGACAATATAGATGCTATCACAACGTGGGAATATAGAAGCTTAGTCATTTCCCATGTTTTCATTGCTTTGTTTTTCTTTCGTATTAACTAAACACTATTTTGGGATATTATAAATTTATATTAACCGATAATATTATCATCACAGCATGGGGATATATATAGATGGTTTAAACATTTAGTCCAAATCAGTGGACTCCAGCAAGAGAAGAATTCCCGGATGGGATTAGAGGTTGTGTTCAAATTAAATTGTGTATAAGCAAGCAGATATTATTTTGGACACCCATACAGTCCAAAGCAAGCTTCTCTGTAGGGCACAAGGATTTTGATTGTGCACATTAAAATTATATTTTTATTTTATTTTTGATCTTAGCACATTAAAATCATAAGAAAATTAAAAAATATATATTTGATATTTTTTCAATTGACCGTGAAGTGAATTTGTGTGCCAATGTCTTGCCAATTTTATTGAACGGGAGCCTAATTAAGGAGCACAAACAAGGCAATGCATTGTGAGCTGCAGAGGAGCAAGAACGCCCGCTCTGCCAAGCTAGATCAAACAAGAACATAGGTTCTCTTTCTTTTTCGTGTATGGAAAACAAATTCTGAGTATCAGATGTCTCCATTGATTTTCAGCATGCATCAAGAGAAAGCCAAAGCTAGGGTGGTTAATTAAGCAGAATTTATATTCATATACGATTTAACCATGCAAGTACGTATGAACGATGGTTTTAAATAGATAAATATTAAAATGAAAAAAAATATTAATATAAGAGAAGCCTCGTACGTTGTTGTTATAATTTTAGTTTTCATTGGAGAAGGATACATAGAAGAAATTAAGTTCATTAAGCTTGATGAAATTAGGTATTAAATAACCCTGTGGACATCATATAGATTTCTACTATGTTTAATTAAATGTGCAATTCAAAGTTCAAAGACGAGATAGAGCGTGAACTTTTTCATGACCCTGAGCATATCCTGGTACTTGTGTATTCACCTGACCGGAAGCTGAAAGTTGGCCGGGTCCAGTAATTTTCTTGCTTGGCAAATCCTCATTGACAGCAAAATTCTGTGCCAAAGCCCTTAACTGGAACTTCTGAATTTTTCCTGTTGAAGTTTTTGGTAACTCAGCCATGAATTCCACTCTCTTTGGAACCATAAAACGGGGAAGATTTTTCCTGCAGTAAGCGATAATCTCAGACTCTTTAACAGTATCGTTTGTGTCTCCGTTGGATTTCTTTTTCACGGAGATGAACGCACAAGGACTTTCTCCCCATTTAGGATGTGGTATGGCCACCACGGCTGCTTCCAGGACTCTTGGATGTCTGTAGAGTACAGACTCCAATTCCACACTGCTGATATTCTCACCACCAGAAATTATCACATCTTTTGACCTGTCCTTGATTTCCAGGTAACCATCAGGATGAACGACACCAACATCTCCGGTAGCAAACCATCCATTCCGGAAAGCCTTGGAAGTCGCCTCAGGATCCTTGAAGTAACCTTTCATGATGCTGCTTCCTCTCAGGACAATCTCCCCCATTGTCTTTCCATCGCGCGGCACGCTAGCCATGGTGTCCAAGTCCTTGACGTCTGCATCAGCAAGAGTCAGTACGCTAATCCCTTGCCTTGCCTTTAGTTTTGCCTGATCCTGATGTGGAAGCTTGTTCCACTTTTTCTGCCATTCACACACAAGTGCTGGCCCAGTGGCCTCGGTAAGACCATAGGCGTGCGTCACGTGGAATCCGAGACGTTCGATGTTTTGGAGCAACGAGGCTGGTGGGGGTGCACCTCCGGTGAGTATCTCAACCGGGGAAGTGATTTCACGGCGCTCATGAGGCTTGGCCTCAAGCAGAATGTTGAAAACAATTGGCGCACAGCACATGTGAGTCACTGAATGTTCGGCAATGTTATGGTACACGTCTTTAGCAGTGGTGCTGCGTAGGCAAACGTTGGTTCCGCCTCGTGCCGCCACACCCCAAGTGAATGTCCAGCCATTGCAATGGAACATAGGGAGAGACCATAGATAAACTGGTGCATTTCCCATTTCCCAGCCAAGAATTAGGCTAAGAATGCTAAGATAAGCACCCCTGTGACTGTACACAACTCCTTTCGGAGCAGATGTTGTTCCTGATGTGTAGTTCAAGGCTATAGGATCCCATTCATCTTGAACTAGCTCACCGGTGTATCCCGGATTGCCTCTCTGTACAAGCTGTTCATACTCCAACTGGCCGAATCGGACACCGGTAGGTGTGTCAGTGTCGTCAATACAAGCAATAATTGATGGCGCAGCGCCATTCAGAAAACTAAGGGCCTCACTTGCTAACTCCACATATTGATAATCCACAAAGAAAAGCTTAGCCCCTGAATGGCTAAGAATGGTGGCTATACTCTTAGCATCTAGCCTTGTGTTGATAGCATTAAGAACTGCTCCAGCCATAGGCACAGCAAAATGCATCTCATATAGAGCAAGAATGTTTGGAGCCAACACAGACACCTGCATAATTAAGCAGAAAAGATAATATACTTAAAATTGATGATACGTTTGATACAACAAAAGGTGGAGAAAAAAATCAGAGAATAAAGCTTGGTGAACGTACGACATCGTTTTTTCCAACGTTGAGGGACCGGAGGGAATCGGCGAGGCGGCAGCAACGTTCATATGTTTGATTCCATGTGAAGCGGGTGCCCTCATAGATAACAGAGGTACGGTTGGCATAAACAAAATTAGCTCTCTTCAAGAAAGTTATGGGGGTGAGAGGAACATAATTTGCATCACATTTTGGAAGAAGATCCATCGGAGCTGGGATAGTCTTGCTCTCGAAGATATATGGGGAGAGAGCCTTCTGCGGAGTTTTTGATGGACTTGAAGATGTGCGAGTGGAGGGTTTAAAACATTAAATTGGCAAAAACTCGAACATGAAGGTGGCCGGTGGATTTTGGAGAAACTATTGTACGGATTTGATGCTAATATGTTATCCTTGTGTTTTTAATAAAAAAACATGCATGGGGTGTTGATATTGTAAGCAATTACGGATTGATTGATGATTTCCTCTAAGAAAAAGGATTGATTATTAAATTTGATTTCAAGTATAGATTACTTTGTATTATTAAAAAATAATTCATTATCGTAATTACTTGTTACCTTAATTTATTATCATTGTGTGTCTGTTTATAAGTGTGTTTAAGATTGTTTTTTAAAAATGTTTTTTGTTTTGAAAATGTTTTTTATTTAAAAAAAAAAATGTTAGCAGTATCATTTGGTGAGATATTTAAGTCTCTTAATTACTACTCAAGTTTTACTGTATTATTCAAATTATACGTGAGCAGTGAGTAAAGCCATAACAATTGTGGTTAGCACAGATAAAGGAAAAGGAGCTGGTTGGTATCATTTAATGTTTCGTACCGTTTTGTTCCATTTCCTGGATATAAAATAAATATGAAAGAGATTATTTCATTAAAGAAAAGATAAAAAAAAATAGTTCAGAATATGTCATAATGATATAATAATATATATTATTGTTAAGAATGTAATTTGTATAATAATGTTTTAAAAATATATATTAGAATTAATTTTATTTTTATATTTTTAACATGCCACATGTTTTAATAAAGAAAAGATAAAAAAAATAGTTCAGAATATTTCATAATGATATAATAATATATATTGTTGTTAAGAATGTAATTTGTATAATAATGTTTTAAAAATATATATTAGAATTAATTTTATTTTTATATTTTTAACAGGCCACATGTTTTAATGAATAGGCTCGTCTATTTGTATTTTAAATTAATATTTTTATACATCTTGTAAATATATAAAAATACTATTCATCGCAAAAACAAAATTTAGTTTTCTTAAGAACTTATAATTTTTTTTTTTGTAAAATTATTTAATTTCATTATACGTTTATTGGGTGGGTTTGGTTAGCTCACAAATTAATAAAAGAAAATATAACCATTTTATGTCATTTAGCCTTTATGATGATACTTTTATGGGTGATTCGTTCTTAACTTATGGATGGCAAGTTGTACTTGTTCTTTTTAATTTTTAAATTATTTTTTTATATTAATACATCAAAACAATAAAAAAATATAATTTTAAATAAAACACATATTTAAATTTTGATCAAATTCTCTTTGGATTGAAATATCAAATGAAGGCTAGTAAATGAAAAAAATAAAATTATTGTTGCTGCTGAGAAAAAAAAAAGAAAAAAGCCTGAAAATTGCCCTTCAATTTATGGATTACTATCAATCTATATGTAAAAAACATTTTGTGTAAGTATTTTTCTATAGATTTTGATTTATCGATTAGGGTATTTTGTTAAAAAATCAACTTTCTTGTACAGTTGATTGAATTTTTTTTTAATTTAAAGAATGAAATTGGTAAAAATATTTGTCAACGTAGTCTTTTTCAAAGTCTTGTACGTACAATTAATTTTCTGTTTATTTTTTAATCCAGATTTTCCGAGTCAATTAATGGACTCCATGCATGTCATGGCTATATGTGTTGCCTTGTAAATGGAAACGAGGTCGTTTGAAAGCAAATAGGTGAACGAGGTTGCTCACATTCATGAAAAGATAAAACAAAATGTCCTTTTGAGCTTTTTGATATGAATATGTTAAAATTATTTAAAATTATTTAAAATAAAATTATTATTTTTTAAATAATATTTTTAAAATATAAAAACAAACACACACACATATATATATATATATATATATATATATATATATATAAAATTCATCGGAAAGTATAAAAAGTTCACGATACTAAATTAAATTCTGATGTTGATAATTACCGACTGGAATAGGGCTGTCAAGTCCATTCACATCACCACAAATTTCATTAATTCATCGGAAAGTTTCCTTGAAACCTCGTCAATCGTCATCTCAGTCCAGCTAACCCTTTAAATCGTGAAAAAGACCTTTTGAATTGCCAAATAATCACAACCATATAATTTAGGTATTAAAATAAAATAAAATAAAAAAAGTATAAGGATGGCTTCTCATCCAGTAGAATTCATGAATCTTCCTTCAACGACAATGGGACAACACTTGTATATTTATTTTATCTGTATTCCAACGATGTAGATTTAAAATGTAAAGTAAAGCAGCCTACATCTTATCTTCAACTGCAACCTTTTTCCCATCCCCGGGCCCTTCTCTTTATTTCTTCAATTCATAATAAGGTTTTCACATTCAACTTGTATATTAATCGCGTTATAGTAGTGGTGCAAACTTAAACTTTTTTTTAGAGGTTGAGATGCGGAAGAATGCGGGTTTAAAGGTATAATAAAATCAGGTTTACATTACTTTTCAAAAATATTTTTACAAATTTTTTTTTTAAAAAAATATATATATATATATATTTTAAATTAAAAAATATGATTTTTTAAATTATTTTCATGTTCTAATATCAAAAATTATTTAAAAAAAAATAAAAAATATATCATTTTAATGTATTTTTAACGTCAACCACACTTTCAATCAATAATTGAGTGGAGTGAAGAAAAGCATCGAGGCAGTTCACATTGAACTAAAACATTCATGATGTGAAGCCTCTTGGAATGTTATGAGATTAGGGTTGTCAGTTTCGTTTTGTTTCGGCCGAAATGATCAAAATATTTTGTATCAATTAAAAAAAGAGACAAAACAGCGTCGTTTTTATCTCGGTTTAAATTCCAGACCATTCTGGATTTTTTGGCCAAATACCAGCCAAAATATTTCGGTTTCGTTCCGCCCGTTCTGTTTCGTCCAAATAATATTTTTTTTTTAAAATGAATAATTCTGCAATATCAATCATATCTCTTAATCCTACCGTTAGATTGAGATAAAAAATTTACTAGGAGTCTCTTGATATATATATATATATTATGTTAAAATTTCAGAGCAATCAGAGAATATAATGACTTTGCGAGATTCAGAGAATATAATGACTTTGCGAGATTGATGATGATATTCTCGTAATATTATATATATTTATAATTTTGTTTAGAAAAAAATATTTTATTGTGTCTTTTTTTTAGATTAAATTATATAATTATAAATAATTTTATTTTTAGATTTGAATTATTTTTTTTGAATTAATATATTTAATTTTATATATATATAAGGGCTACTGGGATGGAGCCTTCAAACATGTTGTAGTTGTGGGTTTTGATTTGTAGTAACATACTTTGTAGGATATTTTTGTCTTTGAGAGATATTGTAAGATTTGGATAGTAGTTAAAGGCAACTGGACCAAACTGGATTCGATAAAACTCAAGAGTGAGTGTTCAAAGTTTTGGAATCTTGCATCTCGTAAGACAACAAGGATAGAGGTGTTTAGACCTTCCTTTGTAAGGGGCAAGGTAGTCAAAATCGCGAGCCAACTCGCAAAATCGTACGATTTTGCGAGTTGGCTCCGAAAACCTGGTTGGACCGGAAAGAAAAATCGAAACCGGTCAAACTCGGTCAAACTCGTAGAAAAATCGTTCAAAATCGTAGAAAAATCGTAAAAAATCGTAGAAAAATCGTAGAATAATAATAATAATAAAAAATAATAATATTTAATTATATTTAAATTCATTTTTTAAATTTAAATATAATTAAAAATAATAATTTTTGTACGGACATTTTACGATCTTTCTACGATTTTACGATCCGATCTTACGATCCGATTTTTCGGAGCCCTTTCCGATCCGTGTCAAAATCTCGATTTTGACTGCCTTGGTAAGGGGTTTTATACCGACTTGAACACAACCGAATGCAAGATACCAAAACACGCCAAAATCAAAATATTATATTTAAATTGAAAAAACAAAGGATCAACTAAATACTAAAATGAAATTAACAACACAGATAGACAACCTTGAATGAGATAGATATACAGACAGAGAGGTAGATAGATAGGGGTACGTATGCTAGCTACCATAGCCACTCATTCATCTTCAACACTTGCTCTGTTACTTGCCACGTCTTCCTTGAAATAATTATTATTTCAATATAATAAGATATATTGAACCAAGAAAAACTACACATCTAGGGCACTAAAAAAATAAAAATAAAATATAGCTTCAAGTGTCCATGCTATAAATTCTTATGTTCTTTCGACTCTAAGCAGACAATAGATGGTGTCTTTGAATCCTAAAATATATATCATCCAAGCTCAAGGAATAGCTCGAAACGTGAAAAGCTGGCAGATTTGTGCGATGTGAGTGAAGACTTGGAATTAATTAATCAAAATAGGTTTTTTTAATTTTCATTTGTTTTTAAAAAAATTAATATAGTTGTTGATAATTGTGTTAAGTCTTAGGTTTGGTGCACCGAACGAATTTTCTTGAAGATGACATGTTTTTATGGACTTTAGTGTTGTAATTAATAAAATCACAACGCAAAACGCCATGCATGCTGTGGACGGTATACCTTCTTGTTTTTATGAGATAGGTCTTCGTGTTGATCGAAGTAGGCTTTAGGGTTGAAGATTTAATTTAGGTATTTATTAATGTGTTAAGGGTTGATACATGCAATTAATTAGTATGGTGAAACTGAATTCAAGTTTGGTGCATGGAATTAGCAAGTGGGTGTATTTGGAAATTAATATCTATATATATGTCTTGGTTTTATTATTGAAATTCACAAAAATACAATACGAAGGGCTTTTTTTTATTTTTCTGATAATATATATATATATATATATATATATATATTGCTATTTTTATTTTTATTTTTTACATTCATTACAGTTACACCACTATATAAAAAATTAGAAAATCAACGAGTAAACACAATTCGTCATCAATTTATATCGCCTGGCATAAACGTACCTGCTAGCACTTTGATGATGCGGTGGAGGGCAGTTGTTGGCTTGGCATATAAAAAGTCTGTCTGAGAGAGCAGTTGCGGTTGTTTTTTAAAGTGTTTTTTATTTAGAACTACATCAAAATGATATTTTTTTATTTTTTAAAAATCATTTTCGATATCAGCACATTAAAATGATTTTAAAAATACCAAAAAATATTAATTTAAAATGAAAAACAAATTTAAATTTAGGAAAAACAGCGGTATAACGGCCTCCCAAACAGCTTCAAAATGAGCACTCGAGTTTTATAGAATTTAAGGGAATAAATCCCTTGGGTGCATTAAAAACTAGTTTCACTAGTAACAATATTTATTTTTTAATGCCGTCATCTATTTTGTCTCGTTGTTAGGTTGCAAGTTTGATTAGTATTGTAAGTAACGATGATTATTTTTTATATAAAAATACATTAAAATAATATATATTTTATATTTTTTTAGATTTTATTTTTATATTAGTATGTTAAAATAATTTAAAAATATAAAAACAAAGTAATTAAAAATATTATAAAAAAAACTTTTGAAGACTTGAGATTGCATTTCAATTTTGTGTGCGCTTATAAGTAAGAGGATACACATCTTCAGTGTTAATTTGTAAATCATGAATATCATTGACGAATAAAAACATAATGCAGCAAATGATCCGAATAGATTGAATTTATTTTTACATAATCAAACACGTGTATTTTATGGTTATATTAAAAATCAAGGATATATCTTATTAAACTATTTATAGGCTATAGAAATATCTTAATGGGAAGTATTTTAATTTTCATATTTTAATTTTCTATATGCTACAAGAGTCCTTAACATACTAGTTCTAGGTTTATATCCAGTATGCTCACAAATTCTGCATCTTCAAGGCAGCTCAACATGCAAGAGTTTAGATACTTCAATTTTCTATATCTCAATATATCTATTTAGAAATGTGATTAAAAATATTTTTCATTCAAGAATATATCAAAATGGAGACAAAATTCCGGAGCTTCTATTAATGAATATATTACAAATCTACAGAAGACTGGCTATGGCAGAAGAAATTTGAGTTTATAGTATCTCACCTAAAAGCACTTGCCTTGCCCCGCCAAAATACCACATTTCCACCCTCATAGATTAAGCCCTAAGCTAAGACATCTCCCGGAACCTTGCAAGAGACTTCTTTTGAATCAGTGTTTTGTAACTATCCCCAGCCTTCACCTCTAGACTAGGATCCACCTTCTTCTGCTGCCTCCCAAGTCCTGCTCTCCTATCTATGGCTTCCGCTTGAACTGGTTCGATCATTCCATTGCCATCCTTCCCCAGTCCCTGCAATTCATAACAAACACTAAAAACCAGAGAAGACAATCCCCACAAAGGATACAAGTTAGAATCTTCTAGTAGCATGATTACTGCAAAAACATTGATCACCAGTACATACGATTGGACTCTTGCACGAGCATGTAACAGAAAAGAGATACGAGGAACATCATACCGCTTAAGTATTTATTTCATATATTAGCAAGACTCTAATGAATATGTAAAGTTTTTAAGAGCATTTTTTTAGACAAGAAAGAAGGGCTGCAATAACTAAAACTCATCAGAAGGATAATCAGCATAGTTATCGGCAGTAACTGATGATTTACAAGCCATGGACCCATTTCAAAAGGATAATCAGCATAGCTATGAACAGTAGACCATAGATTAGCACAGTCATGACTATTAAGTGCAAGAGAAGGAAATGATACCGAGCCTTCATTCCAGCCCATGTTCCGAAGCATTCGATTGCCTAGATTGCTCTCGCCAAGTGCCTTGTCTGCTGTAATCATCTCGTAACTCTGAGCATCCCCAATCACACGTCCTCCACCAACACCAGGGGGGAAAGGCATTGGATCCAAAGCACTCCTTTTGAATGCAGAATCCCGATCTTTAAGAGATCATGAATGGCAAACACAAAGGATTCCTCACAAGTTAATATTTCTATGAAGTAAAACACGGGAACCCATTCACTCGAATCACTGAGAAGTTTGGGAAAACTAAGATCTGATAGACATCCAGGGGTTAACAGGCAGGTGTAAAAGGCACCAAGTTCAATTTACCTAATAAGATATGACCTTGTAAAAATAGAATAAAGGTATACTGAAAAACATTTTGTTAAAGCTTACGTAGATCCGCATCAGGCAAATCATCTCCAACAGAAGAAGAACCATACAAGCTCCTCCTTTCAGCTGCACGATCCCTGTAGGAATTTTGTGGTTGCTCCTTGTGAGCAGAAGCAGAAGGTAGAGGCATTTCAGAAAATCTTCTCCTGCCACTCCCAGCAGCCACAGGTGGTGTGTAAGAGCCCAATGCAGATACATCAGTCCTAAAAGGAGTTGCAACTGAAGATTTATCTGCATTTGTTGATGAACCTGCCATAGTTAGAGGTACAGCAGCATTGGATATAGAAACACCAGCAGATGGTCCAGAATATGAAGTATCAGACTTCAAAACACCTCGTCCAGAACCCCCTTATAACCCCCCATCAAAGTCCCTCCTGAGCTGTTGCTCACAGGACTTGGCTTGGCTGAAAGATTCCAAACCATTAGTTTGGGCAGATGGAGTTGTGACATCTCCTGAACTGAGCATAGAGCTCTCCTTTGTCGTAGTTGTATCAGATTTAAACTTGCTCTTTGTGGATTGCCCAACTGAAAGCAGCCTGTCATCAGCTGGAGCAGATGGATGACTATCATCAAGAGCCAAACGGGTCGTCTGTCCTTCATGACTCCTTTGCTTCCACATAGTTAATACATTGTTCATTTTCTTCTTGTTAGCCAAAATACTGCTCTTTGAAGCAAGTTTTATCTCTTTTGCTTTCTCCTTCTCTTTTTTCTCTGCAGCTAATGCTGCTGAAGCAGCAGCCTGGACAGCATCAGGTAATGAGGCAGCCTTCTCTGAGGATGTAATTGTGGCAGCTGGAGCAGAAATCACTACTTTTCTGTTACTGGAACCATCAGATGACTTGGAATTCACAGACTGATAACTAGATGCTTTATTGTCATTGTTATCTGTGAAAGGGATGTACTGCTGAGTTTGCTGATCATAAGAGTACCAAACCCCTTGATTGCCATCATAATAAAGACCTGCACATAACAACATGAAAAGGAATTGTGATTTCAGCTTAAGCTCTAAAGATGACACATGTAGAATGCTAGTTACAATTATTCTAAGTTCAAAAGTTCTTGGTCCATGTGCATATTGTATGTTGTTAGTTCACAGCGACAGTAAAAAAAAACCTAGAAGACAACCACTCCATCATAGCAAAATAATTTCTTCCTGCAGAACCCTTTGAACAGGTTCTCAAGCAACAATAGCCAAGCTTTTAGTTTTCATCACAATTATCCTTGATAAAGAACCAAATCCCAGACTTTTCCAAGGAAACTAGCAAAAAACTGAATCTCCAGAAGAACAAAAAAGGTGGAGGATCAAAATATTTCCTAAGAGAAATTTAAGTGATGAGGTTATGGATTGCACAATTGAGAGCCATGAGAATGACCAAAGGGTTGAATATAAGCAGTTCCAGTCAGTTCATGGAAAGCAGCAAAGAAAATAACAAGCAAATGCACCATATATGCAGAGAACTAAACACTCTATTCCTTTTCCTAAAACTCACAAGCATAATTCTCTTAAAACATTATTCATATTTTATACAAATAATGATTAAGCAGTCATTAGAAGTGGTAACAGACTTCAAGCTCCCAGATTAAAATAGAAATAAAGTCAAAAGCATCCACTAACTATAACAATAACATTAATAACACCACAGAAAAGCAGGCTGTCTGTCCCCAAAGTATTTCTCATGATAAGCACTTGTGCAAGATCTGCAGGAAGTGCTCTGTACATTTGCTCTAACAAGCTCAGAGACTAACTCATAACTTGTTACTTTTGAATTACCAACAAGGCTGAAATGCCCAGAAAGACAGTAGTTAACCATGAACGTGATTTCCAAGTTCCACACAGGAAAAATTGTTCCCACCTCTCTCTCTATATAACTGTATCATCAGATAAAACTTGTTCGTAGGAATAAAATGAAAATATATATTTATAATACTTCATGGCGGAAATATATGTCAGATTGTACAAGAGAGAACCTGTAATAAAGCATTTGCAATGAGCAAAACACACAAACTACCTATCCAATTAAACTAAAAAAAATGAAAACAGCATTGCCTTTCCAGGAATTCTTTTAAAATAAGGACAACAACTATAAACTTGTCATCACGTAATTGAGACCTAGATCAAATTTCAACTGAATACATGCATCGTGATTAACAGCTCAGATCCACAACACATTTATCTATCAATTCCACTTGATATAACCAAACAAGAAATGTAGAAGGAACCTGTATTTCCATCAAAGTAGAAGCCCGAAGCAGCATCATAGTAATAACCAGATGCTTCATCCCACACAAAACCAGACTGTGGTGCAGAACCATCCTTTTGAACTGTAATCTCCCCACTGGCTTGCTCCTGCCCACCAGTAGATTGATTGTCATCTGGGTTATATTCCTTGGGCGCCCATCCAACAGCATCATACTAGAATATGAAAAGATAAAATTTTAAAAATCCAATCATGTATAAAATCAGCATATTCATAAACCAGAAAGGAAGCACATGGAATTAAGAGTACATGTAGTATTGCAACTAAAACTATAACAATATTAAGTTATAATTAGTAATATTCCAAGAGACAAATAGAATTGGTATGGACAAGAAAAGAATCCTTAGGAGGTCCATTCAACAAATCATAGCAAAGCCTGCTCTGTCTAATGCATGAATGAAATCACATAAAGATCGACATCAAAACGTTTGAGAACAAATCTATTAAGGTGGAAATAGGACCTTGCCAAACACCCAACTACATTCATCTGAAGTTCATAGAGTGGATTCCTTGTCAACACCTGATCACCATGACAAATTGCATGTTGATAATCTGACTGAAATTTATCCTTCGATCACAAGAAATGCCTATGGCCTCACAGTTTAAAAAAAAATGCCTAAACTGACTATTCTGAGGTATGAAATGGATGTATCATATCAGACCATCATTTTCTTCTCTTCTGCTCATCAACACTCACTTTATAAAACCATTTCTCCAAGTAATGTGAGGCCCTTGTCTTTGAGGTATCTGTTACATTTCTAAGGTACAACACACAAGAGTAATGTCAACTTTCTCCAACTTTCCCATCAACAATCACTTCACAAAAAGCTTTGACTTCAAATAACAGAAAATTAAAGTAGATAACGGACAGAGTAGATTTTCTTGTTCAAAAAAAACATAGATTTTCCCTACTTCAAATTCTGAAGTCTGAAAGTATGTCAATAATTGAAGTGTTTATCCAAAAAGAAACTACAATAATTGAAGGAAAGGTTCCATGAAATACCTGCAGGGAAAATGCCGCTGCCTCAATTGCAGCTGCTGCTAGGCTGCTTGACTGTGACGGTCCTGATGTCCCTGGGCCAAGAATGCTCTTCGCATAAGCCACTCTTAAGATCTGCCCATTCTTCTCAAGAGAGGTTCCATTGGTCGCATCAAGGGCTTTAGTAGCATCCTTAACCTACAAGACAAGAACCATTTGATTACAAAGAGTGCATCTATTATTTCTTCACGCGGCTCTTTTCTAATGCTTCTCTAATTATATAAAGAGCGAATAAAATCCTCCATAAGGAGGACAGGGGTCTTGCAGGGCACAAAGGCCAAACAGCTAAATTCTCAAAAAGAAAAGCTTGAAGGAGCATAAAGTGCTTGAAATGGGAATTCATTAAGTAGCTAAGCTGTTGATACCAGCAACATACAAATTTTGAGACAGTCTCCATGGTACCACTTATTTTGTTAATTTTGATAGCCTAGACTGGAAGGTGGAAGGAAAACAGCACCACCAAATCACAGTTTGCTGTATAATTTTTCTCCATAGTTTTGTTACAAGATACTCCTGAATCACTGTTAATAAGTTTACTAAAGCTTACATATATTTGTCATTATGTATTGCTTATAACAACTATGTACTTCTTCATCATTTGAATTGCATGACAACAATCAAAGATTACTTGGACTAAGAAAAATTGGAAAGCAAAATAAGAGGAATAAAATAGTCAAAAATCCAATCACCAACGAGAATGATTTACCGAATGGAAATGTACGAATGCGAATCCCCTTGAAACATGAGTAAACTTGTCTCTAACCAGTCGAAGATCCTGAAAATTAAGATCAATTAAAAATTTGAGGATTCCCAAAAAGGGAGAAATTCTCTAATAAAACCTTGAATTTTGTAGTATTTTGCACCTTAATTGGAGCATGTTTGGAAAATTCATAGTGAAGCATCTCCTCATCCGCATTTTCATCCAATCCACGAACAACCAAAACATGAGTTGGACCTGATAAAGTTGAATTAGCAAGGTGTGTGTGTATTAAAAAATGTCAGGAAAAAAAGCAACATCTCAACCCAACCTGCCTCAAATCCTTTCTTTCCTAAAGATGGTGGATTTGATAAAGCTATATCTGCTGGTGGTGAATCATCGGTTCGTGGCTCATTGCACTACAACATAGAATAAAAGCAGCCATTCAATGATCTGTTCTGATGGATCTTATTTCTTAAACAATTATAGAATCCACTAGTATCCCTGGGTAAAAAAATTCTATTCCATTTGCTCAAAAGTCATTGTTCAAAAACTCCAAGGAAAAGAACTACAAGTCCACACTATTTAACTAAGGCAAACCACAAAGTAAGCAGCATATCAAAGCTGCCAATGTGACTTCCAACACACATGTTAACCTTCAAAACAGCACAAGAAATAATAATGTTTGTCATTTCAACACTTCACATGCATGCTCAGCACCAAAGGGACAATGTCCTTGCTGTAATAATGCAAACAAATGAAACTAATAGCCAGTGGATTGTGATTCATAGAATTTTATAATCTCTCAACTCATCAAAAAACAAATGGAAAAAAGGTGGAAAAACAAACCTGAAAGCAGGATGTACGCCTTGCGAAATTGACACAGCCACAAATGTTGCACATCCAATCAGATGGCACTGTGATTTTTCTGTGCTGGCCAGATTTATCTTGAGCAAAAGGTCCACCTGCCCCCCCAGTTGGCTTACTACTGAAAAAAAAACAGAATCCAAAGTGATAATGGTTATGCTTGAAGCCAAAAAAAAAAACCACAGGGCCACCATATATATGTACAAAGGCATTAACATAGCCTTTTCATCAAAAAAATGCTACAAGCAGTCAGATATTGATGAAGACTAGTTCCAGGGAAGCGAGTGACAGAAAAAGTAAGAATTTATCTGAATTTCACCAGTACATGAGACCAAACAGACTTAGCTCAATGTACAACACAGATACTAGCAAGAAATAAAAAAATAACAATTGATTGTAATGGTACCACAATCATGGTAGCAAGGAAATAAATACCTGTACTCAAAGAAAAGCTTTCTGCCATCAACAACAAGACCATCATCCCTGATCCTATCCATCATTGCACATGCTGCTCCCTGTTTCAGAACAAAAACAATACTTGAATGCCATTCATGAAAGCAAATGCAGCATTGTCAGATTAGGTGGACATACCACAGAAGGAAAATCAATAAAGGCAAATCCACGGGAGATGCCAGAATTCTTCTCTTTGATCACACGAACATGGCGAAGTGGCCCCCACTCATCCTAATGGCCACAAAAAAAATGTTAAGAAAATATTGAATGATAAAAATCAACAGTTTCAGATAAAGAATGCAAAGTAAAGCATTACAAGTATCTGGTACAGATCTTCATCAGTCATCTTCTGTGAGAGACCCTTCACAACAACAGTTGTGGACGGAGCCTACGGGAGATAGAGTTCTTGTTAAAGACGAATCACTCAGCACAGATGAAACCAGGCAGTAAATAACAATAATCATGAAGACTGTATGAAACATACCATGTCATAATGACCAGGGTGACGCTTGTCTTCACGGTCCCTCCTTTCATTCCTCTCATGTCTGCCATCATCATAGCTGTCCTCCTGTTGACTTCGACTTCGAGGGGACCTAGATCTAGGATGATCATCATATCCACGAGACCGAGATTGTTCATGCCATCTATGTGGACTCTGAGATTTTTCCTGGCTCAAAGCTCTCTTATCACGTTCTCGATCATGGGATTCACGCCTCCTCCAATTGCCATCTCTCCTGCGGCCTCTTTCATAATCAGAATCATAACTATGCCGACCATATTCATAATCCCTCTCGCAGCTATCCCCCATTTTCCGATAGGAAGTGCGTGACTTATAGTCATAATCATCGTATGCATAATCATCATGGTCTTGTTCCCCAAACCAAGAAGCCCTGTCAAATTTATGATCACGATAGGTTTCGATGTTGTGGTAGCCATCCCGATCGAGAACAGCATCCATGTCATGGTAAGAATCGAAGTACAGTCTCTCATGTCTCCTAGATTCCCTCTCAATGGGGTATTCTTCTTCATAACTTCTCCTTCTTGATTGGGGCCAAACATCAACAGCAGGAGGGGGATAATTCTCCCTCTCTAGAATGTCCCTGTGGAAGGCATTTCTTGGGCAGACATTATCCCTTGAATACCGGTCATTGATAAACCTCCTATTATCATATGAACCACCAGTCCTGCTAAAATAAAATAATTCAATGGAAGATTAGACGTGAAAAATAACATCATGAGCCAAAGCTTGAAAAAGAAACAAATGACAATAAGATGACAACAACCACAACAAAGGGAGACAATTAGAAAATATCAAACATTAGAGGCTTCTGAAAGGTCTTGCATGAAATAATATCTTAACCAATTAAACCCAAAAAGGAAATGTAGCATAAATTTTCAAATAAAATGTTTTACCATGAACACCCTGACAGGAAGCATCGGGCAGTACTTACCGGTAGTTAGGCTCATGGAATGCACCATGCCCCTCCAGAGCCTGTGGATTCAAGAATAAGCTTGTATCAGCAACAAATACCAATCAAGATAGGAGGAGGTTAGGCAAACCCATTCCATATTCTCACTGCCCCCCCCCCAACAGCTTTCTCTTATTTTTCTTTTAAGGATGAGATAGATGATGCCCAAAAAACTAACGGACAATCCTACAAAAATTCTTGCATTTTTTATCAGTATTCTTAAGGAGGAAACCACAATTACGCTGTTATTATCCCATCCTTGCTGATGGCCATAGCGACCAGGATCCATTTCTCGGATGCAAAACCACCCTGCAATGCTCTTTCTTGATGATTGAATGATCTAATTCCCTTTTATTCCCTGTAATATATGCACAAATGAAACAGACACAACAGTCATGCCCATGAGTCAGCCTTAAATCAATAATTCCCCCAACACACCATGTTCTTATTAGCCTTGACCTTCATAAATCCTCAAATGAAATCAAACCCACTTCACAAGCCAAGATATAACCATGACCCGCATGGCCATTCCTCCAAAATTCTCTCAAAAACAACAAAACAAGTATAAAAGTAATGATCTTAATTAGCAGAAACCAAACCTCACATCCAAATTCAACCAAATAAAATATATACAAACAAAACAAATATATATATATATATATATATATATATATATTTATAAAAAAAAAAACTCCTTGAATTGTGAATTGCAGATGGTGATCAGCTAAAAATGTCTCGAAATCTTTCTATTACAATTCACTTTGCAAAATTCAAAACGAAAAAATCCTCAAACAAAAACCAAAACCCCTACACAAAACCAAGAAACAAACAAAAACAATTTTCCATTCTCCGAAATCATCTCCACAAATTTAAAAGCAACGATCTTGATGATCAAAAACCAAACTAATTAACCAAATATCTTCCAAAACTAACTTCCAGACAAGTCATAAAAAATCTTCAAAATTGTGCATAACAGCCAAAATCTCAACACAACAAAACATTGAGAAAACAGCATTATCTGTCATCGATTATCACAGACAGTTCAGCTAAACATCATAGTTAAAAAAAATCAAAATTTTCAATTTGCATTACAAAAATCTGTATCAAAAAAAAATCTTAGGATAACAGAAACCCATCAGCTAAACACATGTGCGTCTCTCTAGTACAGTTCACATTGCAAAAAGATAAAATGTACTTTTAAGAGCTGAATAAGATCAGTGCATACCAGGCAAACCGTGGATGCGATTGGATAAGAAAAAAATGTTTCTTCTTCGACGATGGGACTCGTCGTTTCTTCTTTCTCGTATCAAGTCCGGATTTTGTATCAGTGTTTTATCTAGTAGCTGTTTGTAAATTACTTTAGAAAAAAAAATAAAAAAATATTTTTAGTGATTTTAAATTAGCTTGATATACTAATTTAAAAAAAAAATATTAGTTTAATATATTTCTAAATAAAAAAAATATTTTTAAAAAATAACTACGATTACATTTTCAATTTAAAAAACACAATCTAAATCATGAAAATGGAACAACACTATAGAAAAGATTATAAAGCTCCATTTTTAAGAAAAAAAATAGTACTAGTTTTTCAAATCCATGACAAAGATTATAGACTCAGAAGCATTCTATTTGAAAAAACTATAGAGTTCAATTTAAAAAATATTATACAGAAAATTAAAAAATAGCAATTGAAAAAATGGAGATTGAAATTAAAATACAAAAAAAATTTATATTTGATTGAAATATAAAAATAAAAATAAATTAAGAAAAAACTCAAGAAACTAAAAGAATAAGGATTGAAATTGATATAAAAAATAAAAATAATTTTTTAATTGAATGGTGAAATTAAAAGGAGTAATAATTTTTACAAAAACAAAAAACAAAAAAAAATCAAAATTAAAATTAAAATATGAGAAACAAATTGAAAAACACAATACCATATATTTTGATTTGACAAATTAAATCACTGACACATGTCATTCTACTAGGAAGTGAACTTAGTGGCATAACCAATGACATAAATGATATTTATGGACACGAGAAGACATCGTACATGTAGTCTAAAAAACACGGGAATCTCCCACAACCCAAATAACCTATTAAAATCATAACTCAATCGGTCTGTGAAACCCACGGCCTAAATTATAAGATTGTGATAAGCTCGTAGGAATCAAATTGAAGAAAAAAAATCATGAAGCTCAAATCATAATCAATCTAATATTGAAGATTGGTTTTAAAAAAATCAAATAACAAAGGTTACAAAAAAAACAACTTAGACTAACTTGTCAAAAACTCAACTCAAGTCTCAATATAAAATCATAAAAATTAAATTAAAAGAAAAAAAATACAAAACTCATTTCTCAATCAATCAATATTAAAAAATTAAATTAAATGAAAAATTAGAGACTAAATTTGTCATCCCAAAACAATAACAAAATATTTTGTTGTTTTGAAAAAATCATAGCATTTTAGTTGGGGAGATGAAAGAGAAAATAGAAGAGATGAGAGAGAAAATAAAAAAGAATTGTCAAAGTCAAACTAAAGCTTAATTGGGGTCATTGAAGACCATTCAAAGCTAGATCATATGCACGCAACATCTTGAGAGGACAACCATGTAAGAAAAAACAAAGGGTACAGGAGAAGGTCATCTCCATCCTATACACACTGACCACTTTTTGCTTTTTTATCAATTCAATCCATAAAACACTTATTTTAGTTTCAAAATTGGTCCCCAAAGATTTAAATCAAAAAAATCAAATTTTATTTTTCCAAATCAAGCATCAATTTAGTGCTAATTTTTTACATGACACCTCAATAACCCCATATAATATCAATAAAAGCAAATCATTAAATCCAATTCTAAATCAACCAAATTTGAAAAGAAAAGAAAAACATGAGTTACCAAAAAAAACCATGTGACATTATTACAATTCATAGTATTTTATTTTTGCATCTATAGAAAAGTTCTTAAATGTTTTAATTTATTTAGCAATAATTTAGATAGGGTTTGGATAACTACATTAAAAACCAATTTTTCAATCTCTATCCCTTATTTCTTACTTTATGCAATTTAATTATATTATTGGTTAATTGTACTTATTTATATTAAAGTGTATTATTTGTTAATTTTAATGGAACATTTAATTCAACGCCTTCAAGTGTTATTCTTTTTTTAATCCTAGAACAATATGTTTTTTCCTTCATGATCCTTATTTAGTTTCAAACCAAACTCAATTGGACTACTCATTGAGTTGCAACTCTTCACTCCAAACTTCTCGAAAATTTCTCAAAAATATTTTTATAAGAAATAAATATTATTTCATCTCATTAAACCACTTTAAAACTAAGAAAATAATGCAACTTTTTAAGATTAGACATCAAACTCAAAAAATCATGGGACCTTTTAACTTCTCCAAACATTAGCCTTAATTAGTAGTATACACCAAATCATTTCTATATAAGCATATAATTGTTGAAAAAATTAAATACAAACTCCAATACCAAATATTGGAAATAGAACACATAACTATTCTTATGAGCTCTTATATATATATATATATATATATATATATATATATATATATATATATATAGAAAGATTACACCTCATAACAATTTTTTGTGATATTTGAAATCTTTTAAGCTTATAATATGTGTTGTTGTTGTATACAACTCTTTGTAGCAGGAGCATTTCCTTTTTTTGATTATCTATTGAAAATGAATTAAAACCTTTGATCATAAAAAATAAAAGAAAAGGATGATGAGACTAGTCTACTGTATTTAATTGGATAAAATATTTATCATTGTTTTTGCAAAAGTGATGAGCTATTAGGGTTTTTCAAAGGAAGCTTTGTCAATCCAAAGATAGAAGAACTATTTTGCAGTTTCCTTTCCTGTTTGGAATTGTTGCTTCATTTGCTTCAGTATTTGACTAGTGTACTTATCTAGATAGTTTCTGATAGCTTTCATCTTGTTCTAATTAGATCCCAATCATGGTTTCATGTCTTTGTGGCATAAGATTTTCTGTCTCTGCTAAATCTGCTACTTACCTCCATTCTGCTAACAGTCCAAGAATAATCAAGAACATTCTCATCTCCCTTAACAAATATAACAAAGATTTTATGTCTTTGTGGCATAAGGTTTTATTTACTTACCCGGCCCAAAAAGTACACTTTCCGAGGGTGATATTTCCTAAAATCTAAAAATCAACATTGAATTGAGGGATGCTATGAAAACCTAATCCACCTTTTTTCTTGCTCATGCATACTGTATCCCAAGCTAACCATGGAATGCCACAACTCGTACCAGAGTTACTCCGCCAATACTTCCTTGTTAAAGAATCAATCTCTTTGTAAACCGCCATAAAAAAGAGGAAACTCATGGTGTATGCTTTGGAATGGATTGCACTACCAACTCCATGAGAATTTCTTCACCCCCTGCAGTTAAACGTTTTTCCTCCCAACCATTAAGAATCTTGCTAATCCTTCCTAAATTGAGCTGAAAATAACTTTCTTTTACCTACCCACCATGCAAGGAAGGCCTAGATGTTTCTCCTGTCTCAACTGCTTGAACACCCATCTCCCACTGGAGCTGATTCTGAAGCTAATTTTGCATGGTTTGGCTAAAAAAGATCTCCAATTCATCCAGGTTGATTCTTCAAACCGATGCATTCTCATAACCCTGAATGACTCGAATCAATCTGTTGGCCCCCGCAGCCTAAGCACAAGCAAATAAAAGATCATTGATCAAGTCGTTAAAAAACTTATGAAAAAATGGATTTTCCTAGCTGAATGCATGTTAAATTATTCTTGGAAACAGTTTCCTCTGAAACATGGGACACTTCATCACTTAAATCAGTAGATGTAGAGGGAATATTGAACTGGAAGAAAAATAAAATGAGGGTCTAGAGAATGTGTATCCCCGAGGTTCTGCTAGAATGGGATTTGTGTGTGGAGAGACCTTCATCTCTCCTCCATCTTGTTTGGTGGCTACCTATTTTTTTTTTATGTAAGAAAATTCTATCCTTTGAAAGTGCACTTTGTGGATCCAAGTAAACGAGTAAAATGTTGATTGTCCTAGACTCTTACAAGAAATGCACATCTTAACTCGAATTCAAGACCTGCTATGCAAATTGCAAACTTTTTATAATCATGCCTGGAAAGTGGCTACCTATATTCATACACTCAATCTCGATCATTTTTCATGGAGAAATAAACATACAATTAGCAGAGAAATTGACGATAAACATTAGTTTATAATAGAATGGGAGAAAGTAGAGAGTCCATCTCATAGCAAGGCTAACCCATTAAGAGCAAAAACTCATCTTCAATATATCTTTTTTTTCTGAGAAAATCCACTCATCTTCAATATACCTTTTTTTCCTGAGAAAATCCATTGTGCCCTATTATAATTCCCTACTCAAAACTTGATTCCTGTTGGTTCTATCTTCATATATTGAAATAACTCAAAAGCAACGATTATCCATTAATTAAAGCACTCAAGACACATGAATAAAATATCACATAATCATTTTATCTAAAATATTATTAGATAAGGTTTAATATATAATTCATATTATTCTTTAATACACCATCTTAAATGAAAATTCTCCGGGTTTGAAATTTGTACAAACTCACACTATCTTGTATTTGATTTTGATCAAATAGAAAAGATTGTAAGATTCGAACAAATGATTACTAGATCAACAACACTCGAATATTATATCGATAAATCATTTTACCTAAAAACTTAAACTATTATTTTTTAGCATATAATTTAACATTTAATGGTTTCGAGTATATTTACAATAATTTTAGTAATTACTAGCCACTTGTGCTTCGCTACGAATCATAAACTTGAGGATTAGATATTAATAAAATATGTGGACAAAAAGTCGTCCTGCTTTAAATGGGTCAAGAGTCAAAGTAGGGTTCATCTCATCATCAATGCAAGAATTGTCCGCAGCCATAACTCCAACCTGTCTGGGTTGGAACTTGGAAGAGGAAAACAAATGAGGAAATATCCATTAAAAATACCTGCAATTTCTTCCCTCCTTCGTTTTCCAAGCTCCACGACGACCTAGAACGTCGGGCCCACTTCAAGTCTTCCCTCACTTTCTATTGGCTAGCAAATGAACTCTTTCAAATCAAGCTTATTCAATTTGATAAAAATGATGAAATTATTCTTTCAACCTAGATTTTAACTTTATTTATTTTCTTAACACAAACTTGAAATACAAGTCAACTTTCTAGTGAATCATATGAGGTTTACAGAGATTTAATAAAATAAAATGGTCAAATTTTTAAGAGATTTTTTCTGATATTCAAAGTTATATTTAGGGCCTGTTTAGGAGGGCGGTTGCGGTTATTTTTAAAAGTGCTTTTCATTTAGAAATACATCAAAATAATATTTTTTTATTTTTTAAAAAATTATTTTTGACATCAGCACATCAAAATGATTTAAAAACACCAAAAAAAATTCATTTAAAATGAAGAAAAAAAAACAAATTTTGAGGAAACGGTGGTACAACCACCCTCCCAAACAGGCTCTTAATCTTTATAGTTTAAGTCTCAAGTAAGGAATTTTCTATTTTTATAATGAATATACTGTTTTTTGTCGAATTCAGAGGTTGACTTAGTATCTGCATATAAGGATTGACATGATTTAATTTTGTGGTAATTTTATGGTTATAGTTTATAAATAATAAATATATAAATTATATTTTTTCTTTAATTAAGATTTATAAAGAGAGTTTTTCATAAACAAGGGGTTCACAGAGGTCTCGATCCATGCAAGAATTCTTTATTTTTCCATCCCTTCAACAATTTATAATTTTATAAACTTATTTGAGACTATATTTTAAAAATATTTTTTGAAAAAAAATAAATTTTTTATTTTTATTTTAAATTAATTTTTCTTGGTGCTTTTAGATCATTTTCATATATTGATATCAAAAATAATTTTTAAAAGATAAAAAATATTATTTTAATATATTTTTAAACAAAAAAAATACTTTTAAAATCAACCCGAATCATCCTCTAAAATAGACACTAGTCTTGAAGTCTAACTAAATTTCCTAGCTTCTCTTATGTGTTGGTCAAGTATTTTTAAATTTATATATAAAAAAAATATAATAAAATATAGACCACATCACATTGCAGTAGTTTCAGTGTCCATGTAGAAGTAGAAGTATAATTAATGTTATTTTTAAAGTATTTTTTATTCAGAAATGTATTAAAATAATATTTAAAAAAAAAATATTTTTGAGATTGTCTAAAAAACTTAATTTAGACCAAAAAATAAAAATAAAAATAAAAATAAAAATAAAAATAAAAATAAATTATTTTTTAAAATATCAAACAAACACTTATTTGTACAATCTAAAAAATGGTATAGGAGTCAAATGACTATGTTATAGGTTTCTGAATATTGAATATAAAGGACTAAGTTACACTAAAGTTCAAAATAAAAGGACTTTAGTTACTCAATAAAATAAAATAAAAACAATTTTCCTTGCCGTGTTACACTTTTTTAACTGCTTAGGTTGTCCTGTATAAAAGCAAACACCATGTCCATAGGCACCCCTCAACTTCAATCAATGGCCATACATACTTTTTCCTCCCCCCTCTTCTGTCTCTAACAAACCCTAACTCTCTCTCTCTACAAACACCTCAAGATCTCAACTTCAAAGAATGAAGAAGACCCTCATTTCCTTCTTTCTACTGCTCTCCCTCTTCACCTTCTCCTTCTCCATAGAAGATGATATCACCTGTCTTGAAGGGGTCAAGAGCTCCTTTACCGACCCGCAGAGTCGACTCGGTTCCTGGACTTTCACCAACAAATCAGTTGCTGTCATCTGTAAACTCACCGGTGTTTCTTGCTGGAACGAGAAGGAGAACCGAATCATGTATCTTCAGTTACCGTCTTTTCAGCTTTCAGGCAAGTTACCGGAATCTCTCAAGTACTGTCATAGCTTAACAACACTGGATCTTTCAGGAAATGATCTTTCAGGGCCGATCCCACCTGATATTTGTAACTGGTTGCCTTATATAGTCAATCTAGATCTCTCCGGGAACAAATTTTCCGGTCCGATCCCACCGGAGATTGTGAATTGTAAGTTCTTGAATAATTTGAATTTGAATGGAAATAAGTTGACTGGCTCGATTCCTTTTGGTTTTGATCGCCTTGATCGGTTGAAAACGTTTTCGGTGGCTTCTAATGAACTGTCTGGCTCGATACCGGAGGAATTAGGGGGGGTTTCCGAAGGATTCTTTTGATGGGAATGATGGGTTGTGCGGTAAGCCGCTAGGGAAGTGTGGTGGGTTGAGTAGTAAGAGTCTTGTCATCATCATTGTTGCTGGGATTGTTGGGGCTGGTGGGTCATTGATTTTGGGGTTTGTAATTTGGTGGTGGTTGTTTGTTAGGGGAGGTAAGAAAAAGAGAGGTTCTGGCGGCGGCGGCGGCGGGAAGGGTGATGATCCTAGTTGGATTGAGTTGCTGAGGTCACATAAGCTAGTACAAGTGACGTTGTTTCAAAAACCTATTGTTAAGATCAAGCTGGCTGATATTTTGGCTGCTACTAATAGTTTTGATTTTGAGGATATTGTGATTTCAACGAGAACTGGAGATTCGTATAAAGCGGATTTGCCTGATGGATCTAGTCTCGCTGTTAAGAGGCTTAATGCTTGCAAGCTTGGCGAGAAGCAATTTAGGGCTGAGATGAATAGGTTAGGGGAGCTTAGGCATCCGAATTTGGTGCCATTGCTGGGTTTTTGTGCTGTTGAAGTGGAAAAGCTCCTGGTGTACAAGCATATGCCTAATGGGACTTTGTATTCTCGATTGCATGGGAGTGGATTTGGTATTGGTCAGTCTAGTGTTTTTGGATTGGCCTACGAGGGTGAGGGTTGGTGTTGGTGCAACAAGAGGGCTTGCTTGGCTTCACCATGGGTGCGATCCTCCTTATATTCACCATTATATTAGCTCCAACGTGATACTTCTTGATGATGATTTTGATGCGAGGATTACTGATTTTGGGTTGGCAAGGTTGGTTAGTTCTCCTGATTCTAATGACAGTTCTTTTGTTAATGGAGCTCTTGGGGAGTTTGGGTATATTGCCCCTGAGTATTCCAGCACAATGGTTGCCTCATTGAAAGGTGATGTTTATGGCTTTGGTGTTGTGCTCTTGGAGTTGGTAACTGGACAGAAAGCTGTAGATGTCAATAATGAAGAGGAAGGATTCAAAGGGAATTTGGTGGATTGGGTTAATCAGTTGGTGAGCACTGGTCGAAGCAAGGATGCCATTGATAAAGCTCTATCTGGGAAAGGTCATGATGATGAGATTATGCAGTTCTTGAGGGTTGCTGGGAGCTGTGTTGTTTCCAGGCCCAAGGACAGGCCTTCAATGTACCAAGTCTACGAGTCTCTGAAGGGTATGGCTGAGAAACATGGTTTCTCTGAGCAATACGATGAATTCCCATTGATATTTGGCAAACAAGATCCTGATTACAAGGAGTAGCATAGGCAGAACAAGAAAAAAAAATTATCCTTGTGAAGAAAAATAGTAGCATATTGGCATCTTTGCATTCATGCTATGTTTGGGAAGACTTTGGTGTGCTCCTCGCCCTTGTGCCTTATTATTGGATAATTATGTACATTACATGAGGCATCAGGCACTGTACCTTCAATGCAGCCTAGGAAATTTCCCATTTCCCCCCTGCAAAACTTCTGAATTGATCTGTCATTTGTAGAATGTTTCAACCGGAAAAGCTTTTTTTCATGATCATTGAAGATGTTGCTATGTTCATGTGACATGAGGGATGGCCTATATTCTATTTTTTATTTTCAATTATTTGCTTATGTTTTTTTTGTGTAAGTGGTTATCTTTTACGCTAATGTTTTTCCAAATCATGAGAAATTGAGAAACTGATTGTCTGCATTTCTGAGAAGTGCTCTATTCATGATCAGTCTGACCAGATCCGCTGTTTCTTGATGTCTCAAGATTTCTGATATTTATTGTTCAATAAATTTAAAAGTTTTCATTTTCACCTGCATGATTTTGCAGTGCTTGGATAATGCATGTGCAAATCAAATGAAGATTCACCTGGCATAGTTTACGAATTCTAGATTCTTCTAAAGGCTCCCTTGATGAAAACTATGATCAGTCTGATCGGATCCATTGTTTCTTGACCTGGGAATAGCCCGTGTAATAGGACTAGAGGGGGATGTAGACACCCAGTACCTTCAACTGATCCATACAGACTATCTCCTAAAATGCCTTGAATGTTCTGGTTCTGGATTATTTCAGTACCTATGCTGCAATTCAGTAGATTTGTTTTTGTTTAACCACAAGGAGATAGAAAGTGAACCCCTTCAACCTCGAAATTAAGAGTATTTTTTTTTATATATATAATCAGGATGTCTAATCTAGCTTAGTTTACATGCATCACAACCAATTCTTGGATCTACTAAATATCCTGCTAGCCCAATGAACAAGTAAGATACTGTGGGGGTAACCGGCATAAAGCTTATCCTGATGCAGAGAAACCCCACTTGTAATTAGGAGTATGTTAGATCTAGAGGTTGCAGATGTGTTTGAAGCTGTTTTCTCCATCAATGTCAGTGAGCTTCTAGAGAAGTGGAGGAAAAAAAACTACTCTGGAACCAGCCACTGGCAGCAGTATTTCTGTCCCTAATCCGTGACCACACTAATTTCTTCCACTGGCATGATCTCTTGCATCTCAGTAGCACAACCTTCTCGTGATAACATTTAAACCTGTCCAAAAAAGAGTGAGTTCGATAGTCAAAGATTGTCTGGATCATATGCATTGATTTTGACCAGGCTTTTTTGGTCGGGACCATGAACGGTGCCATTTGAACCCAAGCTAGCATGTGGGGTTGAGCAAACTTTATGCAAACATGCCGTACTTCTTTCTATGCAAGTAGAGTATGGCTCTTCTGTGCCTGGATTAGGGGCATTGCTCGTGTCCTTGGTGCATGAGCACATGGTCTTGACCCCGCCCTCCACCACTGACCTGTTCTGAGGTAGATTTCATTTCAACCAATCACTCTGTTGCTGTTATGCCTTCTTGAAGAAGAAGAAGAAGGGCAGGGAAGTTTCAATGGAGAAATTCATTCACAGGCCAGGATATAGAAGATAGAAAAGCATGGCAAGTTACAGATTTAGCTCGTAAACTTGCGTTAGATGCCCGATAACATTATAAAAATAAAAATATTTTGCCACTAATTGAACATGATTTTCTTTTGTCCAAACATCCTTTCGACGCCGGTATTTGCATCGTTTCCGGCATTATTCAAATCCTGCTTCACTGACCAGGTATCCGGCGGCAGCCATATAGCTTGATGTTTTGAGATATTTTTATTTAGAAATATATTAAAATGATATTTAAAAAAAATATTAATTTTGATATCAGTACATAAAATGATCTAAAAACATTAAAACAATTATTATGAAATTTAAAAAAAAAACAATTTCTTTCTAAAATGTTTTTGAAAAGAAGAAAAGCAGCAAAACTGAAGTTATCTCCAGCTAAGATAGTGTTTGTGAGTGCTTTTCATAAGTGTTTTTTAGTTTAAAATATTTTTTATTTTTCAGTTTAAATTAACAAAATTTGATGTTTTTATATCATTTTAATATGTTGATATTATAAATGATTTTTTGTAAAAAAATAGAATTTTAATATATTTTTAAATAAAAAAAACTTTAAAAAATAACCACATATGTTGGGCATCCTCTGCACATGCACATCCAAAACTGTCTCTCGCTTTTGCTCTTAGTACGTTTCGGCCAGCTCGGTGTCACCTTGCTGCCCCCTTCTTGGGAGGATCACAACTCGAAAGACTACATTGAAGACCAGATATCATTGAAACTACGGGCTTCAATTTATAGCCATTGATCTAATAAAGCTTATCTATACAGCATATCTATCATCCTGGAATAAAATCAGAGCTAGGTCATCAGCTAAATGCTTCTGGTCGATAGAAAATAATATAAATTATATTATAAAGTCTCACTTAATATCTAAAACTGTTAGGTGAGGTTTCTAAAATAGTTCCTTAACATGGTATCAGAGTCTTGTAACCCAGCAGTCACGAGTTTGAATCTCACCAACTCATTCTATTTGATAAAAATCAAGCACAAGGTAATATGGGTCTGTGTGTAAGTTTCAAGCTTTAAGGGCCTTCACTTGAGGAGGTGAGTTAGAGAATAATATAAATTATATAATAGGATCTTACCTAACAGTTTAAGTTTTTAGATAAGATAGTTCCTTCACAATATCATCCTCGAGCACAAGATTGTCCCATCGATTGATCCCATTGATTTGAACATGAACCTCGAGCATCTACTTCTTATCTCTCGGTACATTTCCATCAGCGAGACATCTTTTTTCACCTCTCCTGAAGTAGATTTTACGATCAAAATACCCTCTCGAAAATATTCTTCCCTTCCGTTTTTCACCCTCAATTGTGGTCATCCTCCTGCTGCTGCTGCTGCTGCTTTCAGATTTGTGGACCATAGACTAGAGTGCTGTCCCTTTCAAGTCGTCGAAACCTAAAGCTTGATGGACTGTGTGTTAACGCGGAAACCCTAGTGCAGCAGTCCAGAAACAGCAACAAATCCACAAACAGTAACAGTAACAGAGACAGTAACAATGAAATCCAAATCCAGCAACAAATCAGTAATCAATGCCAGCGGCAGATCCTCACAATTAAAGAGAAGATTTCGTGAATCAGCAATAACAGCAGTAGATTACATAACAGTTCAATTTCAGGATTTTTCATTTGTTTCCTTTCTTGTTAATTCAACGGGACAATATATTTGAGACAAAACTCACTTTTCGGCTCAGTTCATTTTTTTCCTTACTGTGGACCAAAATTTACCAGGACAAAAAACTGAATGCTTCCATGACAGGAAAGGGCCACGAACAGAACATGGCATTAAATGATTCATAAAGGGAAATTGCATAAAGGAAGGAGTAAATTTCATTAATCATGCCAATAATTGAACATGGTTCTCATATGATTTATGCGATGTATTAGGGTTTAAACAGCCCTTCAATATGCCACTAAAGAAGGTTGCTTGTATGATATTTGCATCGTTTTCCGACTTCATTCACACCAGAGCAGGAGCAGGAAAGAACAAGAAATTAAAACACACAATAATTTCCAGAAACATTAAACAAGCAGGTAGGCAGCTAGCTAGAACCCAGCAAGATCGATCATCTTCTTCCAAGAGGGCCTGCTTGAAATGTCCTCCCACCAAGCATTCAGCTTCTTCCTGTCTTTCACCAGGTGCCCTAACCCAGCTTCGCTGATCAGGTATCGAGTTGCAGGCATGTGGCTTAGATCAGCGAGAGTGAAGCTTTCTCCAGCTAAATATTTGCTCCTGGACAACCTTTTCTCGTACACGTCCAGCACCTTCTCTAGCTTTTCCTCGAAAGTTTTGACCAGGTCGGAGTCACCTTGCTGCCCGATTCTTGGCAGGATTACAACTTGGAAGACTATATTGAACACTAGATCATTGAAATTGTGGGCTTCAATTTCTAGCCATTGATCTACCAGAGCTCTCTCTTCTAGTGTGGAGCCCAGTAGATTTGGTCCACGGTCTTCATACTTTGCTGCGTAGTATCTTATGATTGCTCTAGATTCTGAAGGAAAATTTGAGAAAACACCCACAAAAAAAAAAAAATTATAGATTCATGAAATGTTGCATTCCAATAATTATACAAATTATATTCTTTCTATATAATTTTAAATTTAAGTAAAAATTAAACGGTTCTTGATTTCTATTTTTTTTATATGAAAATTATATTTAAGAAACTTATTTACTTAATTTCCATAAAGAATATTTGTAGAATAAATAAATAAAAACTTTATGAGAATAAAAAATAGCTAAAGGATGATACCGTCGGTCTTACCATAAAGCCTGAAATCACCATCTTCAACAACAGGAACTTGCCCAAAAGGCTGGAAAAAAAATATAAAAATCATATCATTAATTCATCAAATAAAGAGTTCTACGTGCCTTCTCCCCTAAAAAAAAAATATTTTCACAATTTTCATGGTTTAATTATTTCAGTATACAAACACAAATAGTCACTGCAAATCACCAATAAAACAATAATTAATAGAATCATTCTTGTTCATTCTCCTCCCTTTTCTCAATTTTAAAAACATACCAAATGACCTTCTTTTTATACGATACCATCGTGAAACAAACTTAGTACCTGTTTGGAAGGACGGTTGCGGTTGTTTTTTAAAGTGTTTTTCATTTAGAAATACATCAAAATAATATTTTTTTTTAATTTTTAAAAAATTATTTTTGACATCAGCATATCAAAATGATTTAAAAACACCAAAAAAAAACCTTCCTCACAAACAGCCCCTTAATTTCAGTAGATATATAAATCTCTCTCTCTCTCTCTCTCTCTAGGAGAGGGAGAGGGAGAGGGAGAGGGAGAGATGCTTGCAGTATATAACCCTGGTTTCACCTGTTTGAGGAGGAATTCAGGTAGCTTCTGCTCACCGGAATCAAGATCAACATGCACAAGATCAAATTCCACTCCTTTCTCTAAGAGGCAAACCATGACCCTTTGTGGGCAAACAGCGGTGGCCGGACCATACACCTTGACAGCCATGATGAACTCTCTAAAACTTCAACACTTACTAAGTTAAACAAATTAAGAGAATCTTATTAAGCTTTCACGAAGAAGGATACAGGATGTCTTATTAATTCAGAGTTCATATCTCATGGCTATATTTATAGCAGAGCATCGTTGGTGACGAACAAGCCGGGGGTTGTCACACGAGTTCTGCCGCAAGAACTAGAGGCTTGCCACGCAAGTCAAAGCAACACCGTCTGAATTTCTCCCGTTTTATTGGCACGGGGGTTGTCACATGCAAGCACAACCGGTTGGTGGAGACCAAACTTTGGGAGCTTTAAATTATTCGGGTTGAAGGTTACTGTGGATGGATATTAATATTATACATAACTATTTGTAGGGTATAGTTGAAAGCTTTTTTAAAAAAAAATAAATAAATATATTAAGGGTGTTTATTTATTTATTATTATTATTATTATCGTATCAAAAACACACACAAAAAAAGAAAAAGAGAGAGTATGTCTATGGCTTTTTATATCCAAATATATTTTGAAAATTAACATCTATCACACCTAGCTACTTTATATAAATATTTTAATGCGAGTAAAACTGATTTTCTTTTTAAGATGAAAATGTATTTTTAGTTATTTTAATTATCCTCATTTCAAAATTATCACAAAAAAAAAACATAAAATATATCTTTTCTTACCAAATTTATGTCTCTTCAACCTTAATATATTTTGAAAAACAATTTAATTAAAGTAAAACTCTCATTCCTTTAAATTAAAAATATTTAATTGATTAAATATTATTAAACTTGGTCTCCAATAATACATTAACTCATGAACTAATCTATAATGGATTTCAAATTAAATTCGGTAAAATTTAATAAACTCAACAGATTAACTCATGATCCAATTAGCTTCCATAATAACTTTGAAAAAAAAATTCAAATGATAATATCTTGAATTAATCTAAGTTAATTAAATTGAGTTAACTTATTTAATTTATGACTCCGCTCTTATCCGATATTATAATTATAAGTTGAGTTACATTTAATAATTTTAATTTTATTTATATTTTACTTAGATGTATTTATAGCTGTGATATAAGGTTTCTTTTTTAAATAATTTTTTTAAAAAATATATTTTTTTCAGATTTTTTTATAATTACAAATCAAATCATATAAAAATACAAAAGCACTCAAAATCAAGTCAACAAAAGACGCTTTCAGCAAGGGTTGCATGACGTAAGGTCTTTTCTCTCGATTTGGACAGCATGTATTACAACCCCATCATCTTTTATGATTATCCTCCCTTCATTACATTCAATTAATTTCTGATGAACATTCCCTAATCCATTTCTTTACGTTTGTTTCAAAAGTGATCAACGATTTAGAATTGGTAATGATATTTTATACTTATCTTCTCTTGTTCTTTCGCTTAGTGACTTGTCCTGTGTTGCTCTTCAGATTTTGTTAGCTCAACAGGAAAACCTTTGAGCAAAGGCCACATTACTCAGGAAACACAAAGAGAAGGCCATCCAATCTGTTGCTAGAAATCCAAAATGCCTAACAACATGGTTTTGTTTTGCTCTTTGCAATTCACTGTAGAGTTTAAGCATTCAAATGTAATTGAATTTCATTCTAACTTTCAATGAATACTTGCTGTATGGATGTAGACTTGCATGCTAATATACATTACAATATATTCAAACCATTTTATCCAGAGGTATAAAATACTGGAGTATCAAGTTCATGTTGCAGTTTATGTTTTTTCCAAAAGAGATGGCTCCCTCGATGTTGGACTGATGAGGGATTTTGCATATGCCACTGGCAAAGCAACTATCTTCTTGGTTTTTCTCACATATGCCCTCTTTGTGAAGTTGTTGTAATCGTTAGCCTCTATCTCGTCTAGTATTTGGCGATATAGAAGCAAGGATGCCCAAACCTGCAACATCCGAAAACATCGTCCGTTCATATGCAAAAGTATGCGGAAATGATATTATCAGTTTTCGAATGAACATCAGAGTTGTGATTCTAAGTTTTTCAGTCAGAAATGCTAATCCTTTTGTTAGCCTAGCATGATGACAATGCTACTTCGTTCGATTGCTGAAAAGATGAATTTCTGATCTGGGTAATCATGAATATTGCAGGATAAAGCTTAGCATGGTCCTATTTTCCGCAACAGAAAAAAAGAAGAGCAAAACCATAACTGAGGACAATTTCCATGACCTTCCCTGGCCAGGCTTCTCTTGTGTGTGATTGCCAACGTATGACCAGAAAACAGCTGGTTTTGTGTCAATTAGGGTGCATGTGTTCAAAGCCAATCATATGATGATCTTCTGATCTTCACTTAGTTTCATGATTTCCAGTATTTTTTAATTCATTTTTTCATTGTTCACTGAAGGCCTAGACAGAACTTTTAGGGTTCTGTATTTTGCTATTGAAATATAGAGATAAGTACTTGATTGTTTATTACCGGCCATCGACTTGCAGCGCTCAATTCTGTCACTCCTTTCTCAGCCTCATCAAAGAACATCCTTGCTCTCTTAATTTGATTCTTCATAAAGCTTCTCCACTTATCTGTCACCTTTCCAGCAAATATGTCATCATCTGAAAGCCCTGCCAGCACCAGCTCATCTTGAGGCAGGTAAACCCTTCCTCTTCTTGCACTGCAAAGAAAGTCAACAGAGAAGGAAAAGGTAAGGATAAGAAAATGCATATATAAGAAGATGACTCGCCAAACCAAAGCAAAATAGGTGAATTTTTTTTTTATGATGAGAATTCGTTCACGAGACTATTCGATGCAGCATATAATTCTAGACTATTGTTCAATTGACTCCGTAAAAAGAAAGTGAAAGCAATGGGCAGCGTGTGCAATGTATTTGTTATTGTGACATCATGTTTGTGGCATACAACACTCTGCACTTACTCTTCCCCAACATCCCTGAGTATGTTAGTGAGTTGATTAGCTATCCCCAATGCCAGGGCAGCGTTATAAACACTCTCCATCGAAGCCTGTGATTCAGGTGCAATGCCCATGACTGGAACACTCATTAGTCCAACAGTCCCAGCAACATAATAGCAGTAAAGATAGAGCTCATCAAAATTTTGGTATCTTGATTTCCTCAAGTCCATCCTCATTCCCTCAATCATATCTTTGAATGGCTGAAACAAGGTATGAACGGAAAAAATCAGACAAGAATCTCGCTTCGATGCAATGTCAATGAAGTGCTTTTACAATATCATTGTATTAAAGTGACTGGCATCAGATAGTAATGGGCTTCAAATGAAGTGAAAACAAATTAAGATACTAGTTTTAGGGTATGACTGCAGATAAAAAAAAAAAAAAAACTTGTTTCCAATGGCTACTAGAACAAGTCGGAAAAGTTTGACTGCTTAGAGTACCCACTATACACATAAATGGCACTCCACATTCATGCTGGAAAATAATCTCAGAGTTATATACAGCTACAAAGGTAATTAAAGTTCAAATACAAGCTGCCAACTACTTGCACATTGCACATTGAAATAAACTAAGGTCACCTACAAACACGATAGGCTGCAATGCCAAAAACATTTTTGATTGGTAACAGGGTAATTATTTTTCAAATGAGAAGTAATTTGTTCTTGAAAGTACTGCATAACCTGAATATCAACAGGAAATTTTCCGACAGTGTCTGCTAGAGCAGCATCCATCATATCAAACGGACGCCCTTGGAAAAGATCTTCCAACCTTGCCTCCCACCTATCTAAAGCTGTTGGTGTAATGTGTGAAGCATTGGGCCCATCAACAAGTTCATCGGTCCTCCTACACCACACTACATGTGCAGAAAACATTGTAAGAAAGAAAGGAAAAGGCTGATTCTCTGTCTTGAGAGTCATCGTAGCTTGCATTCATAGACAATAACCTTAGAATATCATTAAACATATAGAACTGATCGAACTTGATTTCAATCATGAATCAGAAGAATATTAAGGGTAAACATCAGGCGTTAGATATTGAAAGCAGCTCACAGCATGCTTGATTTCTCTTTGAGAAATGTTGTCTTCAAAATTCCAAGTACATGATTATCAAATTTTCAAATAAATTCCATGAAAAGAGCACTTAAGGCTTCGTATATATCCTAGACAGGAAAAGATCAGTTCTTATGGTTCACATAATATAAAATTAGCACCAAGATGACCCAAAACACACATCTTTTTACTTCAGAGTACTTTGCTCATCATTTTATTATCCAATCCCATCAGAAGACATTCGTGCTGTATAGGATTGAAATCACTCTCCTCCAACTTCTAAAATCTCTGAATATTCCAAAGCGAAAAGCGAAAATTATCATTTTAGACAGAAAATCATATCTCGCTCACCATATATAGCCCAAATAGCCCTTCTCCGTTCAGGGGTCATAAGCAGAGTTCCTGAGAAAGCAAAGGGCAAATGAGAAAACCAATCACAAGTACAACATATATCAGATTCAAAAGCCAAAAATCAAAATTCCATTAAACGAACAATAGAAAGCTAACCCAGGTAAAAAGTCTTAGCATACTCAGCACAAACTTCTCCGCACCGATCATAAGCTTCACTCAACAAGTTCAAAGTCCCTGGAAGAACAACATCTGGTTTCACATCAAGATCACCTCTAGACTTCAGTTCTTTCTTAACCAGAGCTGCCTGCCTCAGCACCACATTATAGACCATCTCCTCTGATGACAAAACAGCCATTTCTCCAGCATTGCTGGCTACCATGCTTGATATTACAGGCAATTTGCTTCCATTACTTCTACCACCTATATACCCCAAATATGGATTGACAGAGCATGATTCCCGTCTCTGTTTCCTACCCTTTTTATCTCCAAGCTTAAAAAGCAAACTCCGATCTCTAGAATTACCAAACTTCGTTGTATCCAAAACCCTGGTAGAATCCAGGAATCGAAGACAATTTGAAACCTCTGTGCTTGGTGTGGCACTACCAACCCAAAACAATGCTACAGTCATTTCAAAAACTAGTATTTTTGTTGCCAAACTCTCTTGAGATCCTCCCTCAACAATCCCAATTCACTCAAAACACACAAGTCTTCTTCTTTTCAAGATAAACCCACTTCAACTTAACAAGCAAGGTTCATAAAAAGTAGCTAGCTAGCTACCCTTACACAAGAAAAGCAAACCAACTTTTTCAAAATGAGCCCGTTTTCGACCAGCGGCAAGTGAAGCTTTGTTTAAGATTATCTGTAATTGAAACATTAAAAAAGAAATCACAGCCATAAGCTATATACAAAACGAAGATGATAAAGATGATGTTATGTGATGATGAACTGATGATAGAAAGCTAACCTCTTTTGCTGCTTTTTTTACACCACTCCCTTGACAACAAAGAACTTTCTTCAATAAATTAAGACAACTCCTCTTTTATAACTAACAACGGCCCACTAAACACACTCTCCACCCTTCCAGAGGCTCCTTCAAAAAATAACAACGTTTTTGTTTTGTTCTTGTTTTTGTCCGGCTATAAACCCGCTTGTATCCGGATATGGTTTAAAGATGGTGGCTCAAACCTTTTTGAAAGCACAGTGTACTTGCTGCCTGTAATATCACCTCATATTTAAATT
Organism: Salix udensis; assembly: GCA_029204005.1. Taxonomy (NCBI): domain Eukaryota; kingdom Viridiplantae; phylum Streptophyta; class Magnoliopsida; order Malpighiales; family Salicaceae; genus Salix; species Salix udensis. Next base: position 8,405,660 of record CM055035.1, read on the forward strand.
CAATGAACAACACAGGAAAAAAAATATTTTTAAAACAGAAAAAATATAAAAACATGTCCTAAAATATAGGAAAATATCATTTCCTTTTCAATTATCTAGATTTCTTCTAACCGCTGCTTTGCTTGATATGAATGTTTTTTTTTTATTATTGATGTTCACTGCTGTGGGTGGAGCATTGACCCGATGGACCCGGTGCAGTAACCCTAACTTTGAATCTGGACATTTGTTATGGTAGGTCAGAAAAGGGTATTATAAAAAGAGCAATGAAATCTAAACGAGATGGACACGTCGACACTTCCACCAATCAATGGAAGATAACGTTATCAAAAGACCTGGGTCATCGGGGGGGCAAATGTACATGTGGCAGGCGATGAATGCATAATTAAAGTATATATTATTGTGTTAAAAATATTAATTTATATAAAAAACAAAAACAGAAAAAGATATGGAAAACACCACCGAATAGGTTTTGTTCTGGTGTGAAGACTGTTTGTGGGATGTGTAGACGACAATTGTTGGAATTAGTGGATGTGTCCACCCTTATTGTTCATGGGGTTAGAGGTGTTCTTGTAGACACGTAGCCCACAAACTTTTTTAATTACTATTTTCGTCCCTTCGTTCTCTTGAATGACATGTATTTTACTGTGGAACGTATGGATTGACAAGGTCACCTGTTGTCTGAATTAGGGTTTACTGTAGAGCAGATGGCCATTGACAAGGTCACCTGTTGATTGAAATAGGGTTTGATCGAGGAAGAAACATCTTGTTCAACTTTGCTACTGCTATATGCCTCCTTGTTGTCTTTTTTATCACACAATATACAGTAAATATTCAGTTAACTTATCATGATCACGACACCTTGAATTCGACACCACTATGGAAATAATAATAATAATAATAATAATAATAATAATTTGTTATATATATATATATATATATATATATATATAATAAACTTATTATCATTGTATTAAGAAACATCAAATTCAGATTTTAGTAAATATTTTTAATTTTAATTTTGGTAAATATTATATGAAAACAAGTATATGATATACCTGGTTTTAACATCGGTAAATATTCAACCAAAGCTATTTTCAACTTTAGTGATGGTAAGTATTATATGAAGAAAAGTATAATATTATTGACTATGGTGTTAGTGAATATTTGGAGTTGCGAGTAATTTGTCATTTTAATGCTATTAATTCTAATTTTTAATGTTAATAAATATTAAATATATTTATGATTTTTTAAAAATATATTATCATATATATATATATAATAATATTTAGTTTTTTTGTCATTTTTTTTGTATAGGGTATTTAAACAAATAATAATAATAATAGAAAAAACACATGGCTTGCGTGAATTCTTTAGGGTTGGCCAAAGCCAGCATGAATTAATTGATGCTGGCAGAAGGCTTGGCCAAACCTAGGGCCATGCCTCCCCAGCTTGGTGTGGGAAGTGGTAATAACTCTTATAAACGTATCTCCTTTGTATTCATTCTTGATTGAAAGTGAAATTGACAACATTCATGGCCTGTGAAAGGTTTCCAATATGACAAAGCTAGGGAATGGGTGAGTTGGGATTGGTGTTGGTTGAGGAAGGATCCAAAATTAACGATTATAGAGAGGAAAATGGAGAAGAGGTAGTCAATAATGTAAAAGAAAAAAGATAAAGATTTGTGGTGTTTGTGTTGTATTATATATGGTAATAATTTAATTATTTCATTTGACTTTAGATTTACTCTTGATGCTAATATTAGATAATAATATAAATTATATTCTGGAGTTTCACCTAACCGTTTAAGCTTTTATATGAAATAGTTCCTTAACATAGTATATAAACATTGTTATCCCAGCGGTCACGAGTTCGAACCTCACCATTCTTATTTTATTTAATGAAAAAACAAGCATAAGGTAGTGTGGGTCTATGCAAGTTTTAATATCAAATGATTTTAATTTAAAAAGATGTGTTAAAAAATAATATAAATTATATTCTGAATAGTTATTGGAAGCATAAAAACTAGACTTTCTGCTACCAAACTCTCTTGGGATCCTCCTTCAACAATCCCAATTCACTCGGAACACTCAAGTGAAGCTTTGTTTAGGCTAATCTGTAATTGAAGCATTAAAAAAAGGAAATCGTAGCCATAAACTATATTTAAAACGACAATGATCATGTTATGTGATGATGATGAAAGTTCTAGCGATGTTTACTGCTGTTAGTGGAGCATTGACTCCATATAATAACCCAACTCTGAATTTGGACTCTTTTTTTTTTTTTTTGGTTAGGTGGAAAAGTTTGCTTGCAAAAGAGAAGGAGATCTCAATGAGAAGGACACGTAGACAAGTCCACCAATCAATGGAAGATAACATTATCAAAAGGGTGGCAGAAAGGACTTGGGTAATGGGGGGCAAATGACATGTGGCAAACGATGAATGGACAGTTAAAGTAGCCCGGAGATCACAGAACTAACTTCTTATTGTTACCGATGGGGTGTGGGTCGACTGGTAGGGGGTCACCCCAGCTTAACCAAGGTCTCGAGTTCGAGCCTTGGGTATACAGCTACTTTAAAACTCGTTTGGAAGAGCTTTGTCGCCCTTAAAAGTTCTACCCGGCTCGAATCCGGATTAGTCGGCACTGGCCGGATTATCAGATAATTTATACCAAAAAAAAAATCTTATTGTTTTTCATCTTTATTTTATTTAATAAAAATCAAAAGAAGAAAGAAAGAAAAAAAGAAAGAAAGGGGCTCCATCAACGGTTGGTGGGGGTATTTGACTTCGTTTCTTTCATTTTCTTATTATTTATTTATTTTCCCTTTCCTATTTTTATAGGGTTTTTGTTTTGTAGTCAAGGAAAAGAAAAATGATAGGGATATGTAGACCACAATTGTTGGAGTTTGTGGATGTGTCCCCACTTGTTGTCCATGGGGTTAGAGGTATTCTCCTCGACACGTAGCCCACCACCTTCTCTTTTTTTAATTACTATTTTCATTCTTTCGGTCTCTTGGATGATTTGTATTTTTCCCTTAGAATATACTAATTTACATGTCCACCCTGTGTTGTGGGGGTATATTTTTTTTTTAACCCTCTATCTCGATAGATCTTCATGTTGAAATAATATATTATATATATATAAATGTTTATATATATAATATTTTTTTAATATATATCTGTTTTAGCTCTTCACTGTGATGGCCCCTAACCCTTCATTTGGAAAGATGCTCGGGCCCTATGTTTTCCTAATCAATCAAAGCCCATGTAACCTTCTTGGCCTGATGCAAGTAACTATTAAGCCACTACCAAGATTAGCCTTAACAACAAAGATTGCCCAACTATTGTCTATCCATAAAATTGGGCCTAACCTTCCGATTCAGCAACTTGTTAGGCCTAAAAGCCGAACCCAAAAGACTAACAAAGTTGGAAAAAAAATGAATACCTTTTGTTTGAGAATGAGGTTAGGTTACTATGTTTTTTTATTCAGAAATATAATAAAATTATATATTTTTATTTTTAAAAAAATATTTTTAATATCTACACATCAAAACGATCTAAAAATATTATTATTTTTATTTTAAACTTAAAAATAAAAATAAAATTATTTTAATTTTTTTTTCAAAAACATTTTTGAAACGCAGGTCTAAACACCACATTAGTAGATAGTTCAATAATAAAAATTTGAAATTAAAGAGTTTGCTCTTTTTGTGGTCTTAGATTTGAGTTTTGTGGTTGTTAATATGATGGTAACTAGAGATTTACATAATTGTTAATTTTAAGACTCATGAGATTAGCTGTGGTGCTCGTAAATTGTATCGGATATCTATGTTGATCCAAAAAAAAAAAAGTAGAAAAGAAATGACTCACCAAAGAATGTCTTTTCTCATACTACCATAACCTTTTAGGTTTTACAAAGAAACTTGAGACCTCGTAAATTACTTCTCTTAGAAGTAATCAATTCAACGTCTATCGACTCTCTGGATTCATAGGTATTATTGATTAGCTACGAAGCCACGTATCATCGCCACACAAAATAATTCATTTCAATTATGAGCCGTGCGATCTCTATAATAAAGCAAATATCCTCCGTAATTCTTCCCATAGGGTACATAATTCTCTCATTTATTAACTTAATATATGTTTCCTATCTATGTGAGCGATTTTATTTTTATTTTTTATAAACAGAGTGTTCAGGTCAGCTTACGTGTACCACAATTAATTTTCAGACTCATTGAACATCCTGCAAACCCAATAAACATGTAAAACACCATGAAAATGACAGACGTGCATTGTGAAACTTCAACTCTGATACAAAAAAAAAAAACAAGTCCTTCAACTACTATGCCAAGAACCCACGTACCGAATTTTGTTTCAAAGGAGAGTGTGGAAGGAGCTGTTAAGGAACCATCTCACCTAAAAGCTCAAGCTTGTAGGTGAGACCCCATAATATAATTTATATTATTCTCTAACACACCCCCTCAAGTGAAAACCCTTTGGACTTGAAACTTGCACAAGCCCACATCACCTTGTGCTTAGTTTTTTATCAAATAGAATGGGGGTAGTGAGATTCGAACTCGTGACAGTTGGGTCAATAAGGCTCTGATACCATATTAAGGAACCATCTCACCTAAAAGCTCAAGCTTGTAGGTGAGATCCCATGATATGATTTATATTATTCTCTAACCGAAGCAATCGTAAACACGACGGTCCATTCTGAAAAATCAAATTATATTACTTTGATTTTGAATTTAATTTTTTAATTAAATTATCCAAAAAATGATATTTCAATAAATTTCAGATCGACTTCTTACAAATATTCTGGATAATTCAATGAACATGCTCGTGTAAGAGGGTGCACGTCTACACTTGTACTGGAGTAGCTTTACATGCATATGAATGCCCCGAGGAATCTTATAGGTCGCGCTGGCGCTGCGAGTAATCATTCACAAACACTCGCCAAAATCAATCAGAATATTTTATCATGGGACACGTTCCAGCTCTACAAGTCGAGTATCGAGGTCTTACCTACTCGAGTGACTAACTATAGAACACTAAACAAGGACATATATGTCATTTCCAAAACCTGCTGCTTGCATCACTTTCCCTATCATAAGAAACGT
>CM055035.1:8411278-8615247 GCA_029204005.1 Salix udensis
TTCAAATTTATGGGTAATAGACTTTTCCCCCAAAAATGTAGATTCCATTCCCTGCTTTCACAAAGGTTCTTTATTAGTTGAAATCCGAGCAGAAGTAAGCCCTAGTGGAGATTAATTTCAGACAGGTCTGAGTTCATGATGGGTTTTGTGTTTCTTTTGCAACTTGCCGTGAAATGTCTTGGTATTCTTGCATGGTAAGCATAATATCTGAGTGTAACTTTACTTCTGTGTTTTCCTTCGCCATGTGTGTTCATTACAAGTTGTTTGTGTTCCGTGGTTGCAGGCCTGTTTTTGGTTTGGGTTATCCCTTTGTGAGTCTCCTCTCTCTGTTTTACTTTTTGTGTGATTGTTCATGATAATGGCTCGACAATCTCAGAATGTCAAGTCGGTGTTTATCCAGCCAAGAAGTTGGCGATGAATCATCACTGATTACTTGTTTCTGAATTTCTAACAGATGGGCTTCTGTTCAAGCGATCGAGACTAACTCAAACTCAGAAACCCAGAAGCTGATCACGTATTGGGTCTCCATTTCTGTGGTCTTGATCCTTGAACATTCGTTTCAGCTTGAATGGTAATTAAATGAAATTCAATTTAAAAGAAACTAAAAATGCACGGCGTTTTCCTGTTGCACTTTCTCACTGTGCTCACTGTGGATTGCAGTGGTGGGTTTTATTTTTTTTTCCCCATCATTTTTTTGCTCTGTTTTTCGTGTTTTTTCAATTCAAAAGTTATGCTCTTTGTATTTTCCTGAGAAATTATAGTTTTCGATAAGATTTTTTAGCATGACCGTTGATCAAATTTAGTAAGACATAGTTTGAAAGTGTAGCAATGATACACAATTTAAAAAAAAGAGAGGAATAAACTGAGAATCAAAACAAACCAGTAGAGAAATTTTATCTTGTTTATTTTTAATCTCTTATTTTGAGAAGAGAATGCGAAACTTGTTGAAAAAAACTGTTCTTTAAATTTTATCTGACAAAAAATTTCTCTTTGATTTTGTAATTTTGAATTAATTTTGCTGAAGAATTGGTTTACTAAGGTTATAAGGGTGTTTTAAAATGAAATTATGATGAAAAATAGTATTTTAGACCATTTAATGAAATTTGAAGAATTTGTTTATTACTCTTGAGAATGATCAGTTAATGAAAGTAAATCTCTATTTTCGTATCTCTAAATGCAGGCTAGCCTTCTGGTCATACATTAAGCTAATGATTGTCTGCTGCTTGGTTCTGCCTTGCTTTGATGGTTCTGTTTATGTCTATAAACACCTTGTTAATCTGTGTCTGCCCATGAACACCACAATCATCACCTGCCAGATCAACAAGAAAGATGATTTCCTTGTTGAGGTGAAGAGGTATATGAAAGAAAATGGCTCTGATGCTTTGGAAGATCTCATTGCTTCCACGGTATATCTTCTTCTTCGTGGCCACAACTCCTATGGAAATCTTTTGACATTTACCTGAAATCAATTGGATTAATCCAAGTTTGATCATTGCTTCAAAACTCCCTCCCCTTCCTTCCCCCCTGTGGTTTCTCCATTGGTTTCTTGTTAGTCAATGTTCTCATAACCATTCTATGTTTTTGCTGCATTTGCAGGCTTGTCAAGTAGAATCCAACACCAGCCAGACAGAATACATTACATTTCTACCTCCGGAGAGCGGAGATCTTCGCGGGTTTCTACCTCCCGAGGAAGTCCAGAAGGTTTGGACTTGTGTTATATGTCAAGTAACAGCCCCAAATGAGACAGTTCTCAATTTACATCTCCTTGGGAATAGACACAAGGCCACTTGTGAACGGCTAAATATCAAGAATCAGACAGATGTTAACTCACATCTTCATGGAAATACAGACAGGAAAGCTTTTGAACCTCTGAACTTCAAGAACCAGGAACCAACCAGCAATGTCTCCCCTGCTTCAGCGGGAAGGAACCAGCGTAAGAGCCAATATATCGAGATTATAGGTTCTCAGTGGTGGTGTACAATCTGCAATTCAGGCAGTGTGAGTGGCATGCAAAGTCACCTTAGAGGGAAAAGGCACAGGGCTAATTTGCGAGCAATGGATGGCCACTGAATATGTTCTTGCCATTATTGCAGATGGATCTATAATCTGGAGGTCAAGTTAGCTGTAGATTAAATAGCGTGTCTAGTTGCCGGCCAAGTACAAATTAGATGGCGTCGGAAGGAAAAAGCTTAATGGAGATTTATAAAGTAAGCATCATGATTGATCATTCATCCTGTCTGCAGCTGTCAGAACCAGATTTCAGAGGAACACTCTACATGGGAAACGATTTCATTAAGTATATTAATTTTATCGATTATTATCGGATCCTGAATTTTATGTCTACTGGTCTGTTATTGGAACTTGCATGTGATGTTTTCAATGATTAAAATCATTCAATAGATGTGTTCTTTGTAGGAGCAATTTGCTATAATTCAGAATCCCCAAGAGCTTAGCTGCTTCCATTGAAATAATTAAACTAACAGAAAAATTGAGAATTTTTATTGAAGAAGCTGAGAAAGCTTTGAACTTTTTTAAAAAATAAAAAGAGAAGTAAAACTTTTTAAATCCAGAAACTTTTGAAAACCGGTAAATCAGAGAAATTTAAGATGGATCAGAATTCTGGCTTGGTTCTCAAAAGAGAAAAATCGCTCAGTTTATTCAGCTTCGATCATTTGGGGAAAAAATCATCATCTCCATCTCTTCAATTTTAGTATTTATCATTAATCAATCTTGGAAACTTAATAATTTAATAAACACTATTTAAAAAAGAAAACAATTAAAAAAATCAAGTTGAAGATGGATCAGAAATCTGGCTTGGATCTCTCAAAAGAGAAAAAATCGCTCAGTTTGTTCAGCTTCGATCATCTGGGGAAATAATCATCATCTCCATCTTCAGCTTGATTAAAAGAAAAACTTTTCACAAAAACAACAAAAATAGAGATCTTCAAAAACCACAAATATTTCCAAATCTGCATCATTCAGAGTAGTGTGAAAATCTAATCAACTCCTATATGGGACTTTGCAGAAACGGAGAACTACATGTAGCGTCAGCTCATACACAACGTCTACTCTGCAAAGAAAACGCTGGTAATCAGTATTTTGACGCAAGGAAAAAAATGATTTCTTTATAGCTTTATGAAAGGTAATGAAATTCAAAAAACCAACAAAGGGATAGAGAAGATGAAAAAGAAATTGGAAGGTGCAGACACGTTTAGGGTTCACTAGAGCGCAAGGATAATTGAGATGAGGGGAAGAGTGGTTTATAAAGGCAAAGGAAGGGAGGGTTTGCTGTTGTTTCTAAAACCCTAGAAACAAGTGGGCTTTTACCACGTGTACTGACTGGGTAGAGTTTGGGCCGTGTGGCCTCTTGTCACACGAAGAAGAATGACCCGAGAAGCAAAGTTATAGACCTGACTTGCCTCTCGGTTCAAGACATGAATTATCGATATATTGGTAAGTGAATTTGAGTTGATTTATTTTATTTTATATATATATATATATATATATATATATATATATATATATATATATATATATATTATTCTTATAAAATAAATCGAAATTGATTTGTAATTGGCTTGAAAAAGGTATCAATTAACTTATCCAAGTGATTGAGTCAATTTTGCTTTTTTTTTTAAAAAAAAAAAAAAATTCGCTAGATTAGCTATGTTGGATTTCATAACTATGGAAATAAGTGGGTCTTTGGGGGTGAAGAGTTTGTTTGTTGGAAGCAATTTTGTTTAAGATTTTATTTATTTATTTACTGTTATCATTGTATTTTAAAAATATTTTTTTATTTTAAGAAATCTAAAAAATAATTTTTTAAAAAAAACTCATGGCGAACCTCTAAAACAAATGATAAGACTTGTTCATTATTCCACGTACAAACAAATGATAAGACTTGTTCATTATTCCACGTACTAATTTTGCATGAGGTACCTAGCTAGTATGTCTCTAGGTAGTTGGATCCAAACCAAAAGTCGACATCATTAAACAACCTGCTCCATTTTTTAGCTTTCAAATAAGCAAAGACATGAAACCAAATCATGTTCCAATTCTATCTTCCCATTATCATCTTTATTGATTATAAAAAAGTAAAATTTTGATTCAATTATTACTCTTTTATAGCATAAAAAATATAAATAATTAAAGTGTTAAGAACATCTTTTTTATATATTTTTTTTATGCGAGGAAATTCAGCCCTTTAAAAAGAATATTTTATGGGTTTAAATGAACGAGTAAAATCTAGTTGTTCTTGGCTCATATAAAGAGTACATGTCCTGACTCGAACTCAAGATCTACTATGCAGATCGCAAGCTCTTTACCATTATATCATGCCCTTTAAAGACCTCTTCTACTATAATTATAATAAAAGATCATATCTCATTTGGTTTCCTCTACTATACGTTTTTGTTACAATGTTAAAAGTTTAATTCATATGTAATCTTCTAAATATTGAAATTATAAACAAAAACAAAGAAAAACCTTAGCTAGCTTTCCTTCCTTCCTTCCTTCTTTTTCTATCAATCCCATGTTCTTATCTTAGGAACTCGAAAAGAAAAGAATATTGAGGATTGCTTTGCTTGATTTTTTTTTTATATACACATAACCAAGAATATATCTATGTACCACTTACAATTCCTTTCTTTTCCTTCTCTTTTTCTTTACAAAGAATGTTCTTCTCCTCTTCCATCACCTTTCCTTTATCGACCTATTTCCTAAAAAAATAAAAAAATAAAAAACTCAAACCCAATTGCTTGATTACAACCGAAGCAAACCCTTTTTCATGCACCGATCAAACACCTGCCATTGCTCTATAAATTGGTTATCTTAATCAAGAGCTGATCAAAAAGCCTTTTGTGATCATTTTCTTTCCTTCAAAACTTTGTGCTGCGACAAAAAATAAGTGCTGCTACAAAATGGCAACCCTGAAGAGGTCAGATTCTATAGCTGACAACATGCCAGAAGCCTTCAAACAAAGCAGGTATCACATGAAGAAATGTTTTGCCAAGTACATCGAGAAGGGGAGGAGAACAATGAAGCTTCAGCAATTACTTGATGAGATGGAGAATGTTATTGATGATCAAGTTGAAAGAACTAGGGTCTTGGAAGGTTTACTTGGGGACATTTGGTTTTCCATTCAGGTTTGTATTCTTCTCCTTCTTTTTGCGAAAGCTACAGCTTCGTCCTTTAACCTTTACGGGCTTCATTTTCTTACCCTTGAAATTTAGAAATTAGTATAATGTTATTCTTAGGTAGAGTTCGGTTATTTTGTAGCTCATTGGTACTCGTCAGAATTTTATTTTCTAAGAGAAATCACATGTAATCTGCAGGAAGCAGTTGTTAATCCACCGTACGTAGCCTTTTCCATCAGACCAAGCCCTGGATTCTGGGAATATGTGAAGGTGAACTCTGCTAATCTTTCAGTAGAGGGCATCACTGCTGCAGACTACTTGAAATTCAAAGAAATGATATATGATGAGGACTGGTAAGCTATGCAATCTTCTGTTTACTCAGTAATATATACAGCAGGTTTTCCTCGTAAGATTTCTACTAAAAAACCTGTTGTCATTGCAGGGCAAACGATGCTAATGCTTTGGAAGTCGATTTCGGTGCATTTGATTTCTCTGTGCCTCACCTGACCTTAAGTTCTTCCATTGGAAATGGGATTGGTTTTGTTTCGAAGTTCTTAACTTCAAAGCTAAGCGGCCGCCTGGAGAATGCTCAGCCCCTGGTGGATTACTTGTTATCTCTGAATCATCAAGGAGAAGTACGAGAGAAACAATTTCACTTTTCTATTCAGGATTGCAATGCGTGGATATTTGATTTTCTAATGCCTCTGAATTTGCAGAAACTTATGATAAATGAGACCCTTGGCACCGTCGGAAAGCTGCAGATGGCATTGATAGTTGCTGAAGTCTACCTCTCAGGACTTGCCAAGGACACCCCGTATCAGAATTTTGAGATAAGGTGAATATTTATTCCATCAGCACTGAGATTTCACATTGTTGACCCTGGAAATTGATGTTCTTCGTCTCACAGCTTCAAAGAATGGGGCTTCGAGAAGGGATGGGGTGATACTGCAGAAAGAGTGAAGGAGACAATGAGATGTCTCTCAGAAGTACTCCAAGCGCCGGATCCAATTAGCATGGAGAATTTTTTTAGCAGGCTACCAACAGTATTTAATGTTGTCATTTTCTCTCCTCATGGCTACTTCGGCCAAGCAGATGTCCTCGGCTTGCCGGATACCGGCGGACAGGTATGAATTTCAACTCCCTGATGCAGTAAAACAAGTCTACTGGGACCTGATATTCTTGATCACAAACCTGTGCTACTACTCTAAACAGGTGGTCTACATTCTAGACCAAGTGAAAGCCTTGGAAGAGGAATTGCTTCTCAGGATTAAGCAACAGGGCCTGATGAATGTGAAACCTCAAATTGTCGTGGTAAGTTCACTAACCCTCGAGGAATGACTAATCCAATCAGGGTTGCAGGAGTCTGTCTAATCATGTTCTTGACCCAAACAGGTCACACGACTCATTCCTGATGCTCGGGGAACGAAGTGCGACCAGGAATTGGAAGCAATTGATGGCACCAAGTATTCAAACATCCTCAGGGTGCCATTTCTCGTAGAAAACAGGGTCCTCCGCCAGTGGGTTTCACGTTTCGATGTCTACCCCTATATCGAGAAGTTCACCCAGGCATATTTTGAACCATCAGATGATTTCATTTTAAATCTTTCTTCATTCATCTTCTTGGGGGTTCTTGTTAATACTGGATTACTTGGCTGTTTTTGTATCAGGAAGCTACAGCCAAGATCTTAGACCTCATGGAAGGAAAACCAGATCTCATCATCGGAAACTACACTGATGGGAATTTAGCAGCAACTCTCATGGCTGGTAAACTCGGGGTAACTCAGGCAACTATTGCACATGCTTTGGAGAAGACAAAGTACGAAGATTCTGATGTCAAGTGGAAGGAATTAGACGCCAAGTATCACTTCCCATGCCAATTTATGGCTGATACAGTAGCAATGAACGCGACAGATTTCATCATAGCAAGTACATATCAAGAGATTGCAGGAAGGTCAGAAAATTATCCACACTTCTCTGAATGATTATGTATTTAAACCATATTTTGTCAAGTGATTCCAAACTTTTCTATAAAAGTGTATTGAAACCCCATGTTATATTGTTGCAGTAAAGATAGGCCTGGACAGTATGAGAGCCATTCTGCATTCACACTGCCAGGGCTCTGCAGAGTTGTTTCCGGCGTCAATGTCTTTGATCCAAAGTTTAACATTGCTGCACCCGGGGCTGATCAATCTGTCTATTTCCCACATACAGAGAAACAGAGTCGATTCACGCAGTTTCAATTCTGCCATTGAAGAATTGTTGTACAGCAAAGTGGTCAACGGCGAACACATGTAAGTGTTTCGGAAATCATTTGCTTTAGATCGTCATTGAGAACCATTAAAACTATCCATCATCCTATATGAACTTGTTTACATAACAGCGGATATCTAGAGGACAAGAAGAAGCCTATTATCTTCTCAATGGCAAGGCTCGACACGGTGAAGAACCTCTCTGGACTAACCGAGTGGTATGGGAAGAACAAGAGACTCAGGGGTTTAGTTAATCTTGTTATAGTTGGTGGATTCTTTGATCCAAACAAATCTAAAGACAGAGAGGAAATGGCCGAAATAAAGAAGATGCACGAGTTGATAGAGAAGTACCAACTCAAGGGTCAGATCAGATGGATAGCAGCTCAGACTGATAGGAAGCGCAATGGAGAACTCTACCGCTGTATCGCTGACTCGAAGGGAGCTTTCGTGCAGCCTGCTCTGTACGAAGCATTTGGTCTCACAGTCATCGAGGCGATGAACTGCGGATTGCCCACCTTCGCAACCAATCAAGGAGGCCCGGCCGAGATCATCGTCGATGGGATCTCGGGATTTCATATTGATCCGAAAAATGGAGATGAGTCGAGCAAAATCATCGCTGATTTCTTTGAGAGGTGCAAGGTGGATCCCGGGCACTGGAACAAGTATTCACTGGAGGGGCTGAAGCGGATAAATGAATGGTAACTATCCTCGTGGCAGACAACATCGTCGTCTTCTTCGGCTTATGTTTTCTAACCGAAACCTTATTTGCTTTGTTTTGTAGCTATACATGGAAGATCTATGCATACAAATTGTTGAACATGGGTGGCATGTATAGTTTCTGGAGGCAGCTCAACAAGGAGCAGAAACTAGCAAAGCAGAGATACATCGAGCTGTTCTATAATCTTAAATTCAGGGAATTGGTATGCACTATCTATTCACATGCTGTTAGAGTATATGTTAGAGTATAATATAAATTATATTCTGGGGTCTCATTTAATAGCTTGAACTCTTAGGTGAGATAGTTTCTTGACATGGTATCAATGTCTTTATTGACTCATTGGTCACGTTTTCGAATCTCACCACTCTTATTCTATTTGATAAAAATCAATCACAAGATAGTGTAGGTCTGTCCAAGTTTCAAGCCCAAATAATTTTCACTTGAGGGGAGTGTGTTAGAGTATAATATAAATCGTATTATGGGATCTCACCTAACAGCTTTAAATTTTTAGATAAGATGGTTTCTTGACACATGCCACTATAGCGTGCACTCTCTTGTCTCTGCATACAGCTTTACAATAAAAAATAATAACTCCTGAAAATTTTAACTTGTTCCTCATGTGAAACTTCCAGGTAAAGAAAGTGCCTATCCCAACTGAAGAAGATCAAACACCAGTCTCAAACCCAGCAGCCAGAACACAGTCCGGTGCAAGGTAGGGAAGTTAATTCTCCACAAGTACAATTATTTTCTGAAGAACTTCTTTTTTATACCAAGTAAGTTTTTCACTTTTCTAACATTTTATGCAAGCTAATTTACCTATTTTGACTCATGCAGCATGAAACGAACTCAGACGCGATTGCAGAAGTATGAACTACAAACCCGAATAGCTAATTTCTTTGGATCCTGCAATAAAGGAACTCATATCATCTTTTTCCTGCTTGCAGGTTTTTTGGAGCTTAAGCTGTAATCAGGAAGCATGGATCATCCTGTGCCACCTGATATTGTTCTTACCTGTCAAGTTTTTTCATACTGTTTGATCTTCTACTCTCACAATTCAACTTCAGTCTATCACTGAAAAGAAAATAAATAAATAAATAAATTGGAATGTGTACAACTAATAAATTCAGTGTGAGATAGTTCTCAATTGATTAATGCAGACTTGAAGTGTGAAATTTGTAACTGGTCTGCAGTACTTATGGCACTTGGGAATTCTCTTCGCACACTTTTATAATGTAAGCTCAAGAATAATACATTCTCTTGATGAACACAAATTATCAATCGAAGTACAGCAACATTCTCATATATGCATCTCAAGTTCTTACTTACACGAAAGACAACTACAATTTTCCTTATAACATGTTCAGTAAAGAATCATCCTCATCCTGAGGATTCTCAAGAGAGATTATGTGTTTCTTGAATGATACTGTCCATTAAAAGCAACTCCATCAAATAGAAAAAGAAACAAAAAGTGTACCTACTCGTCGAAAGCTATGCGTACAGATGTACATTCAAATGATAAAGATAGTCCACTTTCATCAATGTCAGGGGAAGTAAAAAATCGCCTCAAGAACTGACCAAGTCAATTTCAAGAAATTCAATGGCCCTTCATAAAGGATAACCAGAGTGTCCACCATGTGCAAGTCCTCTGTCTAATATTTCCATTTCATCCTTGATCATGCTAGTGCAACAAGCTTACAGGCTGTGTTTTGCCCCTTTCCCCTCTTCATGGAGGAGAGGGGGTAGAGAACCAAGTTAAACAATAACATCTGACAGAAGTTTTCCACCATCCTGAAAAAACAAGATACCCTACTTCCAAGCTAGCTAGATCTATCAACACTTACTGTATCAAATCTGTCATCATACCTTGTGAGTTTCCGCCAGCACAATAATTGCAGTGGCAATCTGACCTTCATATTGAATTTGGAACAGAACAGGAGTATCACTGAACCGTAAAGCCATGATGATATCGATTAAACAATTTGAGGCATGAATATTGAAACATCCAGGATAGTAAAGATGCACTGCTGACTTGAAAAAGGGAACAATTTTTACTTAATGCTTCATGCTAGTTATTTAGTTTACACCTTCATTTGCTACTTTCTTTACCAGTTCTACTACCATACAACTCCATTCGATTAAGCTTTTCAAGAACGTCCTTAGACCAGAATTCATCCCGAAACCAATATGGACTACATCATGCACACATGGACTAGTTATTGGGATTGATTTAGTTTTCTTGGCCTAGCACTCTGCATGGTAGAAATGAAAAAGATATCCAGGAGACTTCTAAATTTTGATCAATTCGTTCTGTGATTATTAGGTATTTCCATGCTCAGTTATGAGTTTAATCAGATACTGTTCTGATTTACCTTTTGGTTTCTATATTGAATCAGGAGTCACCACCTTTGCAAAGTTTTCTAAAATTTGGTTAGCTATCAATATCAATGCCACCATCATCACCAATACTAACAAGGATTAGCACCCCCAACAACCAATATTTGGTAGGGTAGTGCATCGATATTTTCAGCAGAATTCAAAGAATTACAGTACATCCGATGGGCTTGATCTTGGGCTCATGGCTGGATCTAAGTCTGAACATCCTGTCAGCCTGGCCCACATCAACAAAAATCCAAAAGTCATCCAACTGTGGTTCTATGCATGCCAACTAACTCATTTCCTCTGAGATTGGTTAAAAACAAAAAAAAAAGATTATTCCTTTTCCTTTTTTTTTGTTTCTTTTTTAGGATGAATTTGTTTTCTATTTTTTTCATCAATAAAAAGCAAAGAGAAAACTAAAATAACTTTAAAAATAGCTAAAAATTAAAATAATTAATAATAAAATATTGGGGAGAAATAGAAAGAAAATAAATAAATAACTCAAGATATCCTTTTGCTTTTACTTTTTCCAAAATATCAATATATTAACTGATATTTTATTTTTACATTGAGGCTTTCGTTTGGTGTGAGAATAAAAAAACACAACCATGATAGGGGAAGCCACAAGCTCTGGCGGTGGAGGCAAGGATGATTCTCCTGCTGCTGTTTCTGGCAAAAAGAACAAGAAACCCAATTGTATGAAATCCTTTTTGTTTTTTTTTGTAATTCGACGCGTTCCAATTTATGATTTTTGTGGTTTCTTTATTGGTTTGGTTTGAGTTATCACTGCCCTTTATGTAAATCTTGCTGGTATTGGGAAAGTCTGAATCTTTCTCATTTTCTTTAAATGGATTTTTATTTGTTTATGCAAAGGCGATTGCTTTAGGGAGGTGGTGATCGTGTTTTTGGATGGGAAATCTGGGATATAGTTTTGTTTTTTGGTAAATAACAAATGGTTTCTGTTAAGATTTTGGTCCTTTACATATATAATTACCTGCATTGCCTTTTTATCTGGTGAATTTGATATTTTCACCTGTTGAAATGCTGGTGTTTTGATATTAATCTGGGGTGCTGGATTGTGTAAAATCAAACTATGGGTTGAATTGTGTTGTTTTATTCAATGAGTTTATGAGTGGAGGACTTTCTGAGCGTATATTTGTTTGGCCTTGGTGGATGCAGATTCTAGATTCACGCAGCAAGAGCTTCCTGCTTGTAAACCTATTTTAACGCCGGGATGGGTATGGTTTAGAATATTTAACGATTGATTTCTGTTTGACTTCTGCTTCAGTGTAGTACTGTTCTTTGTTTTTTTTTACTCGGACTGTTATTTTTAATTTTTTTCAGGTCATTACATCATTCATTGTTGTTGGAGTTGTGTTTATCCCTATAGGCCTTGCTTCCTTGTATGCATCAGAACATGTAAGTATATTTTAATCTTGTTTGACTATGTTGCTAATTGCCTTGTTTAGTAGATGACTCTAACTTGAAGCTCAATTTCTTTTCCCATCTTGCGACATGTAGGTGGTGGAAATTGTGGAGCGATATGACAAAGATTGTATTCCTCCTGATTATAGAAATAATAGCCTACATTATATCCAAACCAGTGATACTGACAAGAATTGTACGATGACCATTAATGTTAGTCCAATTTCCTTGATGTGCTTAAAGAAATTTGGCTTCTTTCTTTAATTTTTGTCTTTCTTCTTTCAATCTAAGCTGCATTGTTTTTCAAAGATGCCTTGACTGAAGATTATTTCAGGTTCCAAAGCACATGAAAAGTCCTGTTTTCATCTATTACGAGCTTGATAACTTTTACCAGAACCACCGTCGGTGAGTAGAAGAAATATTTACTGTGTTTGTGTTTTGTGTATCCTTATAAGGTGTGAGGTATATGTTCGGCAATGACTTTTCGTATTTATATAAGGGATTAGATTTTTAAAATGTTATTTTCCACATTTTTCTTTGCAAATTGTCATTCTCAGAAAATCTGATGTTACACCTGCTAATTGCATATATGTTGAATTAATTTTTTGTCTGATTTGGGCCATTAAGACCTTCAAATGTGGTACATCCTCGTAACACTTTTAGGAAAGTGACTTCATTGTGATCATAAATATGTATCTAAGAAAGACTATTGTCATTCTTGATATCGTCAAGGCTTTTCATTGAAGATCAGCTACCTGTTGTGGTCTTTAATTTTCTCCATTTGGTGCTACTATCGAGGTTTGAGTTGCGAAAAGAACAAAAAATACAAAACTGTTAAAAGTGCAGATTGTCACGTCAGATGATAGAACTGATAGTGTTTGTAAGAGCAAAAGTGTTCCCTTGATTGCTCAACTTAGAAAAGATATTAAAAGTAGAAAAGCATAACTAAGGTTGCTAACCAAATGCTTTTTCCATGTTTCGACTGTTTCTAGGCTGGCACATGGAATGCACAAAGAATTTCCCTTCAAATCACACTTGTGCTATTTATGGATTTTGAAAGTTGAATTTAGCTCAGTAGTTGATATGGTCTGCCAGTTATACAGATGACCACTCTTTGATTATATTTTTTTCTGCTTGATCCTTTGTTCGCTATTCACTGTAAAAGATAGATCTCACTCAATTTGGTGCGAGAAATTTGCTAATTGGCAAATCACCACAGAAAATTTCTTTAGACAAATCCCAGAACCCAGAATTTGTATTCATCAGAATGACAATGAAAGTAGAAAAATCATCAAGGTAAAAGTTGGAGTTGCAATTAAACTATGTTTTATCTGGGTTGCATTGCAAGTGATGTTATACTGGTACACAAGTAGCTGTACCATTTTTTGATAAACAAGTAGCTGTACATTATATTGATTACTTCTTTTCATTTGAGAGTATGGATTGTTCAGTCGATCCCATTTTTGGTAATATGCAATTCATAGAGTTTGAATTAAAGTTTCACTTGGAAATTTTGAAACATGTTGGGTTTTCCGACCATGCTATGATATGATATTTTTTTTTGAAGAAAAATTTCAAGTTACTAATATTTTTGCATTCACTGTGGAAATCTCCTTATAGTTGAATATGCTTTTCACATGTGATTAGTGTACTGCTTAGGCTACTATCTTCTCATGCTTGGGTTCTTTTGAAATGCTTCTGCAATTTGAAATTTGAAAATTTTGCTTACAGGTACGTAAAAAGTCGAAGTGATAAACAGTTACGGAGCAAGGCCAGTGAAGGTACCACAGAAACCTGCAAACCGGAAGCTGTCACATCAAATGGGCAACCAATTGTTCCTTGTGGCCTTGTTGCATGGAGTTTGTTCAATGATACATACAAGTTTTCAATAAAAAAAGAGGTTTTAGGTGTCAGCAAAAAGAACATCGCATGGAAAAGTGACCAGGAGCATAAATTTGGTTCCGACATCTATCCTAAAAATTTTCAGAATGGAAGCTTGATTGGAGGTGGAAAACTCAATCCAAGCATACCTGTAAGTACCCCCCTCTTCTTCCCTGCTTGCTCAAGTCTTTTCTGTGTAGTTTGTCAATTAAATTATACTTGGTTTTCCTCTTCCTCTTTTTAATTCCATAAGTAATTCTTTTCCTTCTCCCCTTCCTAAATCGATGTAGTTGCTGTTTTTTCTTAAAACAGTTGAGTGAACAAGTGGATCTTATTGTATGGATGCGTACTGCAGCA
This sequence comes from Salix udensis, assembly GCA_029204005.1. Lineage (NCBI taxonomy): Eukaryota > Viridiplantae > Streptophyta > Magnoliopsida > Malpighiales > Salicaceae > Salix > Salix udensis. The sequence goes on from CM055035.1 coordinate 8,425,420, forward strand.
CTGCCGAACTTCAGAAAACTTTATGGAAAGATAGAGAAGGACCTTCAAGCTAACACTACAATTACGGTTACCATTGAGAATAATTATAATACTTACAGTTTCGGAGGCAAAAAGAAGCTGGTTCTGTCGACCACGAGTTGGATAGGTGGAAAAAATAGTTTCCTGGGCAGAGCATATATCGCTATTGGAGGCTTGTGCTTGTTCTTGGCAGTATGCTTTGTATTTGTTTATTTACTCAAGCCGAGGTGAGAATGGTTCAAAAATCTTATTAATTGCTCAATTTTTTCTGTGCCAACAACAGTAAATCTTTCTATGCTTTAATGGAATATTAATCATGAGTGTTTAAGATGGTTTATGTGCTTTATGCAGGCCCCTTGGTGATCCATCCTACTTATCTTGGAACAGGAATCCATCAGGACAAATGAATTGAAGCCTCAAACCATGTTCTGCCGATGCACAAGTTCATTGGAACACTTTCTTGCCATTCTCCTGCACCGGTTTCATTCCCCTCTTGTCATATTAACAGTTCCATGCAGGAATCTAGAGCTTCGTTTTCTGATAAATGCAATGACATAACGCTGTTAAGTTATTATATGCTAGGCTGATTTTCGTTGTTGCATTTTGTCCTGTTGCTTGTTCTTCAGACATTGAAATGAGACACTGGTTTGATAAATCCATTTTATATAGTAGATTTAAGATCCTCCCTACACCCTTCCTCTAATTTCATAATAATCATCAAGTTGAATAACATTATTTGCTGAGCTATAAAAAGATTATCAGTAGCATGTAATGCTTGATACAAATGGTATAAAAGAGTGAATCAATGTCTTGTGTGCTGCTGTGGGCCATAAGGCATCAACAAGAAAGTATCGTGGGCTCCAAAGGAGTGGAGATATCTCTTTCACACATATTGGCACCAATGCTTACAATCCCTTCTCCCTGCATATTGAGAGTAAAATAAGTGCAACAGAATTATAAAACTCTTGTGCAGCTTTTGTATGTTTCATAGTGAAAGAAGTATATTACCTTTGCAATATTCCTAAAGTATGTTGTTGAGTAATTTCCATTAGGGAACAAAACTTCAATGAGATCTGCCAAAACCAATTGAGGTTGGGACACTGCTCCATCATTCCAGTCTGCATATTGATGATTCATCAAGATGGGCAACAGATGGCTCAGAAGGGGCAGCCAAAACATAAATACAGTACAGGAAGAAGTACAAATGTGGCACTAAATCTTACCAAGGGTGGTCAAGTTTTGGACCCTTTTATCATATCTCCATAAGCTTTGATTTGCTATGAAAACCAAAACAAGACTTGTCTTCGACACCTATGTTTTCAAGGAAACTTGACTGGTTGTAGCCGGCAGGGTCTAGAGTATATGTTTCATCAATCACAACATCCACGGTCTACAAGAAAATGCACATTTGGAAAACTTGTTAGAGACAAATTAGAAAGACTTGATAAGTACTAGAAACCAACAGAGAATATAATTTCTTGAAAGAACTTACACACAGAATTGCATGTAATTCTTCCGAGTCATCAGGATTTGAGGTGTTGTAAGTGATCTTACTGATAGAGTTGTCAATATTTTCTCCACCTGCATCCTCCACATACTGTTTTCAAGTTTAATACATCTCATTCACATGAAAGAGCATGAAATGGTGAATTGTTTTTGTGTTTTCTGTTACCTTCAACTTGCATGTTTCCTTTGTAAAAGACCATATTCCCTAAAAAATAAGAGAAAACAATTTCACTATGTTTGCTACAATTGATCGGGAAATAAATTTATCTTATGTTCATGCCTTCATCTTTCTAATCAAGCATGTTTCTATCATTTTTCAATAGATATTTTCTATTATAAAACACTATATAATCAAATAAAACCTCCAAGATTGACTTGAAGAGTACAAAAATAAATGCATGTTTAGGTATTGTGCTATACTAACACTATCATAGTACTGCATCCAAGCTACAATGGGCTTGAAGGAACCATTTTTGCTTGCTGCAACTTTAGTCAGGCACAAGTAATTCTCTTTGATCTGCAAAGGGACATTTTTTTTTACTCATCAAATCAAATATAAAAGAAGCCATAAAACTTTTCTTCAATCAATAAAATAATGATACTCACTGCATCATAAACTTTGTTGGCTCTTGTCTCAAGGTTTGCAAAAACTCCCAAGAACTTTATCCACTCTGCTCTCTGCCATGTACAAGTATTAGATCATCAGTTGAAAATGGAATTTTTTCTAGCGATATTTATTCAATAAATTCACTTGAAAAGAAAAGGGAAAAATCAATTATATATATTCTGGAATGGCCTGAATGAAATTTACAAAACATTTTTCTGAAGAGGCACTGTGCATTTTACCTGGAGAGGGTAATCCTCTACTAAAGGAACAAAGTTGGCAAAATTGCATGCTTGTGGTTGATCTGTTTCACTAATAAAATGAGCACCAAATTCTGAAAATTGTTGAGGCTCACTCCTGTTCATCATCTCTATTTCTCCTGTTTCATACAGCTTTAATGCACATTCAGAAGCCACAGAATCTGATGTGATGCCCTTCATACTCCCTAGCAAGCCCTAGCAGCTGTTGAAACATAAAAGGATAAAAGAAAATAATAGTAAAATAAAATAAATTAATTAATTAATAATGCCAATTTTCCACTAGGTTTTTGGTGGACTCTCAATACGGCAATGTTTAATTAATGTCTCATCAGAGATACAGAGGGCATGTTTTCATGTTTTTATGGTGAAATGATAAAAAATTACTTTATTTTCCAAAAATAAAATAAAAAAAACAGATATATTTTATGTTTATGTCTATGCCTCTCCAATCATATATATTTTTTGTCCCTTCTATCATGGGACATCAGCCAAATATAAGTTTTAAAAAATAAAAATAAAAATATAACCTTGATATGCAACTCCTAATCATCAAGAACATAAGAGAATTACAACTTACAGAAGCCAATGATCCTCACCTCCAAAAAGGAAACTGTAAACCCAGGAAAAAAGAAGTGGCATGATAAGAAAAATGAGCTACATATATAACATGAAAAATGAAAAATAAATAAATTATATTAAGTATATTTCTTCACTGTTCTTGCTGAATGTACCTGGAAAGGAGTAGGTATCAGCTGAATAATTTGACAAAGGGATAACAAATGATTTGATCCTTGTGGGTGCAATATTTTGTTCTTGTTGCCATCCTTGAATCATTCTGTTGATTGCAATTCATCAAAGTAGGGATTAGGGATTTGCATGAAACCATATCATCATCTACTATATTTTTTTTATTTTAGGATAAATATCTTTCAATCTTTATATTTGTATAGGCTAATTAAAATCTTAATAAACTCAAATTGCATGCCATTGTCTACATGCTTAATTGATTGTCAACATGATTGCATTTGATTAATATTTACGATAAAAAATAATAGCTATTTAGAGTCTATTTGAGAGTTTGATTTAGATTGCTTTTAAAAGTGTTTTCATTCAAAAATACATCAAATATTTTTTTAAAAAAAAATATTTTTGATATTGGCACATAAAAATGATCTTAAAACATCAATTTTTAAAATTTAACATAAAAAATAAAAATAAAAATATTTTAATTTTTTTCAAAAATATTTTTAAAACTCAATATCAAACAGAATCATAGTTGAATGAACGAATACCGAGGACATACGATTAGATTATTCAAGACATCTGTAAAATGAATTTTTGCTCTCTTAAAACAAAAAAAAAGGTACGAAACATGTTCACATTGGTTTTCATTACTAAAATAATAATCAAATGCTATCTATATATTATTAAAAATGATTAAGTGTGTTTCTCACTTTAAGGGAGGAGGTGCCATATGACTCCAAAAATATAGTTTTACTATAATTATTAAAAAAGGGCTTAATTTGAACCCAACAAACTAGCTAATCTAGGGTTATATCTTATTAATTAGGTCCACACTAAAGTCCCTTGGTATTCATGCTAGCTAAATTAATTGATTGATTAAATTAACTGCTAACTAATATTTTGTTTTCCAAACAACCACATAAGGGATTAATTAACCAGTCTGAAAGTACTATTTAATTAGGGTTTTTTCTAAGATTTATCCTAATAATTGGGCAATAAAATTTTTTTTAAAAAACATTTATTGCCCTTACCTACCTATGAATCACTCACCAGAAATGGAATAACTAGCTCCTAATACTTGATCTTTGAGTTAGAATTGTTATTATCCAATTAATTAAACATCAATTTGAATGTTTAAAAACATATTACCTATGTTCTTATGAAAATAGGTTCCTAATCTTTCTTTCCCCTGCATGTCTTACCTTACATAATTTGAAAAACTCAAAAAACATTCTACCAATATTTTAATCCTAAGAAGAACTTCTGGCAAGAGTTGCTTCATCAATGTATTTTACCACCAAAAGTAGTCTGGAATTTTATGCAGTTACCAATGGAGGACAGAAAAAAAGAAAAAGGATTAGAGGTTAATTTTATATACATTTACCTGAATGAGAAGGTAGCTCTTGCCATCAACAACATTCTTGATGACTTTGAAGGTCTGTCCATAGTATATATGGAAGTTCACTGCATCCTCTGTCTTCGATATGTTCCTTACAATGACTGTGGAGCTTGCAGCATTTGCACCTTGAAGATATCCACAAATGAACAGCACAAAGATAATCTGATGAACCCTAAAAGAAGAAGAAGACGAAGACGAAGAAGAAGAAGAAGAAGAAGAAGACATGATGTGATTGGCCAGTAGAGAAGAAACAAAACCCTGTTTCTATCTGCAGTATAGCTCGTAGTATATTAGCATTTGGAGAAATAATGCATTGTGGGCTGTATGCCAAACCTATGTGTCTGTGTCTGCGGGAGAGAAAAAGTTTTGCAGCTTTTGGAATGGCATGGGGCTAATGGTCGTACGGGACGGGGTGACAATAGAGTTGAAAATAGGAAGTGAATTATTTGATGAGAAAGTTTATTGGCATGTGTAGTTGAGTGGATTTGCTAGCAGTTAAAGTATTCTCTAGTCCTTGTATTTTGAATGAAGTTACAATCTAGTCCTTCATGCTTGGAAACCTATAAGCCAGGTCCTCGACTCTTGTTGACTGTCATCTTTCATAAAACTTGAATTGAATTGCTTTTTCTATAAACTCTCATTGTGCTGTTTTTTCTCGAATAATTTAAATTGGGAATCGTTGCATGTATGTTTTTACATAATTATAATACCTATCTCGATATGTAATCTAGTTGAAAACTACGGAACCGTAGATTAATTTTGATTTTGATTTTAAAAAACAATTGAAATGGCATAGTTTCAAGGTTTTTACTCTATTAAAACCATTGTTTTCGTGAAATCTAGCTTGAATCAAGCTCTAAATATCTTTTTGAGAGTGTAGTTGAAATTATTTTTTAAAGTGTTTTTTATTTAAAAAAGAAATTATTTTTTAAAGTGTTTTTTTATTTAAAAAATACATTAAAATGATGTTTTTTTTTAAAAAAATCATTTTTGACATCATTACATGAAAATGATCTAAAAATACCAAAAAAAATTAATTCAAAATAAAAAAAATTTATTTTTTTTCAAAAATATTTTTGAAACTCAATGTCAAGCAGATCTATATCAGCCGATTTTGATTAATCAAGCCATGCCAAATCTTATAAGTCAATAAAAAACCAACTTGAGAGGGACTGTCAAAAGGAGTGAAGGGACCAGATTATATATTTTCAAGAAACATGAAGGACTAAGTTGTAATCATGTTTAAAGACCAGGGACTAGAAATAGACTACTCTTTAATAATTGGATAAAAAAAAGGTTGGTCAGCCCGTGAACCCATTTCGGCTTATCTAGTTATTTGTCATCTTCTTGTTTCCAAGCCTTTTGCTTTGTAACTTGTGTGTGTTCTTACTTCTTTCTATCTCGCCACCGTCCGTTCCCTTTCCCATGTGCTGTCCACCACCACTTGCAAGTTGCAGATCGATCAGATCCCAAAAGAAAATTGAAAAATACCATTCTCGGCTGACCTAATTAGCACTCAAATTCTTGGCATGAAATGTAAGATTGGATAATTGATGCTGAAACGAGTTAATTTATAGGGTCACTGTAGCGATGATGCAGGTTTAATAATTCTGAATAATTATTATGGATGGCTTTGAATATTAATATTAATGTGCTATTAATACTTGACGTTCTTAGGGTTGAATCCAACTGTATTATGTTCTCAGATTACATTTTTTTTCTTATATATTTTTTAAAAAAGAAAGTGAAATTCAAGGTGATGGAGCTGCCATGATCTCTCTTACTATTGTTAGAATCAGGATTGTCAGTTTCGTTCCGTTTCTGCTGAAACGTTTCGTACTAGTTAAAAAATAAGATAAAATGATGTTTTTACCTTGGTTTAGATTCTGACCCATTTTGGATTTTTCAGTCAACTAGTGTTTTTTTAAAATAATGAATAATTTTACGATAATAATAATATCTCTTAATCTGATCGTTAGATTGAGATGAAATTTTACGAGGAGTCTCTTGATATATTTATATATATTATGTTAAAATTTCAGAGCAATCAGAGAATGTAATGGCCTTGCGAGATTGATGATGACACTCTCGTAATATTATACATGTGCATAATTTTGTTTAGAAAAATCACTTTATTGTGTCTTTTTTAGATTAAATTGCACAATTCAAAATAATTTTTTTTATATGAACTAATTTTTTTTGAATTAATATATTTAATTACACACACACATAAACAGTACAACCTCGAAAGGACGCGCCGAAACACTCCAAAAAAGTGCGTCGAAACGTTCCAAAACCGAAATATTTTATTCTTATTAAAAAAAAAAAAAAAAGTATCAACCAAAAAACAGAATTGACAAATTTGATTAGAATATTATTTGGCTCCATACACAGTTTGCTCCCACTCACTCACAAGCACAAACCTTCTTTTTTCCCCTCTAACTTGTTGTGTCCTGTGAAGATGACTTTGTCATGTGCTTCATGCACGGGACAGGTGAGTTATTGGTTTTGAATGCTCAGTCAGTATTTCATCTTTGTATCTTGATTTTCCATTGCAGTACTGATCCAGCGACGAAGTTCTCATTTTCTTGAACAAATTCATTAAACAATGAGATGAGTCTTTCTTTCTTTTTTTAATTGCAGAGACAGTCTCTGCAGATTTAAACATTTTTTTACTTTTAATTTCTTCTGTCCTTAATGTTTGTTGGTCCTAAAGATTCCAGTTGCATAAGAAAGTGAATGAGTGCTTCCAAATCTAATATCACAGGCCAAATATGACATACAGAGGAATATTGCAGAAGTATAAACTAAGAATTAGCTGTAACATAATTAGCCATGGTTACGGTTTCAAGACAGGAAAAAATAGAAACAATAAAGATTGAAAATTCATGTACTTTTATCTCTTTTTTTTTATTATTCGAGGAAACTCCATCCTCAAAAAGCATATTTATGGGTTCAGATGAGCGAGTAAAACTCCGACTGTCCCAGACTCTTTTAAGTTTCAAGAGGTGCACGTCTTGACTCAAACTCAAGACCTGCTGTGCAGATCTCAGATCCTTTGCGATCACGTCACGCCCTTTAAGGACGTACTTTTATATCTTGTATTCTAAAAGTATACAGATTCATTCTTGAGCACTTAAACTTGACAGAAAAAAATAGAAATTTTCCATTAATCTAAATTCAGTTACAATTGTTCAATCACTACAAGTTTAAGTATTGTAATAATTCAGTATTCTTTCGATTTCAATTCACTTCCTTCCACCCGCGCCGCCCCCCTCGTCTTCCCGAGCTCCGGCCGATGGTGCCTTGTCACCATCGCCGACCGCTCGTGAAACCCTGGGGGGCTGCCATTTCTGTCCATAATCGACTTTTGGGAGTGTTCTCTCCGAACACATGCATACGCTCCCTCAAGGTCGAGTTGTGGATCTTTTCGGAGAATCTCGCCACGGATGTGCTCGAACCCAGGGTCGAGTCCACTGAGGAAGATGTGGACCCTGAGTTGAGCCATGGCCGAGTGGTGGTGGAGGACCCCGTCGACGGTCCGTGCCTGAGGGGCAGTCCGGCCATCGATCTCTTGGAAGATCGCCACAAGCTCAGTGTAGTACATGGACAATGGGCGTCCATTTTGACGTGTGTTGAAGGATCGCTGGTTCAGTTCGAAGATGCGAGTGGCGTCGGCGCCGTCGTAGAAGGTTCTCCCGACGGCGTCCCAAATTTCCTTGGCCGTCGGGAGGCAAAGAAACCTTTGCATTAAGGATGGGGTCATCGAGTCGATTAACCAGCATTTGACTCGATGGTTCTCGGTGACCCATGATTCCAGCCGTGGGTCGTCGGATTCCGGTCTCACAGTGGCTCCGGTAAGGTACCCTAATTTATTTCGAGCTCCAATTCGCATTTCGATAAGTTTGGACCATAACCCATAATTGGTTTCGTTCAGGATTATGTTTGTTGTGAAGGCTGAGTTGTCTGGGATTGAGGTCAGTGGATTCATGGGGTTAATTTCCATTTTTCAGTGTAAAATTTGTGTTTGATGGATGTGGGATGATGGTTGTCTGAGTTGAGATTTCTGGGGAAAATTTGGGATTTCTGGGGAAAAATTTTCGGGTGTTTGGTTGCTGGGAAAGTATTGGTTTCTGGGGAAAAAAAACTGGGGAAAATTTTCGGGTGTTTGGTTGCTCGGAAAGTATTGCTTTCTGGGGAAAAACTGGGGAAAAAACTGGTGTTTGGTTGCTGGGATTTCTGAGACAAAGACCTTCGGATTTCTGAGAAGATTTGAAGAACTTCAGAGTTGTGGTAATTCGAAAAAAAATTCAAATTCGGATGACGAATCAAATAATTTGCTCTGATACCATGTAATAATTCAGTATTCTTTCGATTTCAATTCACTTGTAAAGCTTTACAGTGCAGGTGTATTAATAGTAGTGTGTATTGTTTGTTACACTAACAAACAATACACACACAATCTTAGCCTAATACTATAATACAAAAAATATAGTTATACCAGAATACATAAAAAATCATAACATCTATTGTACTATTTAACAAGTATAGATTGTAGAAATACAAAGGTATATGTGTATATATTTATGTATTAGAATACATTAGACTCCAACATTAGAGAAGGCAAAATTTAATGCCTTAACCAAATCAACAACTATAGTTAGATGGTAAAATAAGATCAGGAATCAAGTCAAGAGGGTCATGGCATGGTTAATCAATATGGTACAAAGAGCAAAAGAAATGGTTAGAAATAGCCCCAGATTCTTCAGAAAAACACCAAATTTTGTCCCTCCACTACCTCTTTATGGTAACCAAGAAATCTTTTTCCTTCTTATTGTCATCCCACTTGATTAGTTTTCCTGCAGGCTTCATCGCTGGCTTGATGTTTTTGCTAGGGCAACAACCTTCCTCTCCTGCACATCCACTTCCCATGATTAATCCATCCATTAATTTCCCATTTTCCACATTTTCTCCTAGGTAGAAACGATGCATCAAGATAATGACAATCAAACAAACAACATTTCTTGCCATGTTCCTCCAAGGATATTGAACTGGTGATTTGCTTCCAGTGAAGTTTTCCCTAGCAGTGCTACTGTTGGTTGTTTCTGTGCCATAACTCTGTGTGCTGTCTGCTTTCTCTATGGAGAAGTTGCTGGCCACCATTGCTGGATTCAGGTAGATCTTAACAGTCTGTGAAGGGACTAATTGGTGGAAGAATGTCTCAGTTGCTTGGCGAGTTGAAACGAAAAGTCCATGATTAACTTTGATCTCCTCCACAACTTCAAAGCTCGGAGAACTAGCCAAGTCATCCACATTACTCTCATCTATGAATGTATCATCATTAGGCTCATCATTGATGAATCCGAGTGAAAAATTATCACTGTCATTGAATCCCATGCAGTCATCAGCATGTCCATTTTCTCCTGCAAATTAAGAAAGTTTTCGAAAAAACAAATTCAGTAAAATCATCAGAAGGACAAAAACTAGAAATTAAGTGGCGGAGAAATGGTTGGATTAAGGGCATGGGAAAATTACCATGGACTTCATGCAAATCCCCCTACTTCTGAAACTTGAAATATTTTCAATCGGCACAATCTTGGTTTCCTCCATAAAACTCTGTACGTACAAGATGGAGAGAATGATTGATCAGTCATATTTCTTTATCTGGGAGTGAAAATGCTAAGCTAATTTTATGTAAAGGATCAAAAAATTACACACCTTCTCTAGGTCATCGTTTGACATTCCAACCCATCTCAAGTTTTCTACCATCCTCTCTGTCTTGAAAGCTTCATCCAGGTCACTAATCTCTATATACCTGCTGCTTGTACTGGGGTCAATCCAAGATCTGTCTGCCAATCTAGTGGAGTTCATCATCATCATGTCACTCAAAATATTATGCTGAACATTCTTCCCAGACATGAAAGTGAAATCGAGATCGGGAGCGGCGTAGTTCCCGCCCCATGTGTCCTGGAAACTAGACTGGTTTGATCAATTCTTGGGGTGCATGAGCTACTGAACGAATTTCTTGCAAAATATCAGTATGATGAGTGCTTGTGCTTTCTGGCATGGAAGGTTGTTGCATCATTTTTATGTCTGCAAGCCCAACTTGAGGGAAATCCTCCACTTCCAAAGGAGGCAGTGTGAATCTATGCTGCAACCTTGCACATTCTAGTGCTTTATTAACCTGACAAAACCAATGAAAGGCATGCGAAAACACAGTAAGATAGGAGAGAGAGAGAAATGATTTCTTTTACACTATTCTAAGATTTTTTCGCCATGTACACGGTCCATCTGCCAACAGTTTGTGTCTGTATATGAGAAATCACAGTGAAGAATCACTTACATTTGATGATGGGTAAGGAATTGTTGAATGACTTGGAAATTGTGGAGCTGATGACATGCCAAATCCATCCATGGATGGTGCCCATTTTCCATTCCTTGATTCACTGATGTCAAGAGGGGATCCAACGGCACGATAGCTTGTTGAGCAAGTATCTACATTTTTATGCATAGGATAATTTGAGCTCTCAAATTCTTCAGATCTTCCATGATCAGAATACAGCTCAATGCTAGAAGAATGCTCGCAGGGCATTCTGTACGCCGTAGACACATAATGCTCTTCGATCTTCGGGATGTTTGTATTCTTTTTCGACACGCGACAAAGTGCGTATGAATCCTGCATGCATAGTAGGAGAAACTCAACGATCAAATCATATATATTCCAATATTTTTCATTCCATTTATCACCAAAAAAACTAATCGGGGAAAAATATAAATAAAAGATGAAGATGATCAGAAGGGTGATGAGAAGATGATGAGGTGCACCTGCAAGCCAGTGTTCGTTTCGCATTCGCGCTCGTCAAGGCGATATTCATGCATAACCCAACCTGTTCGAGCTCCATGGGGGGCTCTTCCTCTGTAGTAAACTAGGGTTTTCTTCATGCCTACAGCACGCATTTGGGAGAGCACTTTTCTATCCTTGCCTGTTGCCTTCCAGTACCCAGCTTTAGTAGCTCGATTCGTCCTCGATCCATTAGGATACTTGCGGTCTCGAGGACTAAAGAAGTACCACTCTAGATCTTTGCTAGGTAACAATGATTTCCCTACATACAATTTGTTACAATATTCAGGTTAAATTCATCGCATTTAGATGGAAATTATGTCAAGTGAGTTAAAACTTACCGAAAGATTAAGCATGTTGATTATACAAACATGTTAAAACACGATTTCTTTTATTGATATAAGCATCTAGATGGAAGATTGAAAAAGATAATGGTAGAAAACTAGGAAATATTCCTTTAAAGTAATGCAAATAAAGCATTGATTACATGCATGGAAACTTAGAAATATCTCCTGCCACTGCATTCTGTTCCTTTCATCAAGAGCTTTTTGACTTGGAAATCTTTTGGTAAAACAACTTCCTGTTCACAATAGGAACCCTAAAGATGGAGGGACCATATGGCTTATAGTCTCAAGTACACTTCCTTTTCCAACGAAAAGTATTTGTGCTCTGTATATTTTATGTTACTAAAATACTTCTACCAATAAAGCATGATCAATGGATTTATAAACATACAAAAAGAAGAAGAAGAATCCCTAAACAGTGTTTGAACTCATTCCCTGTCTCTTCCTTTGGAAAAGGTATTTGGGCTACCTTCTTGCACTCACTTTTTTTTTTATCCTTGCATGAAAAACATCAATATGTTTCTGATGGATGAAAGATCATCAAATTTGACACTCGTACTATCCCAAATCACTATTTTTTTTCCTACATGGAGGAAGGCCTGAAAATTAAACTAGGGAGTTTTCATAATGGCCTGCCCTAGTAGCATTAATCAAAGAAAATAAAGAGTTATAATAGTACTCAACTATTTATGCCAAGGTTAGCATACAAAGAAAGAGATAAAAAAAAACTACTGTTTATATATTTTCTTTTCTCGCAATATTCTTTACCCTTTTGTTCACTCAATCTTTATTTGGTTCACGTAATTAATGAATCATTCTCTGAAACTCTTGAATTCATGAAGAAGCAACCTAGCTAATTAATGAGAGGGAGTTAGTTTTTTTTTTGTGGGTGTGTTTTTGAGGACTCAAATCATTCAAAAGTGGATGCAAGAAAAGAAGTGATGAAATGGAGGGGGGAGGATATATATACCTGGTAAATCCCAAGGCTCACACTTGTAGAGATCAACTTCAGGGATGATCTCTAATTCAATCTTATGTCCATTGATCTTTCGTCTGAGGTAGTAAGCAACAAGTTCCTCATCGGTGGGGTGGAAACGAAAACCGGGAGGCAAAACAGGAGCCATCTCTTTGATTTCCCTTAAGACTTCTTCTGATCTCGATAACAAATATCTATATGTATGTGAAAAATATTACTAGCTAGTCTCCTTCTCAAAAAATGAGACCAGCCCTTGTTGGAAATATGATCAACAACAACTGTTCAAGTCTCTGCACAGAATCAAATGTAACACACAAAGTTAGTATTGAAATCTACGTACTCTTAAGCAAACAATTGAACAGTGTCATTATCATGAACCCTAAATTAAGTATCGTGCATGATCCAGAAACACATGGGAGGAAGGGAGATGTGACCTTAACTAGGCAAGCAAGAGAAGATGGCTAGCTATCTAGCCAGAGAGCTGAGATCGCGGGCTGGAGGGAGATCAGGGAAGATGAAGGAGCTGGATGGGGTTCTGATATAAGAACAAAAAGAGGAGAAGAAAAAGCAAAAGGAGGTGCTGTTTTGCCACATCAAACCCTTTTCAATTGTTTTTTCCTTATCAAATGATTCCTGTTATCTTTCAATTGAAGCTAATTTAGTGATCTCTCAATCAATTAATCTCTCTCCAATTATCCCATGCTTCATCCTTGTCCTTTCTTGGAATCTCAACTCCACATGACAGAATACCTATAATTTGATGCATTGCCACCCTTTTCATGTTGGATTAAGAATCTGCTGTTATACCTTAACGAAAACCTGTCCCAATCGAATTTCGGCTACATTTCTTAGCTGAAAATCTTGTCTGGCTTCACATTCTGGTCAGGTTCTTGCAAGATAATTTGCTGCATTACCTCTTTAAACTACTTCATGATCCAACGTGCTTCGTAAATTGTTAGAATCAATTCTGCTCACCGAAAAGTTGTGTTAAAGTTTGTGATGTAATCTCCCTTGCGAAAAGGGGCATGCATGGTGGGGCTTCTCCTCTTTCTCCATTATTCAGATTGTGTTACAAGAAATCCAATAAAGGAAGGTGATCATATATGTTTCTCTTTAGATGGAGATTTAAGAGATACTGATTTTGACGAGATGGATTCATATACAAGCATGCAGACATGCAACTTGCTCATCGACGGTCCCTTTTCGGACCAGCTCGATCTCTTTAAGGAAGAGTATTGTTTAATTACTATCTTAAGATATATATATATATAAGAGACAAAGATAATAGTAATTATAAAGTTCATAAGCATTTTAACATAAAAAACCAGCAATCTCCGATCTTTGTCTTTCTCTTCTCCACTGCTAGATGAACACACAGCACAAAATCCTTGCTTCCCTTAATTTACTGCTGCGTGCTGCGAGTGAGCTTAAAATAACTCCCGATCGATCAGCTACATACACTTGAATTTTTATATTTATTATTATTATTATTATTCGAGGTGTATCTGCTATGTAAGATGTGCTTTTATTTTATTTTTATTGTGATATGTTTTTTTATAAAAAAATAAAAAGGGAGATGCCTTCAATCTGCAGCACCTTCAAATTAACACATCTTACAAGTAATTTGCTCTCACAACAAACCTGAATATATACATATACTATATATATATATTTCTAAGGATTTTCACAATAAACTTCTCTTACTTTCTTATTAATATTTTTAGCTAATTATTGAGTAAAATCCCATTTATACTAAGGATTCTCTAATGTTTCTTACACTTAATGAGCTATATATACTAGTTTTGGGTTCAGCATGTTTTAAGCATCTTGATCCACACATATTTATTTATTAATTTTTTTAATCCAATACTCATTTATTATATTTACATTAATTAATTTTAAGACATTGTATCAGGTTGAATAATATAAATTTTATAAATATCCCGGTTATTTTTTTTAAGACGCCTACATGATGCATTATGTTTGATTAGATTACACGCATCAATCAAATTGAAGGATGAAAAAATGACTATAGATCAATAAATAGCATTTCTTTAAGAAAAAAATTTATTATATAATTAATCTAGTAGATTAAAATGCTAATTAGATTAAGCATGTTAATTATGCACTCCTACTATGTTTACTTTAAGATTGTGTTTAGTTTTAAGGTTGTTTTTAGCTGGTGTTTTAGTACAAAGAGCATGTATATAAAAAAATAGAAATATATTTGGCTATAAAGATGAAAATAAAAAAAAAACTTAAATGTGTAATTATTTTCAGTGATTAACAAGCACTACAAGAAAAAAGAATTGTTTGCAATGGACTGATCCGTTACAAACAGGAAAGAAATCCGTTGCTAATATTAATTAGTAATAGAATTTGTAACAAAAATATTCCGTTACAATCCTGGGATAACAAATTCATTTACCACCTGCAGAGAGAATTAAATTGATCAACAAAGAGATACAGATTCTAACAAAAGAATTTTCTTTTTTTCTTGAGAGATTTAATAAATTAAATAAGGGGATTTTAGATTTAAAATCCGATTAAGTGAGTGAGATGTATATGGAGAATTATGTTGAGGATCGAGGCTGTAACTTCACCACCTGCAAGCCCATTGCCTAGCTGCCATGCTTGCAGAATGGCATCGATAGGCTGGGGTCAAGAAGGGGTCATGTGGGGCCAGCTTTTGCCACGTGAAGAAAAGGATCCACGTGGCAAATGGGATCACTTGTAGCCTTCTTGATTCGTTTTTGCAAGGGATGACACATGATTCTCTTCTCCCATGGCATCCTTTTCCTTTACATCAATCATTCTTTTTGTTCTTTTCCTCCTTTCTGGGGTTTATTTATGCTTTACTCTTCTTGCTTCTCCTTTTTCCATTTACTTGCTTCTCCTTTTTCATTTACTTGTTTTTTCCATCTATATATATATATATATATATATATATATATATATATATATATATATATATATAACTCCGTTTAATTATTGAATTTTAAAATTATATTGTTAAAAAATAATATAAATTATATTTTAGTATCTTACTTAATAACTTAAATTTTTAGACGAGATGATTCTTTACCAAATATTTCATGAAAAAAAATAATTAGAATTAAAAAGATACACATGGAATTAAAAATAAGAAATGATCAAGATGAGTTTTTGTTTTTTCCCTTTTCATTCTCTTTATAAGGAAAAAAGAAAAGGAAAATTAATAAAATAAATTAATATAATAAGGATTTACTTTTTTCTTCTTCCTACTTTAGCATTAGAAACTACAAAATAAGGAGTCACTATATCATCTAACAATTTATTTATTTTCTTAAAAAAAAAGTTTTAAATCAACACAATCAATTAGCCCATAGAAATATATGTTTTGTCAAGCTCTTAAAAAAGGAGTCAATGTAGAGTAGCTGCTCCATCAAAGTTGGGTAAAAAAAAAACCAGAGAGACAGAAAAAGCATCATGAATCCAAAATATCTCAAGACTTGATGAATTTATTACCAGATTATTTTTCCTTGTTTTCTTCCAAAGAATCTGGCTAGTTACTATAAAAAAATTGGATTATTAAATATTTTTAGTCGAACAATCATATTTGGGTGGCAAGAAATGTTGGATTCTTCTATATATATATATATATATATATATATAGGTTTGAAAACGTTCAAATCAATAAAGAATGGTCCATAAATAATTATATTTTTGTTTATAATTAATTCAGTTTTAAAAATGAGTTTTGTAATAAATTACTATTGCCGAAAGCAAACATCATTATGTTATCTTTTTCGGTCTCTCGTTCTCTCTCGCTTCACATGAATCGAAAGCCCGAAAGTGGGAAAAGAAGAAAGAAATTATTTAATGTATTATATGTGTTTATTTCTGAAATGGGAAAGCAATCTCTTGTTTCTTGGACCAATCTCTTAAACAAGATAAAAAAAAAGGAATAAACATTTATATCATCCTAAAATTATTATTTATTATTTATTCAAACATTCAAAGTCATTAGCTAGAATAGGGTCTTGTTTATTGATGACGAGTCAATAATTTTGACTCAATTTTTTTTATAAATTGAAAAGGTTTTGAAACAATATTGATGATATGTATGAACAATTTTTTGGGTTTTATCTTTACTAGAGGGATATATACATATTTGATCATTTTAAAAAAAATTACAATGACCCTATTGACCCCGGATTGTACCATGCAGTTTTGTCTTATATAGGTGTAGTTTTGTATTTAGTCATTTTAAAAAAATATGCAATAACTTTAATACCCCAGACGATTCCTGTTTTGTTTTGTTTTTTTATTCATGAGTATTATGGTTATTTTACTATATACAGGAATGCAAAAAATCAAAAATACCTCTAGACTCAAAACTAAAAACACAATATATAGAGGGGCAAAATAGAAATTTCATTATTTCAATTCACATTGCCTCTAAATTTAGATAAACAGTGAAAATTCATAGTTCATTATTGTTTTAATTGCCAATCTCTTTTAGCTTTTGTAGTAATTGGTTTATTTTTATATTATTTTTACCGGGGTTTTAATTTTACTTATAGTTATAATGGGGAAAAAATCACGCCACCAAGTGCTCAAATCACTAGGCATTTTTATTGGTTTTAGATAAAAAAAAAACTAAAAAGATTGCATTTCAAAAATATATTTTAAAAAATATAAAAAATATATTATTTTTTATTTTAAATTAAAATATTTTAGTGTTTTTAGATATTTTTATATGCTGATGTCAAAAATAATTTTTTAAAAATAAAAAAAATATTATTTCAATACATTTATGAACAAAAAATACTTTTAAAAACAATATTAATTACACTAACAAACAATTACACTAAGCATAATACTGATTGATTAAAGGAAATTCAAGAGATTGTAAACTGTTTCCGGTGTAAATTTATTTTTATCTGTATTTTAAGCTTTCAACCACAAACACACACACGATTTCAGACCCTTTTATATTTGTTTTTTAGTTTTGAAACGCTAACAAAATACAACCTAAAGATGAAGCTTGTACCAACATCCCTGTAGAAATGTGAGAGAAGCTTTTTATTGATGGCTGTATAGGGATGGCTTAGACAAGAGAGTTCTATATGGAGCTTTAACTACATCAAACTTTCCACTTCTTGTTCTCGAGAACATAATCATCTACCTCAAGTAGCCCAGAAGAGATGGACGCGTAATTTGCAAAATAACTCGACAGCATACCCAATGTGGGATCTGTACAGATCTCACAGAGAAGGATCCTCGGCGAGATGATACAAGTTCTGCCCTTTTCATTGTCAGAACCAACGTAAAGTAAACATGTAATAAAGTGTAATCAAAGATTAGCTCTTTGTCTGATTTTGGTTTGATTTATTGTATCCTTCAATGCCGCATTTCTGGTATACAATACCTTGATTCTCCTCCCACCATCGTTCTGCTTCTTTCTCTGCGAAACGTTTACGGCTGCGAAAAGCATAAAACGATGAGTAAAAAATCTTGGTTCTAATCAATGGCGATGCTGTTAATGATTAAGGTGGTAGGAAAATCACCTGAACCTGACTCGCTTCAGACCCTTGAGTCCACTCGGCAAAACTGTGAATGTTATATACACACCAGGTTCATATTGTTCGACCCATTCATGTTTCGACGCTCTAGTTCCATTTCGTCGAGGATCAGACGTCGTCGTCGTCGTCGTGTCGTGTAAATCCTCCTCTGGTCTGCTATCTTCCTGGCACAACTCTCTCCCATCCATGGACTTTAACGTGTTGGAAAACACGATTGGAGAGTTAGATAAGCTGTCTGGTTTTCTGTCGTTTTGAAATCTAATTTGAAGAGGCAAATGAGGCTGATACGGATCCACTCCATCTTTTGCTTCTTTCCGAACTGAAACTTTATCTGACATTGAATGAAGCTGCACCAATAATTATCATGGATTTGTTTAGTTTAAAACTTGAGAGGGAGCAGCCATAATATAAAGAGAATTACCCTTAATGCCAGAGCTTTTATGATTTCATTTGCTGCTTTACGCTTAGCTGCTTCCTCCCTAGCCAGTAACCAGGTTCTCTCTATAGTTTGTTGACATTCTTCAATCTTCTGGTTCCCAGTTTGACATTGCATTTCGAGGATCCTAGCCTGTTAAAAACAAAAGAACTCTGAAGAGATGAACATGGTATATTCAAGCCAAAGCATTTTACAGAATCAGCTTAAGTTATGTATGGAATTCTGCTAGAACATCATCAAGATGAGCAACTAAATTTTAAAGCTAAAATGTTGTCGTTACCTGTGCTCTTAGCCTCTTAACTTCTTCAATTAACATCTTGTTTGAACCACTCAATTCTTCTTCTCGATTCGAGGAACTGGAAGTGGAAGATTTTGATTCCAGAGGAAGTTCAGAATTCTTTCTGTAGCATGATTCAAATATAGCAGGACATGACACTTGTCCCCATTGTGGCAATCCGGCTGAAATAGAAGAGGGAGTTTCTAAATGCTGCTTCTTTTCCCCCTGGTTTCTCGGGGTGTTCCTTTCACCAGGCTGGATTTCCAGAGATGGCTGGTGGCTCATTAACTGTAAACGACGCCCCGGAGGGGTTGCTCCTCCCCTTTCTCTCTTCTCATCTGATAAGGCCTTCTTCTGTTGGGACAGCAGCTTCTTGCAACCAAGATTTTCTAGTTTTGACACTCCACCTGGATTTGTGATATTCTGCATACTGTAAGAACATGAATCACAGACTCTGGAAGGCTTGCTTTTGTTAGGTGCCAAAGATGCATTCATGACCTTCTTGCCGCTACATGCTCCGCAGAACAGAAGACCACAATTATAACAGTTGTGTTTTTTTCTTGTGAATCCAAAGGGCAATTTACAGCCTTTGCAAGCTGATTGATCACTAACAGAGATAGATTTGTGCAAGCAGATTGCGGCAGTTAAACTTGATCCACAAGCTATGCTTTGAACCTGCATATCTCTCAGAGCCTCAACCAAAGTTGGTACATTTCTATCTTCTACATTGCCTAATCCTAACTGCCCATTTTTCCCCTTCCCCCATGTATATAAACTTCCACCCGATGTCAACGCAGCGACATGGTACGACCCAGACGATATCTCCTTAACAAACTCCTCTTTAAGCTTTCCTTCAACAATGGCAATCGATTTATCCTTGACCCGAGGATTCCCCAGCTGTCCATGCACAGAGCTTCCCATTGTATAGACCTTTCCTGTATTGGTAAGTGCAACGGTCAGCATTCTTCCGCAAGAAACCTGAACAAAATCAAGCTCCACAAGCTGTGCAACACATGTTGGTAGAAGCTTTTTCTCCAGATTTTCAGCATGTCCCAGCCTCCCCTTATCACCATCTCCCCACGTAAATAGTTTCCCACCAACACCATTAAACTTGAACCGGTCAACAACGATGTCCACAATAGCAGCAGTGTGCCATGACCCACATGCAATGGATTTTACCCACAAACCTTTGAGAGATTCAACTTCTTTTGGTTGAGAAACACTTAAGAGATTCCCATGACCAAGAACACCAAAAGTTCCATCCCCATATGTAAATAACTGCCCCGATGAGGAAATCATCGCTGTATGCCAGTCCCCGCAGGCAACATTCAGTATACAGACACCAGTCAAAGGACCTGATATTTGACGCGGTAACCACTGGCTTCTACTTCTCTCCTCGCACCCCAAATCAGCACCATATTTATTCTCACCCCATGCATACAGCTCGCCAGAATCTGTCAAAGCACAGGTTTGATATTCACCACAAGCAACAGATTTCACCTGGACACCATCTAAGGATTCAACCATTTTTGGAGAGCTCACATCCATGTCAACTTTATGTCCAAGCTTCCCGCGACTTCCTTCACCCCAGCAGAAAACTTCCCCTCGTTTGGTGATTAAGGCAGCATGTTTCCTTCCTAATGATATGTTTATTACGTCTAGCATCACGGTGGATTCCAGCAATTTTGGCAATAAAGCATCCACTTTCTTCGTGCTGTGGTAACCAATCTGGTTGTCCACGCACCCTATATTTCCTACTTCAACTCCTTCTCCCCAGATCAGAACATCCTTTAGGATGCCTTTTTTCTCTGTTCGTGGAGACCCATGATTCGAACCAATAAGTCTATGACATGTATTCTTTTGGAACTCTGAGAAAGCAGTATCAGATCCATTCTTCTTAAGATTTTGTGGTTCAGCATTTGGTAAGTACGAAACTAACAAATCCTCTACATTTTGCATCGGGGTAAGATTTGATCCTGAGAAACAAAAGCTATCCGAAGAAAGAGACAATCCATCGGAAAGACCCCTATCTGAAAGTGACTGCGTAGGACTTCCGCATAAGCTCTGCACCTGCAATTTTGTTTACATAAAACACAATAAAAAATGAAACTTATCAGTGACGACTGAGTTTGGAAACTGCAGGGGACACAAGAACAGGTTAACATACAATAAGCAAATTAATTCCCAGCTACAGACAAAAGTAATCGAATGCTCCAGAGAATTACTAGTCTATGTTCAAATCTCAGTGGTTTCACATTGAGAGTTTTTTTCTTTAATTGCCCCAAAACAAAACATGCATATGTCACTGCAACTCTCTTACATTTCATAACAGAAGCTCAATTGATTAGGCAATTCAACGTCGTCAATATCATCTGAGCACTAGTGACATTTTCATGAAACCACCATTTTGGAAGATAAGAAAGCTCTTTTATTTGTGTAAGAAGCAACAAGAAGAAGGGATGATGTTAAAACCTGTGACAATTCAGTGTCATCCTCCAGAATTCCTAGATTGTGCTTTCTTCTGATAAACCCAGCTGGGCTATTTACACAACTTTGTGCTCCTCTGTGGTTCTTCAGGACACAAATAGGCCTAGAACGGTGACACCTGGATATCACTGCCCTCAAGCCTATAAACCAAGAATCAGCCTGCGCTTTGTCCTTGCATATCTATGTGAAAAAGAATGGATAAAAACAGTTAATGAACCCGTGAATCTTAACCAGAAGTGATCTGTTCATAGCAAAACTCAAAAGCAGGAGTTACCAGATCAAGCGAACGTGCACTATCACCATTTGTATAGATAAGTGAAAATGATTGATTCTCCTTATCTGGTTGAAGCTGCCTCTGAAAATAGAAATTTGAGAAGTGAAATCACCATTCATAGAAACACATCAATTTCAACTAGATGCAGATAAAGGGATACAGCTTTATATCAGAGAGCATCCTTGGATACTTACAGTCCTCATCCCAGTAACAATCTTCACAACTAAACACAATCTCAATTGTTTCTCCTCCTGCCCAGAATACCAAATCAAATACTTCTCGTCCTGAAACGCAAAATCAAAACAAATCTTTCGCTTATTTTATCATAAAACCAGAGCAGAAACAGCAATGCACCTCAACATGCAGCGAAATACCATTCGAATATTGGTGATTCGAACAATAGGAAGGACGAATATTTGTTTGATCAAGTAGAGAGAACCAGTGAACCAAAATTATTCAGTAAAAAAACTAAGTTATGATGGATTTATGCATCCATACAGCTGATCGAATTCTCCCACAAATTGCCATATTTATTCCATGTAAGACTTACATACCGTGGAAAGCCTGAACGGACAGAATTTAGGCTTCCCTCTTCTTCCACACTTCAGGAGGTGTGCACCCTTCTTCATTGCCAGAAGTGCCTGCACGCCATTGCATAGAATCAATAACGATCTCGAATCCCAATCAAAAATGAAGGAAGAAGAAGAAGAAGAAGAAGAAGAAGAAGAAGAAAGGAAAGTTCAAAAAAAAAGAGATTAAACCAACCACTACAGTCCGAGTCAATATATATCAAATTCATAATTACACAGTTCAATAATGTATTGGAAATCTTTAAAAAGAGTTATGCTGGATTTATGCATAATTTGGTGAATTCAATGAAATATATGATGATTTCTAAATTCTTACATTGATAAAGAGAAAAATTAAAACAAATATTTATAGCAAGGTGATTGGTTATAAGCTATTAACTACTCCACATTGAAAGAAGAAAAAAATTCAAATCAAGAATTGCGTGGAAAAAATGAAAATGAGGGTGAAGAATCAAAATCCTTAGAGAACCTTAAATCCAAACACTGCAGAAACTGGATCGAAGTTCTAATACCAAATTCAGTTTTCTATTCTGTTGGTACAGTAAGAAATTCATTAAGTCAAAAATATTTGTATTTAAACAATGTGTCTGCTTAAAATTTTACAGTGACTAACACAGAGGAAGAAGAGGAGAAGAAGAACAAATGACAAGAAAGCCAAACAGGCTAAAACTAGTCTCCTTTCCATCCATAGCAGAAGAATTACACATAAATAACCTCCTTTATGATACCCCATATAGGTAATCACCATAGAATGTAGCAGAGAATACATGAAACACAAAATCAGGAAAATGTAACCATACTAAACAAAACCTAGAAAGATAGATAGAGAAGAGAGAGACCTGTTCAACAGTTCTGTCAAAAGGGACTGTAGTTAAGGATTCTTCACCCATTTTCAGGCAGAGAATTTCATGCACTGCTGAGCCACAGAAACACAGAGAGAGAGTGGACAATAATCAAGAAAGAGACAAGAGAGGCAGAATGAGAGAGAAAGAGCTAGCAGTAGCAGATACTACAGGGTGAACAAGAAGAAGAAGAATATCCCTATAACACTGGCTGCAAACACAGACACCACAGTCATCAACTTAAACTACTATAAAAAGAGAGAGGAGGAATGTTTTTCTCTGTGTGTGTAAGAAAATGTAAGAAGAGAGACATATAGAAAGAGATAATGCTACAAGGATGTTCTTGTTCTGTAGCAGAAAATAAAGCTTTGCTTTGTTACAGTGCCTGTCAATCAGTTGTTTCTTTCTTCCAATACTGTTTTTGTTCACTTTGTAAGTCGTGCAGAGAGACAGAACCAGAGAGAGAGAGAGAGAGAGATGGGGTCTTAATATCTTAATATATGCTAATTGCACGTGTACACCGTAACACTTGCACTTTCCATTTTCTTTCTTCCCTTCCCTTCCCTTTTTGCTTTGTAAATTCTTAATAATTTTGATTTGTCTTTAATATTGGAGAGTTCTGAGCCTAATTTTCTATTCTGTATGAACATTCATTGAAATACTCGTAATCTTTGTTCTCTTATTCATACAAAAATGATAGATGAGTAATTATAATCATAGTATATGCTCTTTTGATCTTTTTTCTTTCTGCCTTTTATTTTATTTTTTTGTCTTTTCAGGACTGGGAATATGTAAAGCAAGCGGTGAAAAGAAAGGAAAAGGAAAACAATTCTTGAACTACCCTTCTTTTTCTTATGGAAATTGCTTTGGTTTTGGTCAAATTTCTATATAAAATGAAATTATTTTCCATTCAATGTAGCAATTAAAGGTAAAACCTTTATGATTCCCATTTTTTCTGCGGTAAAAGGGTCGAAATCACCAGCACAGTGGCAAGGCCGGCAGCCATTGTTTCCGAGGTTAGAGAGACAGGCCAAGCAGAGAGAAACCAGGGATTTGCTTCTAATGTCAACACAACGGGATTTCTGAAGAAAAACAACTGTGTACTCTTCCTGGTTTTCCCTTCCCATACTGCCAAAGTCTGTTGGCTCGATCTCTGACGCCTGTGTTGTGTACGTAGGACCATTTACTGCTTCTTGACTTTTTGTGCTCTCTGTAACCCCTGCTGCATGATTTTTCTCACTGAATGAGTTATCTGCTCGCAGCATCTTCACAGCACACAACAGTGCGTTCATTTTAAGGTTTATCTGATCGGGTTATTAATCCAGATGAGCGTGGTACACTGGTCAATTCCTAAAGTTTATGTTTTTTATAGAACGTTTCAATTGATTATTAGCTATAAGTAGGTGAGATTATTCAAGGTACAAGTAAATTAATCCAGATACTCAAGTAATAAAAAGGGTTTTCAAGGTGCGTAACATGATGATAAAAAGCTTGAGATTTATCTTGCAGATCCTGGGTTCGAGTCAGGGCATACTCACCTTGAAAGAATCTTGAACAACCGGGATTTTACTCGCTTAACCGGACCCGTAAATAGCTACTAAAACAAGGTGGTTTTCCTTGTTTTTTTTAATATATATATGTTTTATTCAACAGAAAAATCAAATTCATTTAACGGTCTCGGATCAACTCTCACCCTGGATTGTTTTATAATAATCTAGCCTAGACAAAGTCCTGGATTAACAGGTCATTGGGTGACCCATAGGACCCGACCGGGTTCAATATTTATGACATCATATTGCTTACAATATTAACTTCAGAATTTTAATAAAACAAAAACAAGTTATTTGTCAAAATCAATTCTTATATACTTTAATTAGCAGGAAAAACAATTCTTAACAACATCTTTTATGATAAATTAGTAAATTCTATGCCTCATTACTAATTTATATTATTCAGGAAATTAGTTCCATAAAGCTGTTTCAAGAAAACCTGAATGACTATCCAAGAAATCGGTGGCACCAAATGGTAAAAGCTCTATTCAAAGTTTTTTTAAAAAAAAATGACAGAAGCAAATTTTCTATGGTCCTGCAACAGCTTGGAGCCCTGAGCCACCAGTTCTATCAGAAGATGCCGGTGCAGCACTACCTAACACAGTACGTGACCTTAGCTTTGCTTCTTTCAAAACAATGCAGCATAGCACATGCTGTTCTTCCCTGCCTAGTCAATTTTCAAATAAAACGGCAGCACATAATTGTTTGTAGGGTTTTTCTTCTTCTTCTTCTTCTTCTTCTTCTCTTCTCTTTACGGCCCCTACCTACTTGAAAACCTCTCATTTTCACGAAATGAATCCCTCAACTTTTCCACTTTCAGATCACTCGGAACACCATTGGAATGCCCTTTGAAAATCGTCACCGAAAAGTTTGGAGAGTGTCATTTGAGATTTACTGTGGACAAAGACAATAATCTTATGATAATAATCATGCGTGGAAAGCATCTCTCTGATATATATATATAGAGATAGATGAAAGAGACATTGGGTTTAACCAGTGTTTGTGAAAATTATCGAGGGGAAAAAGTAAGTATTTAGAGTTTTTTTTCGTTTATTTTAATTTAGTGATCAATTGTAGAGGGAATAGTTGGCTGCATCTAGAGTGCAGTTGCTTTCTTTTTATCCCTCTTTTATGGTTTTTTTTCATAAAAAAATATTTTTGCTATTTTATTATTTGATGGTTTTAAATTGTCTTCTTCAATTTCATTTAATAAGGTGCTGTTATTTATTATTATTTTTATGTGAAGAAACTTTATTATTTGAAAAACATATTTTGTGGGATTAGGTGACCGAGTAAAACCTCGGTTATCTCATTCTTAGAAGAGATACACGTCCTCACTCGAACTCAAATCTACTATGTTAATCATAAACTCTCTATACGTTGGTCTCTCGAAAACTTAATAAGGTGCTGTTTTGTTGTCTATTCATTGTGCATATCCGCACATATGTACCAATAACTATGGAGGATGAAATCAAAATAAATAAAATAAGAAATTATAGATCAACAATAAATATTAAGGTAGCATTTAATTATAAACTTACTTCAAAAAAAAATATTTATTTTATGTATATATTCTGCCACATACATTTCTGTCTCGTGTATTTTCTAATTAAATGAAAACTTGTTATCCAATTGGCGTGAAATTATGTTTGTTGTGGGAATCGGGTATGGTCAATTACCTCAAATCTCTAAAATTTAATTAAAATTATCCAAACCAATAATCCAGTGACAAACAACATGATTAATGCATCATATAGGCTAACAGCAAACCATATCTAAAAAATTCAAGAAAACTAGAAAAGAGGAGGGTTAATTTATAGGGCATAGCCCGCAATGTGACATTTAAATAATTTATTTAGAAAAGAGTCACACCTCCTCGATTGGCAGTAGTTCGTATTTAAATATTAATTAAGATTGTGGGCTAACCATATAGTCCAAAATAATTTATTACATTGGTATAGTTGATGTTACACATTGCATCTAGGGGTTAGGGTTTCTTGATGTAATAATGCAAACTTTAGGAGAAATTGCATAGCACATCATATTATTGTAATGCTTACAAGGGCGTAACATCAACTACCAAGGAAAAGACTAGCAAAAGGTTTGCTAGATGTTTCCAAATAAATTAAAGGCTATCAAGTATATAGGGTTTTTTAGGCATCTTGATTGGAAGATATTATGTGAGGAAGAAATTGTTTTTATAGTTTTTTTTAAAAAAATCTACATTGCTAAATTAAAGCATAACATATTGGGTGTTTATCACTGCGTTTTACAAGTATTTTTGAAAAAAAAATGAATTTTTTTATTTACTTAAAGTTTTTTTATATGTTTTTAGATCATTTTCTATGCTGATATAAAAAATATCAGTTTGATGTATTTTTGAATGAAAAATAATTTCAAAAACAACATTAATCATATTTTTAAACAGACACAAAATTAAATATCTATATTTTTATTGAATGAAAAGCTTAACAAGTATTGATTTATATAATAAAAAACAATCTTATCACATTGCAAAAATTATAATTAATAAATCTAAATTTTGTTATATATATATATATATAATCGCAACGGGATAGTAAAAGGGATTGATTGGTGTCTATATTATTGTTATTATAATAGTAATAAATCTCACATAATTAAAGAAAACAGTTCGCTGTAGAAATTCCCTCCTCGAAATATTTGAAACGAAAATTAGCATTCAATTCAATGCGAAAAGGAATCAAACCCCAGATATGTCCTTTCCAAGGCAACATTTACAGCATCCCCTACATCATGGCTCTTCATGGAAGAGAGAGAGGAGAGAGAGAGCATGGAAGAGAGAGAGAGAGAGAGAATGGAGAGAGAGAGAGAGGATGGGAGATTCGAGCAGTAGATTCGAATGGCTCCCGTGGATGGAATTTGATCACTTTGAGGAAACAATGGCTTGTTGCGTTTGAAATAGAAAGAATCGAGGACAGGAATAATTCCATGGAAAGCTGCAAGATGAAGCAGCAGAATCCATTCATCTGC
Source organism: Salix udensis (assembly GCA_029204005.1). Lineage (NCBI taxonomy): Eukaryota > Viridiplantae > Streptophyta > Magnoliopsida > Malpighiales > Salicaceae > Salix > Salix udensis. The sequence goes on from CM055035.1 coordinate 8,453,147, forward strand.
TCTGCTGCTGCTGCATTGAAATGGACACCTTCCATAAAAAGAAGTTTCTTGATATTGGCGAAACCTAAAGCGCTGCCATGTGAACTTCAATCATTTCGTCTCCTCAAAACCATTTCCTTTTCTTCTCCTTCCTTAACTCTCTCTTCACTTTTAGTTTCTTCTCCATCCAGAGAAGAAGACAACTAGTCTATGAGATTCCACCTGCTGGATACTCTACTACCTACTCTTCTAAGAAAAGAAAAGAAAAAACTCAATTTTGATCGCATAACTAATTTTATTGTTTTTTAAAAGTGTTTTTCTTAAAGAAATTATTTTTATTTTATATTTTATATTTTATATTAAATATTTTTAGTATTTTTAAATGCTGGTGTCAAAATTATTTTTTATAAAAATAAAAAAAATATTTTGATGTGTTTTAAATAATATCAACCACACTCCTATATATACACTTATAATTTTAAATTTTATGAAAAATAGTACTTTTTTAAAAAAAAATAAAATGAGAAAATAGTCTAAACAAGATTATTAATGATTTTTTTTATAAAAAAAAAGAGCATGATTAAAGGGTTACGTTGTGCCAATAACATAACTAATTAATATAAAATCTTTATTTTTCTCTCTGAAGTTCACTGTTTTATTTACCGACATTGTGCTGGGTTATATTTTTAAAATGTTTTTATCTAAAATATATTAAATAAATATTTCTTAATAGTTTTGATGTGCTAATATTAAAAATAAAGATACTTCTAATGAATAATGTAATTTAAAAAATTATTTTAATGTATTATAAAAAAAAATACTATGAATGAGTTTTTCATTGTTTTGTTTTTAATAATTTAAAGTCAGAAAATTTAATAAATGGAAAATGGTGCGGTGATGAACTGGCAATACACCTGGCATGACAGGAGCCCAACTTGGCTACCTCAACCGCCTAGTCGCAGAGTGATGAGATTCATATACGTTATGCATATCATCCAAAAATAATTCGAAAAGTTCATAAATAACGATTAATTATACGTTATGCAATATCATCCAAAATAAAATCGAAAGTTAATTAATAAATAATAATTATTATTAATAATTATTAAACTTGGGATAGCCCGATCAAGTAATCTACAACTTAGGGTTTCGTCTTAACCAATTCTTATTTTGAATAAAATTTTACATTGACTTGTTAACCGGTGTCGTTGATTTGTGACCGGTTTAAACTCAATCAAACTATGATTAAGATACTTTTAAAATAAAATAATAATAATAATTTATAAAAATCAATCCAAAATAACTCTGCAAATTGACTCTTCGTGCATGGGTGATTGGCGAGAATGTTTAAAAGTCGAGTTTGCAGTGAGCGAGCGGTTAAGGGATTTCTAATATTTGTAAGAAATTAAAAATTTTGTGTCGTAATGACAGAGAATTTATAATTTTTATAGCAAATTATAAGTTCGAGTCATAACATGCATTTCTCGTAAGAAACTGTAGTAACCGATGTTTTAATCTATCGTCTTAACCCACAAAATATACTTTTTAAATAGTGTATCAAAAAAAAAGACATTAAAAGTTAAAGTATCATCGGAAGAACCTGGTAAATATTACATGCACATGTCTAGGATACTAAAAATCACATACATTGGAGCTTTGGATGCTTTCATATAGACCATGGTCAGCAAGAATCTTAAAGATTTCGTTCCAGACATATAGTTGAAGTTAGTTTGGTAAGAAGGAGACCTTTTATGTCCGATCAAAGTTAGTTGGCTTTTAGTTACAATAATTAACGTATAAAATTGGATGATTAGCCTTTTCATGCTGTGATTTTACCCTAAATTTGTTTGTCGGTCTAACCTAAACCAAGCGTCCAAGATTATTATATTATATTATATATTTGCTAGAAGACAATGACGATTTAGCTTCTCCACAGTCAAAGAGCACCTGGGTTTAATCATTTCAATCAACAAGATATTAGTGATGGGATTCGTCAAATGGGGAAGTGGGATTTAAATTAGGTCAATCTAATTAGCTACGATTAAGGATTAATCATCATATCAAATCCAAAATCTCTGCTCCAAGTTCTTTAAACAAGAACAGCTTTAAATCTTGACAGGCTAGAATTTGAGTGTCAAGTCCTGCTGGTAGCGAAAGTCCTGATCAAACCAAGCATTGAGTCTATGAGAATGGTTAAAAAGAGTGCGGTAGCTTTTCAAAGTGTTTTTCGTGCCGAAATATATCAAAATGATATTTTTTTTTAAAAAAAAAAAAATTATTTTTGACATCAGAATATCAAAATGATCTAACAACACCAAAACATATTCATTAAAAATGAATTTTTTTTTTGAATTTCAACAAAACGACGGTTTGACGGCAGTGCCAAACAGGCTCTTATTATCAGTATTATTTGTTGTTCAACTAACTGTTTCATGATATTAAATGATTTGTGATCTATATAGCAGATTTTAGAATTTAAATTAAAATGTATATTTTTTTGTAAGAATTTAAAATTTTTACTTATTTATTTTTACCCCCAAAATATACATTTTGAAAGATGTGATTTACTTGCATGCAACAAAAAAACAAAGGAGAGTATTATTTGCCCTGTGTTTTTTCTTTCTTTCTTTTGTCTGCTTAGAGGGCAGGGTGAAAAAGGAAGAGTATATAAAAGCAGAAAAGGACAATGATGGAAGAGATGGGCTTTATTGAATATCTCAAAAGGTCTGAGTAGTAAAGTGATGTAGGCCCAAGTAAATGGCCAGTGTCCCATTGATAAACAAACTTGAGACACACTAGGCACTGCTTGCCCTATGGTCTACCATTTTGTCTTCACAACATTGGAGAAAGTGAGGTGATAATCTTCTTTTTTTTCTTTTTTTTTTTTTTTTTTTGTTTTTCATTGATCCAATACAACATTCAATGGCCCTTTTTAATCATGGAGACTTAGTTTGAATGGTAAGTGAATTATACTTTCCAAAACTTCAATATAAGAGATCGTGAATTTATTTTTCTTAATACATCTAACTTAACTTAATTTAATGTGGATGGATGACTTGTCCATACCAAACGTTAATAAACTCTACATAATATTTCAATTTGGGATCTAGTTTATTTTAATTTAAATATTGTGAGAATTAGTTATATTAAAATCTATTCAAAACTCGGGATCTAGTGACTTATTTATTTCAAAACAACAGAGTCCCCAAGAAGCGTGTTATGATGACAAAAACTTGTGATCTATATAGTAAATCTCGACGTCGAGTCATGACGTGCACTCTTTATAAAAGCCTGAAACAACCGGAGTTTTACTTGGTTACCCGTGCCCACAAAGTGCGTGTTTCGAGAGGTGAGGTTTTCATCGCATCCGGGGAAAAAAAGTTGTTTTAACTTGTGTTTTTTTAAAATAAATATTATTTTAAGTTAACCATAATTCATAGGTTAAATTTAATTAAAAAAAAAGAGCTTAGATCTTATCGGTTCGCAATTAGTTAAAATTTAATTTTAAAACAATGATGGTCACGGGCATGAAGTGTAAGACAACATATGATTAATCATGATGATTTAACTGGGGTAGCTTCGGCCAAATACACAGCATATACTTGAGATAAAAACAAGCAGAAAATCAGAATTAAAAGTAACTTTAATAAATTATTTTGTGAAACATTAAATCAAATCATTCAATTCTTCTACGGTAATGTCTCAGGCAGTCCAAGAATACTTTGAGAGGCATTCAATTAAAATATGTTAATACATTAAGCATTATCTCAATTATTGAATGTTGGTGTATAGTATCTGCACACCAACATATTTTCTAGTCTTCTAGTTTTTGGACCCGTGCTCATAGTTCTCTCCCTTTATTGTTTGTTTCGAGTATTTGGTTAGCAAGAGTAACTTTATTGGTATTGAGATTTTGGCGGTGTTTAATATTATGGTAATAGCTGTTTTTTTAAAAAAATTTTTTTTATCAAAATAATATTATTTTTGATATCAGTTAACTAAGACGATAAAAAAAACCACTCAAAAAACTAATTTGATGTTAGTATTGTTAAGGGTGTATTTTCATGTTAGTATAATGTATTAAGAGAAATAGTTCTCAGGAGGCGTAGCGTGATGGAAAAAGGTTTGCGATCTGCATAACAGGTCTTGAGTTCTAATCAAATCATACACTCCTTGTAAGAGTTTGAATAAACCAAGGTTTTAGTCGTTCATCTGTGTCCACAAAGTACAATTTTCAAAGAGTGGAGTTTCCTTGTATCCAAAAACGAAAAAAAATAGTATTAAAAGAAATAAATTTCACTAAATACTTATCATCAAGTTTAAATTCAAAAAAAGAAAAGAAAAGATATGGGTACAATTTATAGTCCACTAAATGACTCATTCAAGTTTATTAATGAAGCAACTCTAAGACAACGCCTTCAAATGACATGGCGTGATGGTAAAAATATTTGAGATCTGTATAGCAAGTTTCGAATTCAAATTAGGACGTGCATCTTTTATAATAACCTGAGGCAACTAGAGTTTTACTCGTTTATATAAGTTCATAAAATATGTTTTCTAAGAGGTTTTCTTGAATCCAAATTTTTTTTAAGGCAACAGGTAAATAAATTATTTTTCTCTCTTATAATTCACTCTTCGATAAGTCTTGACTTGCACCAATCAACATGCCATGAGGTTCGGCCACTTGGGCAGGATGAACACAAACCTAAAGCGTCGGCCGATTGGTCTTGAATAATTTTTTGGACCAATTGAATGATGAGCTTCCTAGCTAGGGACAGGTGGGTCTCTCCGATGGAACCCTAAGATCATAGATAGAATGGGCAGGTGAATGAGAAGGGATGCAATTGACAAATCTAATTAATGATACATGCTTCAAACGTTTCACGTCCACATGCATATTTCTATTTTTTCAAAAACATTTTACAAAAACTCTGTCCGAGACAAGCTACGATGTTGCTTCATCCTCAACCTCCATGCATATAAACCCTAGAAATCTTGGAAGACTACTTCTTTGGTGGGTACCATTGCCAAGAACCTGTCTCTTCATCTCATGGCATGTATCTAGCAGCCCTAGATCGCTCTGTGTTTTGAAGGTGACAACTCATTCTGGCACTGAGTGTTTTCCAGGGTTGTAGTCAGTATGGAGGAGATCGCATGTGGATTTATACAGTTGGTCAACCAGATGTGGACAACCTAGTTCGCTATCTCCCCCTAACCAAGCCCAATTTAGTTACTTTAAGGTCTAGTTTATCGCTATGTTTCTTTGAAAATAAATTTGCTTTCAGATGTCAGAAAAAAAAACCCATCTCTCTCGTTCATGCTTGTCACTTGATATGACCTTGTCCAACTTTGATCACCCATTCATTTCATTTGATGCCATTTATATCCCTCTAACCCCAATCCACAATAACAAGAAATACATCAAGTGGCAAGTCGAGTTTTGTCCTAGTAGTTGAAGGGATTTGTTTCCTTCTTCTGCATCAGGAGTTCAAGTTTTACCATGCACGTCTGTCATTCTCGCGGTGCCTTACATGCTCACTGGGTTTGCAAGATATTCAGTGAGTCCGGGGATTAGTTGTGGTGTGTGTAAGATGACCCGAACACTCCGGTTATAAAAGAAAAGGAAATACATCAAGTGATCTCGTGGGGTGTAGCTGCCCCTAGATTTGTTATCTAGAAATCATGATTTCAAGTTAATTAGTTGAATTACATATAAATTAACTTGAATATTCATATAAATAAATAAAAAAATATGTTAAGGATAATCATATAATAGGTTGTCTAGTTGTACATGTTTAGAACTGAGAGGTTTGATACCGTGTGATCTCAGGTTCAAATCGTGTGGTAATTAATATGATAATCATTGAAAGTTTATATAGTTATTATTTTTAGAGCTTATAAAATCAGTCGAGATAGATACAACATGTCCTAAATATCCACGTTAATAAAAAAAAACTTGTAAGGACGAACAAGGCTTGGGAATTTTTTTAGTTTTCTTATCTTTTCCTACTAATAATGATGCTGTGGCATGAGATATTGACTAGCGTTTGTCCACATTTTCTGGCTCAGAGTCCTCAACATTTGCTTAGAGATGGGAAAGAGACTTACCGTGTAAGATGTTGTTTACTTGTAATAACTTGGATTCAAACATGGTGCTAAGACTTTTAACCAGAAAAGAAAGAAAGATTCTGTGAATGTGATGCAAGAGATTTTCAAGATATACAACCTTTTGTATTGTATTTTTATCTTTCGATCCTGATCATCAAGTCCAGGCCGCCTCAATGTATATTTTAAACTCAGGCCTCACTAATGAGTTCAGGCTGAGTCGGAGAACGCTGTGGGGTCGAAGGGGTATGGTCTCTAAAGTCTTATGTAATGGATTAGTCTTTAGAAATTCTACTAATTCTAAAGTATTATGTAATCGATTAGTCTTAACTTCATAATCATTGGTTGTGGTTGGTGCTGCTGCTTTCGTTTCCAGGGAGAAAATGAGAATGATGGTTTTCTAACATTTTTGAGAAACACAACTGAAAAAGACAGCTGTTTTTTTCCAGGTTCTTCAATCTTGTCCATGCATCTTGTCGAAAAAGGATTTGCCAAGACTGATTGAAAGTCAAATTCTTAAAATAGGGACAGAATCTTTGACCCCCTGCCACCGTCTTCAAACAATTCTTATCGCTTCCATGTTCCCCCATTGAATTGAGGTTTCCTACATTGATATCTTTTCCTGGATGCAGAAATTGTCATACTTTTCGTTACAGATAGATTTTAGTTTAGAAGGTCATGTTAGAATTGGTTGTGTTTGTTGCCTGACTAGTTAAAAAAAAACCCTTTTTTTTCCTCAGGTTTTTCTCCCGGCGATGACATTGAATTTTGAAAGAAATGAAGAACAGAATTAAAAGAACTGCAAATGTGTCATAACGTATTTACCAATGTGACTGCCTGTAAAGTTATATACAACTGCATTATTTGGAGGATGAATTTAAAGGAGTAGAGCTTGCTCAAATTACAAGCTAAAAAATGTTTAGTGGAAAAACAAGGTCTCCTTTCATGCTGCATTTACATTTGGAATTTTGACACAAACACAGATATGAAGAAAGTGCTCAGGATTCTTCAAGTTGGTCACCACCCAAGAGAACGGTATTTCCAACTTTGGTTCAATCCCTTGGATGCGGATGAGTTTGATTTCAGCATCATTGCAGCAAGACTCCATGGGTTGGCTAACGATTTCTTTCCCTTCTTCGGCTCCGGTACTGCTGCCTACATCTTCTGATGAAACCTTCTGGAAATCTTCACTTTCTTCTACGCATGGTTTGTCATTGATCAAGGGATTTGCCCGCAAAAAACTCTGGCAGGAGATTTTTCAGTGCATCGTGAAGGGTGAAATATTTACCTGCAGTGCAAGAAAAATGAAAAAAAATGTAGTCTAGAAAACACAGAGTCGCCAACTCTTTGCAGCACATGAATTAGTAGATTCAAGGTCATTGTAAAAATAAGCAACCATGGCAACAGAGTGACACACTTTAGTTGGATTTGCAATCTTGAAGCTTCTAAACGTTATTATGGTTTACAGGAAATTCTTGGACCTCAGAAATGTCCCTGCCACACATATGGGCACTGATCATGCAGAAATACAGGGACCGCTATACGAGGGGTCATTTCTGATCATTTCAATTAACATTGACAGTTCTTGGAAATTATTTAAGCTGTTGACTAACCAAGAAAGTGAGTCATGGGATTACAAGGGATCAAAATAATCTGGGTGTTAATGTAGACGAACTGTTAACATATGCTTGATTCTTGCATATTCATTGTATTTTTAGGCTTACTGTTCAAGGACATTGACCATTTCTAACTATCATCATATTTCTATGCTTGTTGTGTCCAGTGATGCAGTAGGAGAAAGGTCTGAGAAATCAGCAGAAGTAATTACATTCAAAATTAGAAGAATAATCAGAACAGACGAGGGAGCATGGCTTACCTTCTTTGTGGATTTCGAGAGGACGATTTATATAAGAAATTTGATCCCAGTTATCAACTTCTGGTGCATCTTCCATATCTTCGAAAGTCCTCATTAACACTCCAAACATACAATCTAACTGGAATTTTACCTGAAAAATAGTTAAGACAATAACACAATCAAAATTCAATCAAGGCATGAGATACAAGAAATATATTTGCATAACTAAAATTGTAACCTTTTTAGTCCACTTATGTGAAATGAAAGGTAAATTTATATATATATATATATATATATATATATATATATATATATATATATATATATCAACATTGCTGTCTAACATCCATGAAATGTCTCAACGTATGATGTAAAACAGGAATTTAAAACCAGGAATGCATGAGATGCATGGATGGATGTGCAAATTCTTTTGCAGCATACATAACAAATGAGTTATTGCCTTCCACATTTCTTCTCATATCTTAAAATAGTTTGGCTTCATTTCTTTCTGGTAAGTTAAATAGCCTGAAACACATTTCTTTTAAGTTTTAGCATACAAATATTTTACATGCGAGTAAATTGCCATGGTCAAGGTGAGATGCCTTCAGAGCACACTACGTTTAAGTGATGAATTGATAAGAAAATTCTGAGAACAGTATATGAAAAAGAGATTTTCATATTGCCCTCACCTTTAGATCCACAAGCTTAATAATGAACAACAATTAAGAGCTTATTTGCATATTCTTAGTTCAACTCAATTCACATATAAAGAGCATATTCCTCTTGCCTTTATCCACAAGCTTAATAATGAACAACAATTAAGAGCTTATTTGCATATTCTTAGTTCAACTCAATTCACATATAAAGAGCATATTCCTCTTGCCTTTATCCACAAGCTTAATAATGAACAACAATTAAGAGCTCATTACATATTCTTAGTTCAACTCAATTCAGATACCTACATTGAACTCTGTAAATTAAGTATTGATTTTGCTAACCTGCCTTCACTTGCCCAACCATATCTGCCTCATCAGTGGTTACTGTTCCAAGTTTAAGCTTTGAAGATGAACGTATATATTTGTCCAAATTACCTGAAAGAAGTACAGCTTTCAGATAAGAGCAAAAAAGCTATAACTGCTTGATATTGCAGCCCTGGTAATCAATGGCCAAAAGATAGATAAACAAGGTCTAATGTGAAAGGATGAAGCTAATAGGAACCCAAAGAACTTATAGAAAGTCCACTTTGTTCTATTACCAATTATAAGACATATTAAATAACAGAGTGCCACAGCTCCACTTGACAGACCATTGCAAAATATAAAGTGCATAACAGATCGACGTACCATCCATGACAGAACGCCACAGCTCCACTTGATCAGATTGAGACATGTTCATAACATTCTTGCAATTTCCATTGATTATGTAATCTGCCTGTAGCATAACCAAATACAGTTAACTAATTTTACTTATAGACCCTAAATTTAACAATATTACCAGTTAAAATCAAAGGAAAAAAAGCATGAATTAAAATATATAAAACATTACCAGATACACATCCAATAAGGAGGATTCTGAATACAGCTAAGGTTTTATAGAGATGATATGCTTAGATTAAAAAATAGTGGTTTCTTTTGCAAATGTTTTCTTCTTGATAATAACTTATCTTTGACTTAATAAAGAAGATGGATATATTCTTGTGCATGCAGAAAACAGTACTGATGTATTAGTAAACAATACAATCTGTTTCTGTTCTGATTTTTTTGCTTGGTTACATGTTAATTCACACTACTCATCTTTTGGTTATTAAAGAGTTCAAACACCATTTACAGATAGTTTACTCTTGGCACTCCACGAACAATGGTTGGTGGTCATGTGGATCAAATTATAGTGATAAATAATTATTAAAGATCTATAGCTCTCCCTGTCTATATGCTTAGCTCCATTAGTTTCTGAAGACACCAAACCAAGATTAAACACAGCTGTACCTTGCCAAAAAGGATGTGAGGAAGTATCTAGTTCAACACAAACAAGGGGCATATATTCAATTTGGTTTTAATTAATAGCACAGATCCCAAACAGCAGCTAATAACCGAACTGTAAGGTAGTTCAAATTTCAACAATTTCAAAACTAGTGAAGTGAAATGTGATTGGCTCTCAGTGACCAATGAAGATTGGTTTCTTGGAAGAAGGCACTGCAACTTGCATGAATAGATACCAGGCTTCATAAACATTTCATAATACAAGAGTGGTATATTAACCTCTTTAAGTGAATTAATAAAGCTCCACTTTACAGACTCTTCACCTTCGCAAGGAATCAACAAATTACTAGGATAACCTCTAAAATGTACCTGCAGAAATAGAACCAAATACTGAAAATTGATGATTCATAAAATAATCTCACAACAAAAGGAAAATGAGCAACCTTTGCATTCTATTAATTAAGAAAATCATTATTATTAATTAAGAAAATCAGTACAAGAACTAAATGATCAAAGAGAAAATGGTTAGTTACACACCAAACTATGTTAGCAAAGACAATTAGCAAAATGAAACTACTTATAAATCAACCACCGAGTGTAAATTCTAGATCAGTCATAAGGGGCAACAGCAGCAAAAGAAGTCTTAAAAAGCAGCCTACGATGTACAGACAAAGTTAGACATAGACCAAAAATGTGGCACATAACAAAGCCATGCTGACCAAACACAGTGCATCACAACAAAGAATAGTTTTCAAAATTCAAATCATAGTAGAGATAGCAAGAGTGGAAACACACAACACAGAAGAATCAACAGCATGGGATGGCCACATAGCAAAGAATAATCGAAACCCCCTAAATGCAATGCAGGTCCTAAAGCTAAATCCTAAACAACACGTATTTATATATGAAAATCAATTGCAAGATCAATTTTTTTTTAGTGAAAGTGCTACAGTTGAAATCCCAGTTGTCCATCAATAATACTCAACTCAATCAACCACACAATCTTCTTCATAAACAAGCTAATAACCGATGAGTTACTTCTCCCAACTTCAAAGTTCCACACTTTCTAAAACTCGAACAGACAAAAGCCAATCCAATCAACCTTATACTAATTTCCCACTCAAACTAACAGCAAGAAAAAATAATACTCATACCGTCAAATTCCAAGGCCTTTCAGGTTCTGCACACAAAAGATCAAAAAGCACCCCAGTAGGTATATACCTGCAAAGCTTTCACAAACACCCATTAGCCAAATCAATCAAAAGAAACCAACTTTCTGCCAATTGAGGTTCCTTATTTCAGTTCAATGAACTATTCCCAAAGCCATTAGCTACAATAATCTCTACAATTAAAAAACCAACTTCACACAAAAGGGGCTCTTTATTCACTTAAATCAACAAAAGAATTAAACAAATAATGGACCAGGAATAATATTAACTAAATCAATCAAAATAAACAAAAAATTTCTCTCAAAAGGGTCTCTTTATCACCCTCCAATCAACTAAAAAAAAGCAGAAAAAAATAAAATGAAGAGCACACAAATCCTTCTAACAATTACCATTTTAGAGGCAACCCTTTGTAATCAAACCAAAGAGTGTCTTGACCAGGGAGGGAGAGTAGAAGAGAAGTAAGGCTTAATAAGAGGAAGAAGAAGAGGTAAGTAACCAATTCTAGGTGCTAAAATTAATGCTGGAGATGGTGGTGGTAGGCTTGTTATTTCTGATTCATGGAGATGAATTTGTAATGGAATTGCTCCTTCCCATACGTATTTCTGTGCCTCCATCATCTCTGTTTCTGCTTGTTCTGAGTCTTACTGAGTTCTGACTCGAGTTCTTCTCTTTTCAAGTTTCAACTCGTTACACGCAACTGCTAATGAATATCGATATAGTAAGCTAAAAGCCCATCTCTTATCTCAAACTATCTGAAGGCCCAACTTGGCCATATAATTATTATTTTTACATCCTGTTGAATTTCGGACGACATAAAAATTTATTTTAAATTGCTTTTTACATTTATAAGATAAGGTTAAATTCGAGTCACTCAGCAGATTGGTCACATTATTTATCGAGCTAAAATTAAGAAAATAGTATAATTAAATTGATTTAATAATGTAGTTACTCAAGTTCTAAATTGAATTAAAAAATAATCTAGATCAGATCTAGCAACTATAATATATAAAAGTTACGAGATAATTTTAAAGAATTATTTTTGCATTAATATAAAAATTGAGTAAAATCGGGATACATAATTGCAAAGATTGATCTTCTTGTTATTTAGATCAATGTATTGACTATTGAGTTTGACTTTTCGGCTTTGTTTATTATTGCGTTTCAAGTTTTTTGAAAAAAATATTATTTTTATATTTTATATAAAATTATCTTTTATGTTTTTAGATTATTTTCATGTGTTGATATTAAAAATAATTTTTAAAAAATAAAAATATTATTTTAATACATTTATAGATTAAAAATATTTTTAAAAACAATCTTAACCATATTCTCAAGCAACACTTAATCTTAATAAATACATGTTATTCAATAAGTGAATGAAATACAAAAATTTTAATATTCTTAAATTGTTGGAGATATTTAAAAAAAAACATAAATAATGATAAATCCAAAAAAAAAGTTTTCATTTGGATAAGTTCTAGAATATAAAGAAACAAATATAAATGTGTTTAATTTAAGAAATATAATAAAAACATAAAATAATTTTGTTTTGAATTATGATATTTGGCTCAAAAGATATAAACAGGGAAATAAAATAACGTTTTTTAAACTATTTTAGAATTTTAATATTTTTAAAATTATAAATCATTCCTTCTTTAAATTAAACAGCTAAAAAATAAAGAAATTTTTATATAAAATAAATAAATAAAACTGTTGTTGACTTGTTGTCCCATCCCATTCACATCAATAAACCAAAAACCATCCACACATCTTCCCATACCAAACCACTTGGTATTTACCAGCAACAACGGCAGCAAAAACCAAAATAAATCCATCAAACAAAAAAGAAATAACCCACTTCTCCATTTTTGTTTTCTATTCAAGAATCATTAGGAAACCATGGAATCAAAGTAAAAAGACCATAACTTTATGCTAATTATGTTAGGTGGTATACAAATAGGAGTATTGGCAGCTTGCGTGGTGTTATTTGTGCCAATGGGAATGGCAGGTTATCATTTAAGCAGAAACAGGATGTTGTTTTTTGGTGGTGCCCTTTTTATTACGCTAGCGGTAGGTGTTCATTTGACTCCTTATTTCCCCTCTGTTTCTGATTTTGTTAGTTCAGTTAAATCTGTTGTTGTTTATGATAATCGTGAGGATTCTTGTATTAATTTAGTTAATGAAGTTGTTTGGGATGTTAAACCTCGTGTTATTAGTAGTGAAGGTGATGGTACTGTTGATTATGACAAGATATGGGATTGGTCTAGAAATGGGAAGGCGAAAGGTTGTGATTTTGAGAAGTTGGGGAGGGGAGATGTTAAGGATTTGCTTAATGGGTCATGGATTGTTGTGGCAGGGGACTCGCAAGCGCGGTTGACTGTGCAATCTTTGTTAAGTTTGATTTTAGATGAGAAAAGGATGGCAATGATCATGGGGGATTTGTATAAGAAGCATAGTGATTATGAGATTGTTGTGGATGAGATTGGTATGAAATTGGATTTTGTTTGGGCTCCGTATGTGGTTAATTTGACGAGTTTGATGATGGGGTTTAAGAAAAATAGAACTTACCCTGATGTTTTGGTGATGGGAGCAGGGTTGTGGCATATGCTTCATGTGAACAACGCATCGGATTATGATGTTGCATTGGAGAATTTGAGGAGTTCAGTGGTTTCCTTGTTACCGTTTTCATCAGAATTGGATATGGACGGGCCTGTGACGGGGTCTGTGTCTGTTAGATCTCCTCATTTGTTTTGGCTTGGGATGCCAATTTTGATAAATGGGATGTTGAATACAGAGGAGAAGAGGGAGAAAATGAATGATGAAATGTGGCATGCTTATGATAGTGTACTGCATAATAGTAGGCTCTTGCGCAGATATGGTGGTCCTCTTCTGCTGTTGGATATTCAATCGTTGAGTTGGAACTGTGGACCACGGTGTACAATTGATGGGATGCATTATGATGGAGCTGTTTATGAAGCTGCTGTTCATATTCTGTTAAATGCATTGCTTATTGAATCTCATCAGAAGCTTGGATCTTTGTAGTTTTGAATGGAGAGACATGAAAAGATTTTACAGAACCAATCTAGAGTAGTAAATCAACAAACACAGGAGGCTGAGTTTTCTTCTCGTATTGCATCTTTAATTTGTTCCAGGTTTTCTCCTTTGCTTTTAGATTAACTAGGGAGTAAATTTTTATACCATTACTTACATGTTGAGATTCATTTTTTTCTTATTTCTCTTATTAACGTGAATGAATATTGAATACTCACAATACTTGTATTCTATGGCCATTGTAGACATGAAAGATTTGTATGGAAAGTAAATAGATGGATTTTTGGCACTTCCAGCAAGTAAAGCTCTGTTAACTGACTCCTTGTGTTGCATTTTCTATCGTTACAAGTTGACAATGTATTTAAAATTAGAACTAGAAGATGCTAGTTGCTTTCAGTTTACAAGAATGCCTATCTGGTCTCTCAAATGTGAGCGTAGTTGTTACTGGTTACTGCTATGTCTGCAGTGACTAAAAATAAATAAACAAATGTTGTTGTATAGCTTTGTAGTCTACATTTTGTTCACTAGTTTTGTACCATTCCAGCTCCCAAATATTTTGGATTGCTTACCTGTTCAAATCCAGCCTCTCTATAACTTATTTGAATTCAACAGTCAATACCTAACTGTTTCAGGGTCGGATTTCAACCTGAAGCCATGTTACCCTCCTGATTGCTATAAAGAAAACCATTTAAACAAAGCACTTAATTGTTACAATTATATTTTTTATTGTTCCAATTTTTGGTTGATCTTGTTTGGCAATCTTAGCCAAGTCCATGCTTGATGCAGCCATCTTCTATCTTATCCATTTATTGGCTGTTCTGAATTTGGTTTAATCTGGTCTGGCGTTCCTAGCAGAGTATATGCTTCATGTCGGTTATTCTCTATATCGATCTGTCTTTGTTTTGTTATTTCACCAAAACTCACATCCTATGCCTTGAATAATTCTGGTTAAGGTAGAGTTGCTACAACTCAAGCTTAGATTTAGCCCAATTGACGAGTGTGCTTACCTGGGCATTTAATTTTAAATTTCAATGCATGTGCATGAGTGTTCATAGCTCAGTGGTAGAGGTAGTAGTGATGAACATGTAGAAGAAAGGTTCCATGTCCTGTTCCTTAATGAATGATATGGTGCTGTTTGCTGAAACTGGAATAGGTTAGCCCTCTGAAGTTATAAACCAAGTAGAAAACGCTAGAAATCTACTTTTTGTGAAGTTACAACATCACATAAATACTTTTTCTTCGATATTATACAAGCCTGTGTTTTCTGTAGTCCGAACAACACATCTCTTTTAAGAAGAAGCATTGAACCATATTTGAAGAGTCATTGTTTTAGTTTTGATCTCAGATTTCCCTTTTTGGGTAGTACTAAGACGCTGCTGATGCGTCTCAAATGCTCCATATGCGTCCACACCAAACAAAAGGAATTTGCTTTGATTGCATAAAGCACTAAAACATTCATGTCGGTATTTTTCTAACTGAGCTTGACAGGCCCTTGGTGACTTCTGTTGATGCAGATCATTATTATTTTTATATAAAGAGAAATCTTTAATCACAAGATTAAGCTTTGTTTCGATAATCATACAGGCATTCACTAGATATACCCACCCCCTTGTGTTTGAAACTAAACCAATTCTCATTCCCAACTGCATGAAAGTTAAATGAAATGGTGAGAGTTAATATGCCATTGCCAGAAATCTGCTGTTTCATAGTGATAGCGGTTTGTTTAGTCCTTGATTATCAGCAAGAAAAAAAGGCAAATCTATCACAATGAAAAATATAGTTCTTAAAATAGGAAGGGTTGGTCAGAGTAGCAGAACGCAGCAGACTTTATCATTTAACATTGTTTCAAGTTACAGGTTACAACAACAATAGAATACCTTCTCAAACTAAGTCCATCTCAAACTAAGTCCAATAACACAGACTTGGCTCAAATCTCTCAAACAAAGATTGACGGGTTGAGTTATCTTCTATCATCTTCATCGTGCACATGAGTGAACAGTTTCTCAGGTCTGGTGTACCCACCATACAACAATTTAGTATCTCAAACTATGTACTTCGGACCATAGACAACACACTGATCCATGCATCTTCCACCAAAGTTGACAAAAAAAAACCCATCCATACACCTTCACCCCCAAAAGAAAAGCAAAACATGGAAATAGAAAAGGAAAAAGAATGGTCTCATCTATTTATCATCTTATCTTCTTGCCAGTACATCAAGTCTCAAATTGCTTGCCTTCAAAGGTTTGTCCAAATCTCCAATCTTTGGGAGCAACGGTGTAAGAAATAACAGTCATCTTATCACTACTAGTGACCTCAAACGAGAGAGCTTGATTCTGTAAATTAGCATTAATATGCCAGTTCTGGCCCCAGTTCCTACCCATATCAAGCCACCCTGTTCTTGAACCCTTAATCCTCACTGAAGTTATGTCTCCAGCACCTGCAACATTGCTGATCAGCACCGAGAGGAAGATACCGGACCCAGAGATTGTAAACCGAATCCCTCCTTCCTTTCTGCACTTGATCCTGTTCAAACATAACCAAGTTAAGGATTAGGAAGAAAAAGAATTATTTGAAAACAACAATAGCAAACTTCAAGAACCTATATTTAGATATTAGATATATCCAGTACCACCAGTAAAAGAAAAGAAAGGCTACTTATTTCTGGAATAATTCAAGTACATGTAAATGCTGTGTTATTGAGCTTACATTTGCTCTAGCAGTTAAAAAAACAGAAATAGTTTCTAAGTTAATGCCAGTTAACTGTAAGCCTTCACACATTTACAAAGGGGTTTTGGCGAAGGAATTGTCACCATCAGATACAAAGAGAAACATATACTATAGTTAGTGAATGTTTTACTTCTTTTGATGCAGGATTGAGACAAAGCCATTGGGTTGTCTCCCATTATGCATTTATTTATCTTCCATAAAGTAATTAACCAAAAGTGTTGGGTAAAAACCTCTTTGAGTTTTCAAAGCTGACTAAGTTTGCAGGAGACTGGGTGCACATTAGCACTGATCAATACACACAAAGATATAGATTTAGATTATCCATCCCCGGTCTACTTGCTTAGTTGCTAAAATTACACCAAGTTCTTCTTTTGATATGACAAGAAATCTTCCTGTTTCTAAAATCACAATTAACAACTTCTAATGTTTAATCTTTCATTGAAAGCTATAAAAAAATGAATCCCAACACAATAAACTCAAAATGGTCAATCTAGTTCACCCTTAAAAGGAACTGAGGCTGAAAGAAACAAATTTTGAAAGAAGAAATAGACTGAAAAAGGCAAACCAGGTAACATGAAATTGCGGCTAAATGCATGTTAGCAAGAAAGAATGAAGTAAAAGCCGACAGTCGTTGAAAATTAACAAACTAGAGTTACTAGACACGCAAATTTCTAATCTTTAAAGAATTCGGCAACCAAATTATCAAAATTTCTTCAAAAAATCCTGTCTCGTGTAAATCAAACTTTAAAACACTAAATGTGTTCACAAACTGCCTAACTATGGCATACTAGCAGCCAAAATCCAAAAGGGTTTTCAGATTTTTACCTTTTGTACTGAATAGGCATATTAGCAGCCTTCCAAATGGCAATCTTTTCAAAAGATTCAATGGGCAGCACAAAATGCTTATTTGGAGGGTTACATTTTCCACCATCATCAGAAGTGAACCCATAATTTGGAGCACAAAAATTAGTGACTGAGACAATAATAGACGTCCCAGGAATACACCACCTCAAATCATCAACACATTTGATTTGAAAACACGCGCCACAGATCTGTCCTCGTTCAAACATTGATTCACTCAGTGCTACAGTTGCCATTCCATATCCTGCTTTAACCAAGTCCCCATATCCACACGCGCCTCCTACTGAGTCCCGGGGATCGGATGCTGCGTAGTAAGTAGCGCGTGCGGATTGCCATTGGGATAGAGAGGTGGACAGAGGTGGCGGATTGGTGGTGGAAGAGGTGTGGGACGTGGTGGTGGGGAGGAGAGTGATGAGGAGGAGGAGGAGGAGAGGTGGAGGTGGTGGTTTCAGGAGGGTGTGAACGGGGCCTTGAAGTAATGGCGGTGGCATCTTGTTGTCTTTGATTGGAGGATATGAAAGCGAAGGATTTGTTGTTGAGTTCAAGATTTGATGATGTTGAGGTTGTCTTTGTCCCTGTTCTTTATTACAGAAGCAGTGGAAACTTGAAGTGTGCTTTAAAGTTTAAACTGCTTTAGTTTCCTTTTGCTTTTGTTGTAGTGAGATTACAAATATACCCCCAAGAAGATCCGTCTTATATTTTAATTGGGCGAGTGTAGAAGAAATATACCATTAAGCTGAATAATTGGATTTGGATAAGATATTATTAATTTTCTGTTAAATTTGATTTTTTTAAATAATTTTGATATGTCTATATAAAAATATAAAAAATATTATTTTAATATATTTTTTATATAAAAACATTCTATACTGCAATATCAAAAACACACCTAAATCACATGTCTAATAGGGGTAATTTATGGAGTAAACCATGACAAATATTTATTATTTTTTAAAAAAGAAAGAAAGAAAGCCATGAAACAATGTCTTTTCATTCGTACTTTATTTAAGAAATAATTAAAATAACTTTATTTTGATAAAAACAAATTGAATTAAATAGTTATCAAATCAAGATAAGGTCGAGTTTTATAACGGTAGATGAAGCAATGTAATTTTGTAGAGAATTTTATAATTTTTGTGTTGAAAACTACAATAATTTTAACTGGAAAGAAAAAGTTGAGAAATGTTTGATAGTAAGAAATTAATAAACTCATTTAGTTTGAGAGAAAAATGAGTATTGGTAATAAAATTCAAGTTTTTCTCCCTTTTTTTTTATTTCATGTATAATTTATCTAATAAGTACACATAAGACGGGTTTACCCTTACATTTATAAAACATTAAAAAAAAGAAAAAAAAAGAGGTTAAGTGTTCAACCTTTTATTCAATGAATCAGATTAAGAGCATTGAATTGCACGATGGATGAAAAGGTGGCATTTTTTTGGGGAAGAAAAATAAATTTTGGGAAAAAGGGCAAACATATTAATTAAGGACGGTGTCCTTGGATTCTTGTTATTGTCTGGTTGCAGGAGAACCTGATAATCGAGGTGTCCGGGTTAACTTGTGCGTACCATAATTAAATCCTCGGGACCACTAAATATCTTACAAACCCGATGAATATATAAGGCACCGCGGGGGTGACAGACGTGTCTGACAAAACTTGAACCTGAGATGAGAGGAATGAAGAAGTCTTTCTTGACCACCAAACCAAGACCCTGCTGGCATTGTAGGAGAACTTTAGTAATAGGTGAGTGAGCATGAATGAAAAACCAAACCACAGCTAGCAAATGTATTTAACTATGATTAACCAAATCAAAGCTTGTTTGTTTTCTATATTTAAAAAAAAATAGTTTTTATGTTTTTATATTGTTTTAAAATAGTAATGTTAAAAATAAATATTTTAATATATTTTTAAATAAAAAATATTTTTTATCACAAAATCAAATAAGCTCCGGCTTAACTAGCTCAGAGGTGTTTGACGCTGCGTTTCAAAAATATTTTTTTTTCAAAAAAAATACTTTAAATTAAAAAATTTGAGTGTTTTTATATCATTTTAATGTATTGATATCAAAAATATTTTTCTTAAAATTATTTTAATATATTTTTAAATAAAAATTACTTTAAGAAATAATTTCAACAAAACTCTGAAATAATTCCTCAATCTCCTCGAATCATAGCCTACCATGTCACCCTCTTCTTCTTTTTTTTCCATGCAAAGCCACTACATAAAAAGTGAGCAAGAGATTGGATATATTATTACACCAAAATGCACGGCTGAACGCTGCTTTATTTATTTATTCTTTGAAAGTGTAAAGAGATTTTTCATATAGTAAAAGATTTTCAAAAATAATTAAAAAAACCCGTTTCTTTTTTATAATAATGATGATGGTATTGGATTCCAACTTTTTATAATGGATACTTGTTAAGCTTTCTTCTTAATTTCAGGAGAGAAATGAATGGACAACGTATATATGTTGTAAAATTAATTAATTAATTAATTGTTTTTAATTTTTGAGTATGGAAAACATGCATGGTCTTGAAAGAACATTAATAGATTGATTTTAAGGAATCAACGAAGTTATGAACTTTAATTACATTTGATTTTTGTTTTTGCACTTGATGGATTATGTTATCACTAGAATTGAAAGTGGTAGTAATAATAGTATACTTGAAAAAAATAATGATGATGATGATATTGAATTCAAACTCTTCATAATAAATATATGTCGGGTTTTTTTCTTGATTTCAGGTGAAAATGCATGTGTGAAACTTTTTTTCTTGATCTAACTCTGATCGAGTCTAGTGTCTTTCCAAACTTTTTTCCATGAATTTTTATTTTTATTAAGCAATTATAATGAATTTTTTTTCTCAATCCCTTTATCCATGAAGATTATAAAAGAATGAATTTTAAATATGAAATATGCTGATATATCCAAAAAAAACATATTTTAATGCATATATAAAATTCATGAGTTACACCCACACACTAATGTCAATCAACCTTTCTATATTTTGAAATATCATCATTATTCTGAAACATATATATGATATTAATGATATTCCAAGCTATTAATTTTATTTCAGAATTAAGAGATGATGGAACAGTTGTAAATATCATATAATATATTTCATGATTGTAATATTTCAAAATATGAATTTCGAGTATTTCTAAATTAAGTTATATTTCTATGAATAAAGATTCACAGACTTGTCATATCCATCAATTTCTATAAATACTATTAATTACTTGAAATAATGGGATTAATTAACAGAGAGTAAAGAATTTCGACCGTTTAATTTTAGAATCCATTCAATGAGAATGATATGTGATTTTATTAAAAGATATTTTCAAGACTCAGAGTTTTCAGCAGCTATGAGCTAAATATAGAACTCAATAACTATAA
This sequence comes from Salix udensis, assembly GCA_029204005.1. Classification (NCBI taxonomy): domain Eukaryota; kingdom Viridiplantae; phylum Streptophyta; class Magnoliopsida; order Malpighiales; family Salicaceae; genus Salix; species Salix udensis. The sequence continues at coordinate 8,474,277 of CM055035.1, forward strand.
TTAGAAATTTCAACCATTTAATATCTACAGTGATCGGTACTCATGATACGGTTTAAGAAATTAAAATCATTTAATTTTGTATTTACTCCTTAATTATGATTTCTATATAAACCTTTGACCTAATTAACAATGTGCATGCCCTCTTTTATATCTATATATATAGAGCAGATAACTCAATACATATATCGTCTTCCCAAACTTCCTTTCCTTCTGATTTTCCATCGATATATACTGACGATGGCCTTGATCACCAAAAGGCTGGCTATTTTAGGGTTTGCGATCTCCATGATCTTGATCATGATGAAGAACACCTCTCTGGCAAGAGAAGTAAGAGACGATACTGCAGTAGGGTTTCCCTACAAAAGCGTTGGCATATTGGATACATACATTGGTCCTCCAACAATGGCGAAAGGTGGTAGTCAAATATGCGACCCAAAAAAGGATCCTGCATGTCAGGAGGCGCCTGAGGGTCCATGGCAAAGAGGTTGTGAAAAGGAGTTTCGATGCAGGAGCCCCCCCCACCGGCTCCGCCGTGAACGGAGGCCATGGAACTGATGAGTTTTCATTATTTTATGTTAAGAACTTATTTACTTTGTTTTTAAAGAGGAATGATGCAGGAGTGATCCCTGCCGGCGTCCAGTGTCGAGGTCATGGATATTAGTGGCCTTTTGATGAAATAAGAAAGTTCGGTTTTAGTTTTGACTAATCATCTATGATGGAACGTTGAATTTTCATTACTACATCTATGCTAATAAAAAGATCTCCTGCTTTGCATTAATCTTACATTTATTTTTTCCTTAATTATATATATTTGTTGGCACATTAATTTTATGAGAAATAGTTTCTTGGAAATTAAATATATATTTTTCCACCGATTCCAAAAGGACCGCCGGCCGGTGCGCCACCAAATTTCCTGAACCTCCACTGTTGTCTGATATTGATAAAGATTTTGTAAGAATAAACTCCGCAGCTCGGCCCCATTTTCTTAACAATGATAAAACATGAAGTTTCATGGAGCTAGTGAATTTTCATTATTGGATGTTTAGAACTTGATTTCCTCTTTGTTTTTGAAGCGGAATGATGCCGGAGTGATCCCCTACCGGCGGCCGGTATCGCGGCCATGGATGTTAGTAGCCGTTTGATAAATAGGAAAGAACGGTTTTAATTTTGAATAATGATCATCTGTGACGGCACATTGAATTTTCTTTGCTACATATATATATGCTAATAAAAAGATCTCCTGCTCTATATCAATCTTACATTTATTTCTTTCCTTAATCATATATATATATATATATATTTGTTGGCACATGAATTTTATGAGAAATAATTTCTTACCAGGTTTCCTGAACCTTCCACTGATGTTTGATAAAGATTTTGTAAAATTAAACCGAGCAGCTCGGCCCCATTTTCTTAACAATGATAAAACAAGAAGTAATTAAGCTGTAGCTGATAGTGCATGAAATCAACTCCTCTTTGCCAATCTGAATGCAGTAAACTAGTTCTCTTCCCCTTGATCAGAGTGTACTAGGATGCGTGAGGTATTACTTTTGCTTTTGTTATTGAGGTTTTAAAAAAACAATTTCATGAAAAGTATTTTTAGCTGCGATTCTTAATAATTATTAAAGTGTTTGGTTAAAACTGTGATTGAGTTTGAGGTTGATAAAAAATAGTTTCGTGTGTTTAATTATTATGTTTTTCATATTGCTGTCAACTTGTGAAATTACTTTAAAGCGCGCGAGCACGCGCACGCACACACATACCAGTATGTGTTCGGCCTACTGGAGCTCATCCTGTCAAACCAAGGGAGAAGGGAGGACTCTCAAGTTTGATGGATTCCTAATGCCAAAATCATCATAAACACAACATTTTTGTCATAAGAACAGAGTTTTTAGATCTCTTTTATGGATATCTACTCTACCCCAGCAATGCTATGAAGTATTGTATAGATGAAGGTCTTTTAACTATGGCAGAATTGGTGCTTTTGAAGCAAACAGCAAGATGGAAATCATTCGGTGAACACTACCAATTAACGAAGAACCAAAATACTACCAATAATAATATAACAATGCATTCAAACAATCTAAATCATATCACAAAATTTGTAGAACAACTCTCTTATCGTGCTCAAAAGGAAGATGCATCGTTCTGCACAATGATCACTGCTCTGGTTACGATGAATAAGGAGGGACTCAGGGCAGAATTAAGGGCTAAGGCTGTGCTGGAGGAAATATAAGTTCATCAGAAAAGTATACAGAGCATTCTGAAAGGTCAACAAGCCTACCCAATTGACAGGGGAAATTGAGATATCAATACGCTCTAAGGATTATCATGGGTTCTTGCTGAAATCGAATTGTATAAGAAATTGGATCAGGTGGCTGCTATCGTTAAGCTCTGATTTGGTATGGAATCAGGCTCAAAATCTTTCAAGTGATTTTACATACCTAGGGGCAGCAATTTTTATCTCTTATTGGACAATTGAATCTCTAGGAATTAAGCTCAAAAACTTTTGATTGGGCTAATTTTGTTGTTTTTGGATTTCTTGTTGTTTGCTGATCTGATTAGGGTTTTCCGAAGAGTTTAAAGGTTCATATATAGTAGATGGTGCTAGAATACTCTTCACTTTCCTTCTCTTCATGATTACATCGATGGAATCTTCTTCGTCCTTTGCTGGGATTTTTATTTTATTTTTCAAATACATTTTTGAAATCATACACCCTCTAAGCTTCATTAATCGTCAAGCTTGATGCCATGATGTCTATTATTCAACCCAGTGAATGTCTGTGCTAAAAAGCAGGCGTTTCAATAGCACAAATGATTTAGCTAGAAAAATCATCTGAAGGATATGATCATCTTCGATTTCCATAATTCCATTTCATATTTATAAAATACAAACACTAACATTAGATAGATTCACGATGCATTAAAGGAAAAACATCATATCATTAATTTTGACAACCCTTTTGAAACTCAAGTAGTAAAATTTTGCATAATTTGGTTGACATGGTCAAACAACTATATAGCTAGTAGCTAGGCACCATGCAAGGATATGACTTCCTTCTTCTTCAGTCAGAGACATGCAACCTCCATTGAAGAACACTTGTAGAGCAACCTGCTGGGGGAGTCAAGTTGCTTTCTTAATTCTTTCTTTTTTTACACGTTAGAACAAGAAAGTTCATCTTAAGATAAACTTTAACATAGTTAGGGTGTCCTTACCACATTAGTTGATGCTTGGATTTCACCACCTTTGTTGTGATCCCCTTCGTCCACTACTAAATTCATATCTCTTGTTACTCCAGGGCTGTCTGATGTTTCATGAATATCAAGCGAGAATCAGTGGCAGAAGTTGAAGCAGATGGTACCGAAAATGATAAAGACAACATAGAATCGATCTCTCTCATTCTGTTCTTTTGAAGATATTATACTGTAAGACTTGGGAAACAGATTGTTCAGAGATTTAGTTTTGCAATACCTGGTATTTGTTGCTGGTGCTTCTGATTCATCCCTGATAACAAGTGAAGCCAATGGTTGTGACAGAAGTTCTGCAGGATCAGTTTCAGGGCTCCTGCTCTCGACAACAGCACCGTAAACCATTGTCCATCTCATTGGAACAACCAAATTCCTGCAATTCAAAAGGGGCAATGCAATTATAATTGATTTTTTTTCTGCTTCAGGCCAGCAACAAGAATAGTAGAGAATAGCCCTATCCCATTCAAGCATCATTAATTTCACAGAGAAATGGATGTTTAGCCTAATGATATTCTTTCTTGCAGAGGGGAGAGGTCTCAGGTCAGGTTTGAGACCTGCAAGAAAAGAAAAGAAGAAGAGGTTTTCCATGGATTCCTACTGCTGAAGTCAACTCAAGCGACCATTGATGAAAAATACCAGAATCTAGAAGAACGAAAATAGAAGAATGCATACCCTTCTACACATTTTGTGCTTGCAGCGATTAATCTTATCAAATGTATAATTCCCAATGACAGCATCGAGATGCCTTGCTAGTTTTGGTACATCAGGTGCTGGTAAAACATCCCACACCTTGAGAATTTGTGAGTGGTTTGATTTTTCCATGATTGTATCCACTGTCCAGATCAGATGAAGCTGGTCATTGACTCTGTATTGTTCTAACTGTTCGGAGGAAGTTCCATGTCGGACAATGATGTTTCTCTCTTCCGGTGATTGTCGCCAGCCACTCGAAAGCTTTGCCAACAAAGAGATCACTTCCTGACGAGCCTCATTCCTCACATTCAGAATGGATTTCCGAAAATCATTACTGAAGCAAAACTTTAATGGGAAAAAGGATTGAGGTGAGTAGTCCACCGAGTAATATTCAGATCGAGACAAAACACAATAAGAACTACAACAAAATTTGTAAACATGAAAAAAAAGAAAGATTCAGCATGTACATACCTTCCATCTTGCATTTCTGAACAATAGAGAATTCACATTCAACAAGGCATCAAATTGGCCGGTTTCAAACAAGGCATCCATGATAGCCTTAGACAAGCTTGTATCCTCTTCAGCATCATAGAAACACCCCCGTTCCTTAGCGTCAGTAACTAAGTTCTTCCAAATGGAGTCACTGCTGACAAGAGTTGATCCATTTCCCAATATCCAGAGGCAGTACCTTCATTAGACAGTTCATCAAAAACTGTTATCCAAAATCACCAATACATCGATACATACACAGACATTAACTTGCAAGAACTTGCAATGCTAGTGGCTGATTCCTGGTTATTTGAAATGATACCTTGCACGGGTCAATGCTACATTAACCCTCTGGCGATTGGAAAGGAAACCTATATCTCCGTTTGCATTACATCTGACAGTGGAGATAATTATAACATCCTCCTCGCCTCCTTGAAATCCATCGACAGACCGAATATTTACAACAAAATCACTATATGAACTGTATGTCTTTCCAATCTTTTCTTGGATTGCATAAACTTGAGCGTTGTACGGTGATATGACTCCTACGCTCATCCTTTTTCTTGCCCTTGTAAACTCTGCAATGGAAAGAAAAAAAAGAAGGCTTTTTTAGCTTTCCCACTTGCCAACAAAAAGGTAAAACCTATAGCATTTCTTAAATGCATACCTTTAAAAAGGTTTGCAACTAGCTCTGAAACTACAGCAACCTCGACCAGATTTTTCTTGCTTCCACCGTTATTGGATTGCTCTGTTCTCACTGGCTACATTAATAAATGAGTAAGGCCCGTACATATTGCCTTGAAGGAATTGTTTCTGACAGTTTCTTTCTTTGACAGTTGCAGCATCCTGAATTAGCCCATTATAGAAACTCTTTATTTGGGAATAAGCTTATACATGGATGCATCCTGTACTGCGTATTCAGTAGGTGTTTCTCGTGTCCCAGTTTGACCAATCTCTCGAACAAACTCCTCCCGTATTCAGCTTCCATGGAAATCTGATCAAGTTATGTGACAGAAAACATGAGAACTTGTAACTTGTAACTTACTCCATAAACTGAAATGCAGAAAAGATGAACCTTATCACCTTGCTTTGAACCATGGCAGGAAGCTGGAGCTCGTCACCTATAAGAACAGCATGGCGAAGACCAGAAAGCTGCAATGGAATAGTCGATTCGCATTCTTTAAGTTGTGCAGCTTCATCAACAACCAGCAATTTTATCGGTGTCATTCCTTTTGTGTGCAGCTTGGAAGAGCTTGAAGCAGTACAGAAAACCAGACATGCATTTGCCAGGCAAAAGTCTCTGACTTGATAGCTTTCAAAACAATCGGGCACGTTGAATGATCTAGGAAGTGAATTCAGCATCTGAATGCAATCTTTTCTTTCAGTGGCCAGCCTTGAAAATTGACAGGCACTGCTTTCTTCATCTTCGAAATCATTGATGGCTAGCTTTAGACCTTTATCCCCAACACTAACACCATTCAACAAGGTTTTGAGGCGGCTGAGAGAATCAAGAGCTCCAATCATGTTCTTCACATCTTCTAATGAAATGACAGATGTTGGCAAATGCGTGTACAAACCTACAATTAAATAGTCCAGCTTCTCACTAAGGATTTTGAACCTTTTCTTCACAAATTCCTCGAACGGGAGAGTATTATCTTCCTTCTTTTCCTTTTCCATATTGATTTCCCTTTCCCTCACACTCCGGAAGCCTTTCTTGATGAGAAGAAACCTTTTGTTTCTGTTTTTCAGTTTTCTTGTTGTCTTTCAATGCCTGTAAAAGAATTTTCTTCAGAGCTTTCCTGTTGTTCCTGCCCTTCTGGTTTTGATCATCGACCACTTCATCCTTCTCTTTGTTGAGGTTCATCTCTTCAAATTCAATCATTCCATCATCCTTCTCCCCTCCCTCAATCTCTTTTCCCAAGTTTTCCAAGTACCTGCGGTACTGATCCTCAGGATCTTCAAGCAAGTTTATCATTGAATCTACAGTGTATTTCCACCCGGTTGACGGGGCAAAGCAATAATCAAGTACTTCAACACGATGGTCTAGAAATATATCGGCAAGATCATCATTCTCAGAGATCTTCAATCGCTCCCCATTCCCAAACAGAACTATATCTCCGAGTCCATAAGTGTCATATTCAAGAGACTCTGTAACTAGCTTTAGGAGTCCCGTTGTCACTTGCAACACAGCAATATTGGTCGGAGCACATGTAAGTGTCCTGCACTTCAGTTTAAGTAGAGAAAATAATAATTTACCAACTGTCCTTGTCTTTCCGGTCCCTGGGGGGCCCCAGATAAGTTTGACAGTGCTTTTATGTTGGCATTCACTCAGGCCAATGCAGCTCACAATTGCATCTTCCTGTGAGTCATTTAGATTAGAAGAGCTGATTATTGTTTCTTCCATGCCAGAAAGTTTAGCTCTTCTATTGATCACTTCAGATAAGCAGTGAGTACAATTTTGGCTATCCTGCGGGAGAAACACAAGAACTGTTAGTTAAGAAACTGAATTATTGTAGTAGAACTAGAACTTCCATGCACATAAAGAAAAATGATTTCGCCCTCTTACAGGTGAACTAGTTTCAAGAACATTCTGGATAACGTTCGTGTTCCCTCCTTGAAGATCTGAGTTCAACGATCTCCATATGCGGACATTCGTGGTCATGTTTGCTAGGTAGACAACGAAGACAGAGTCTCTCCTTTTCTTTTGCATCTCTTGTCCAGCAATGGCAGCCTCCTTTGTAAACTTGTTTTCTAATTCAAATGGGATGGGTCTGGACGTGAGAATTGATAACATTTGATGATCACAGTCATCACCCGGCGAGTTGTCTGATAGCCTATGAACATAAGCAAGAACATAGTATATCCCAGGCCTGTTCAAATCAGCAATGTCTTTCGGTCTTACATCTGTCAGGGCAAGGAGATCTCCAACCTCAGGCTCGTATCCAGTGTTTCTCATTCTTTTCAGCCACATCTTATAAAACAAGTCTTTGGGAGGTTTATACTCTTTCGATCTTTCAATTGAAAAGATCTCTCTTGTAGATGCTTGGGGGATCTTCATCAGGTTTGAGCACAAAGCTGCACGAGTTTCCTCGATTAGCGAAGGAATGAATGACTTCATGTAATGAGACATTGACAAGAATGTCTCTGGTATCTCCTTCACCTGTTGGTGAATAATTCAGTGCCACAGACATTAGATGCAAGAAAATAGAAATCGGAAGGGCATATTCACAAAAGAAAGAACTAATTGAGCATTCTTGCAATTAATTATAAAGGATTAGCTGGCAACATTGAACTGCAGTTTTCCAGTTGCTGTCAATTCATCTTAAGTCAGTTCTCTGAAAACTCCAAGAATATGAAATGAAACCGCTACTATAAATGATCTTCAAAGAACAGCAAGTTATGCCTTACTAACCATTGAATGCTTAGCTTACTGGTCTTACAAGCCTTTCCTAAGAAAAGTGGATGGAAAAGATCTAAGTTCATGCAAAGATTGATCTTGTTTCAGCAAAATCTTTGTCTGGTAAGGAGAAGTCTCTAAATGATTTCACTTTAATCAACTTGCCAAATTTGATCGGTAGAAATATAACTTACACAGACTTTAACGGGAAAAAAAACATATCATAAGTGGATCGTACACGTAAACATGACAGAATGGCATGCATGCAAACCTGATTTTTGTAGAGATCTCTGTTACGTACATCCCTGATAGACCAGGAGAACACCAAATCTAACAAGCCTCTGCCAGCAACTTCTTCTTCAGTTTTCTCTACAATCTTCTCGCTCATTTCGCCTCTCTGGTTAGCTTCTGTAAAATCAGTTGACAAAGCCAATAATAAGATGACAAAAAAAAAGAGATAGTCTGGAACATATGAAGAAACGATGCAGCAGCAAATTGCTTATGAGCGAAGCAACCCAACAGTAAGAAATGTTCTTCTTCAGTTTTCATATTTACCTTATGATCAAAATCTTCTTTTGTAATAGCTACCGAAAACCCCAATACATGAAAAGAAATGGAATGACAGGTGATTTATAGAAAATGGGCCTTAGATTCCAGGAAATTGACTGGAAAGAACACGTTGACTACAAGTCAAATTGCTTATGAGCGAAGCAACCCAGCAGTAAGACCAGTACAGATATTTACCTTAATTATGAAAAGCTTCTTTTGTAATAGCTACCGAAAACCCCATGCCAATACATGAAAATAAATGGAATGACAGGTGATTTATAGAAAATGGGCCTTAGATTCCAGGAAATTGACTGGAAAGAACACGTTGACTACAAGTCAATCGAAAGGACTTTTCCTGGTTGTGAATTGCAAGACAAAGTGTTCATATTCCGTATGTATTTACATTTATTGTGGCAGATACTGATTATTTAGGAGAGGAAAGGACATGAATTTTAAATTTTCTACCCCATCCCAAGCGACACAATTCCCACGAGAAAATTCCATGCACCCGAAACACCGAGTTCTTATATCCGTTAGTTGTAATTTCAAGTGTGAATTTCTGCACCGCCATGAATGTGAATAGGAAGCAAACTCAGTGTCACACCATTTTCCAGTTTTCACATATAACAACTACAAACCATCTTTATTACCACTGCCATCTTCAAAATTCACACCCTAATTTCCAAAATCGCATCTCCAGCCAACTCCTACAACTGGCAGAACCTTTCGGCAGAACCGCCACATGAAATGCCGGAATCAACTGTGGAGACGCGCCGGGAACAGAAGCTGGCACCCATTTGAAGTCTTGGAGATTAATTAAAACACAGAGGGCATGAGCCCAGCACGGGAAAACACTGCTTGCTGAAAAGGAATTGAAACATTTGCCCAACCAGGCGTCAATGTTGGATTCATCTGACAGAAGGATCTGTCTTTTAATTTTGTTAAATAATAATTAAAAAAAAAAAACAGTATTTTCTTTTATTTGGTAGCATGGATTGTGAAGAATCACTCGAACGCAATTTATCCAATCCATTCAATGATGCACGCTGTGGTTTATTGACGTTTGTTCTTAAGTAAACACTGTTTTTGTAAAATATTTTCTTCGATGTTTTACGTATGTTTTTGTAAGATAATCTACCACATGTGAAGTTATTTTACACAAAACAAAATTAATAAGTAGTTAACTTTGGGTTGGGTTTTTATTTTAAAAAAAAAAACCCGAGCCTGTTTAATGACTATGGTCTCAATAGACACACTTAGCCCATAGCCCATTGAGCCCGTCTAAGGCCCAACCCTCAAACCCTAGAATCAGAAATTCCCATGGTATAAATGCCAGCATAAAGACACCTTGCCCTCATCCGCTCTCCCACAGCTTCCACAGTTATCGAAGAAGAAGCGGAGATGGTTACCCTTAAACTCCAAAAGCGGCTTGCTGCTAGTGTCCTAAAGTGCGGCAAAGGCAAAGTCTGGCTTGACCCCAATGAAGGCAATGAGATCTCCATGGCAAATTCACGTAATCAAATCGAAAAACCTTTCTCCGTGTCATCATTATGTCTTGTTTTTTCTTGCTGGGTTTTGCTTCTTTTTTTAGCAGGGTTGTGTTTTTTTGTTTCATGTGATGTTAACGTACATTTAGCAAAAAAATTGTTATGAAATGGGATTTTGTTAAAAAGAACAATAGAAACAAAAAAAAATAGAAAATTTGTTAGTGATTAATTTTTTTTGTTGTAGTAATTTAGTTTGTATTGATGGTATTTGCAATAATACAGGCCAGAACATAAGGAAGCTTGTCAAGGATGGCTTCATTATCAGGAAGCCAACCAAGATTCACTCTCGGTCTCGTGCTCGGCGAATGAAAGAAGCAAAGAGGAAGGGACGGCACTCTGGCTATGGTATGTTACTGCATTTTATGTAACTATAAGATTTTAAGATTACTTGTGCTTGAGCACCTTTATTTTTGTTTTTGCAAGAGTAATTGGATGAACTGGTTAGTTAATGCTATGTAATTTAATGGATGTCCAAGAATGCGTTAAATCTTAAGCTGTGTGAACCACTCCAGGTAAGCGCAAGGGTACCAGGGAAGCTAGGCTGCCAACAAAGGTTCTCTGGATGAGGAGGATGCGTGTTCTAAGGCGTCTGCTCCGCAAGTATCGTGAGTCTAAAAAGATTGACAAGCACATGTACCATGACATGTACATGAAGGTGAAGGGTAATGTGTTCAAGAACAAGAGGGTTCTGATGGAGAGCATCCACAAATCAAAGGCTGAGAAAGCTAGGGAAAAGACCTTGTCTGACCAATTTGAGGCCAAGAGGGCTAAGAACAAGGCTAGCAGGGAGAGGAAATTTGCTAGGAGGGAAGAACGTTTGGCCATGGTAAGATTTGTAGTCCCTTGATGCTAATGAACACTGCATTGTTGAATTATTTATTTGAACAACTGATTGCTGTTGGTTCATGACGTGGAATTGCTCGTCTCTTCAATCATTGCTTAAAAGTGTTTATTTTTTGCGTTTACAAAGTGTTTTTGAAAAAAAATTGATATTTTTTTATTTGCATGAAATTATCTTTTTTTAATGTTTTATAAATTGTTTTGACTAGATGATGTCAAAATACATTTTAAAAAACATAAAAATATTATTTTGACACATTTTCTAAACAAAAAACACTTTGAAAAGCATTCATCACCACAATACCAAGCAAGCTCAAAAATTTTAAATCACCTGCTAGATGCTGAGAAATAGAGATGAGCAGTGACAATTCCCCCTTGTTTCAAATTGTGTATTTTCAATCTTTACCTTCTGTCCTTGTCTTTCCTGTCCATGTCAATTTTGTGTATGCCTCAAGGCTGGTGTGGCACGTTGATGCCCCTGCAGTTACAAACAGGACTTTAATTATTCTGTGTTATATTAGATTGGTCTAAGTATACTTTTAGCCAGAGTTTAATATAGATGTCAGGAAATTTTGTATAAATTGTGATGTTGATGTTCATTGTAATTATTTTCAGGGACCTGGGGCTGAAAAACCTGAGAAACCAGAAAAACCAGTAGCTGCCCCACCTGCTGCTTCCCAACCAACAGAGTGAGTATATATATTACAGCAGTATATACTTCGATTCTTTTGACTCAACATTCTTGTTTTAATCCAATATGTTAACCTTTTCGTTTGTTATTTTGTTTGCAGGGGAACTAAGAAGAAGTCCAAGAAGTGATCCTGAGCTCAAACCATTCGTAACTTTTTGCGTAGTGTCTGATTTTTGTTTGATGCTTTAGACAATGTTGTTTTATATCTTAGATCGAAGGAAGTTTAAGTTGTTGGTACTTGAACCATTATGTAACTCCTTTTGTCGATTAAAAATCTATTATTGTGTTCTTACCACGGTTTTGATGTTTGTTAGCTCTGCAGAGCCTCTTCCATTCAGCCTTTTTTTCTTACAAGAGCCATTAAAATCCTATCCCCAGCAACCATGTCGAGCACACTCCGTGACCTGTGTTTCATATCCTTTATATTTTCTGTGATGACACAAGGCCGTGTTGGCCTTTGAGTAATTTTATGGTGTTAAAAGAGTAATTAGTGGTATTTTATTAGTTATTTGTTAAGAATGAGATACATACAAGGAAAAGAGAACCTTTTCTTTTTACGAATAAGATAGACACCAGTAGAAAAGAGATTCTAGGTGTTAGCTATTTTAGGACCATGAGTTATTTTTTATAATTATCTTTCTATTCTCTCTTTCTTCAGATTAAGTTCTTTACTCTGTTAGCGTGTGTTCTTATGGCTTTCTCGCTCTGAGGAGGTTGTGGACGCGCATCAATCTTTGAGAAAATGTACCAATGTAGTGTAGATTTTTGAGTCTTCGATGTAGTTTCACACTTGGTCATACTCTTGCGTATCATAAGGCGATCTTTATCCTCTCTCCACATCAGATCAGATCAAGGTTATTAATTCTTTTTTGATTGGTGCTTTGTTTCTTCAACTGAAATGAAATGTTTTGGTTTTGAAATGAAATGTTTTGGTTTTGGAGAGTTTTGGTGTGTTGATTTTGGATTGTTATATTATGTGTGCATATTATGAAAATATTATCATCAATTTTGTAATATTATTATATTATCTGATTGTTTTGAAATTTTAACATAATATATAAGTGTTATTTGAGATTTTTCATAAAATTTATAAAATAATTTACTAAAAAATTTGGAATAGACTGGAATTTAATCTAAGATAAAAATAATGTTATTTTAGTTGATATTTGTAATTGATATGAAATGTTTTAACTGGTTTTGACAGAAACTAAACTAGATTGACATCCCTGCTCTTGCTCTTGATGTAAGGACAGAGGTTTTTGTTACAGTCTTCTGTCTTCCAGATGACATCAATATTATCTGCAGTTGCTTCTTCCTAATAGTTTTGCCAGGATCGTCTTTTGCTCTCTTTTGTTTCATGACCTAGACGGTTCGGGAAACCCGCATGTCAGCCCAATTTCAGTTCTGGCCGAGGTTTCCTGTCGTGTCTTGAAAATTAAACTGCTGATGATGTTAAAATTTGTGCTGCCATTTGGAGATAGTGATCACCCATCCTGCGTCAAGCTGGTGGGCAGCATGATGGCTTTTTTATGCAATGGGGTTCCTCAGCTTGATTTTATTGTGATTGGGTACTGTGATGTATAATGATTTTTGTTTTAAAATAATTTTTTCAGATTTTTTTAATTTATTTTTGATATCATAACATTAAAAAAAATTTAATATTTTTACTTTAAATACATTTTAAAATGCATCTAAATACATTTAAAATGCATGTAAAGTCCAGCCATGCTTAGAATAGTTAGTTCTTGCCGACTGTCCCAGTCGGCAAGTGGATATTTTCAGTGGGTAGAAGTTGATAGGATCAAGTCTTTAGAATGCCATCTTTTTACGAATTCTATAACTTATCTTCCTTTAATCCATTGAAAGGTGAGTTTGTTTTACCATTTGATGAAAATACCACCTGGTTTTAAATTAGAAAGAGATGTCTTTTCTTTAAAAAAATTGAGAAAGAAACAAAACTTGGATTAAAAAAACTTATATGAAAAGTGAAAATACCGGGGTTTAAAACAATGTGCTTGACAAAAGGGGTGTGATGCTTCGAAACCAGGACAAAACCGAGCTGTTAACTGTTTTGACAAATTCTTCAAAAAACTCATGCTTATTCTTGTGGGCTTCCCTGGAATAAAAAGGCAGGGACAATTCATTAAAAACCACAAAGGCACGATTACAAATTCAAAAAGTCTACCTCGTCAGCTCAGAACTAGAGTGTAAGAGAAGAGGGTTCTGTTTCTTTCAGTTCCGAAATCAGACATCATGGCAGGACTAGAAGCGTTCCCTGCAAGATATGGCAATGTAGTTTTTGTTCTTGTTGCTTATTGCTTTCTCAATTTCTGGATGGCATTCATGGTTGGCAAAGCTCGCAAGAAATACAACGTCCCTTATCCAACCCTTTATGCTGTCGAATCAGAAAACAAAGAGGCCAAGCTCTTCAACTGTGTTCAGGTCCTCTTGCCCTTCCTTTTTTTTTGTTTTCGTGTTTCTGTTTCCTGAGATATGGGTTTTGACTGGTTTTTTGGTTTTGTGGTGCAGAGAGGGCATCAGAATTCCCTGGAACTGATGCCAGTGTTCTTTATGCTGATGATGTTAGGAGGGATAAGGCATCCCTGTCCTTCTGTTGTTCTTGGATCCATTTATATTGTCACTCGCTATTTCTATTTCACTGGCTATTCCACTGGGGATCCTCAAAAACGTCTCACTATTGGGTTTGTTCCCTTTCTCTCTTGCTCTCAGTGATTTCCTTGTTCTGTCATGATTGAAAATCTAGATGAAGTAGAAAATTCTTTGATCAATTCCTGTCACATGTCCTTAATTCCTGAACATAAATATGTGAAAATCGCATCTAGATGCATTCAAGATTCGCATAACTTGTTAACTGATCAATTTCAGTCCGTCAATGCATGTGCGCATAATAGTGTCGGGCTGTAATACAGTAATACAATGATTTCCCTTTTATGTGCAGGAAATATGGGCTCTTGCCTTTGATTGGGCTTATGGGGTGCACGATTTCATTCGGCATCAGTCTTCATCTAGGTAAGTCCTTTGCCTGTTATTTACTTATCTTGTGGTTTTGCTTTCCTTAATTTTCCATGCTCATCCATCTTTTGGTATGTTCATGTTTTGTTTTTAACAAGCTGTACTCTGTTTGAACATTGAGGTGATGTTCTTCTACGATCATTTCTCCTTTGTCTTTGAATTCCTTCCAACTCAGAGGCACCAATAGAACATCTTTCATGGCCTCCGGCTAGATGTTCGAAAAAAATGATCACAAGAGTCACCGCCACCGCTGTGCATTTGGTGGCATGGGATTTTTCCGATGTCATACAAGGCAATTCCTTTATGTTGAAAGGAAAATGAACCCATAAGTTTGTATCTGTGAGATGTGACAATTATATATCTCAACTAGCACCAACATTTTCCAGCACAGTTTGTTTTTGTCAAAGCAAGTTTACTTAGAATTTGATTCTAAGTAAACTTAGAATCAAATTAGTTAGATAAAGAATATGATAATGGCATCGGTGCTAGACTTTCATAGGTGGAAATCAGAACATACTGTCGGGTCCTGGTATAAGTGCTAAACACAGTCAAAGACCTTTGGTCATAGTAGTCAACTCATTTCGGAGATTGACATGGAAAAAAGCTCGGGCTGCAAAATAGAGATTAGCAATGGCAACTGTCCCATGTTGTAAAACTGTGTAAGATGAAACTGTTAGACCTTCTGTCTCTGTCTTTCGAATCATGTCAATTTGGTGCCTGAATGTCCTTACTTACAGCCACAGAACAGGGCTTTTATGATATTCTGTCATATGAGATTGGACCAAGTCTGCTTTTAGCCAAAGTTTAACATAGATACCAGGAAATTTTGTACAAAATAGGATGTTTACGTTGTTCATTGTGATTTTTTTACAGGGACCAGTGCCTCCTCCACCTGCTACTTCTCATCCATCAGGGTGAGTGTATATATGTTACAATATTACATACTTTGGCTGAATATTCTTGTGTTTAATCCAATATGTTAACTGTTCCCTTTGCTGTTTGTTTGCAGGGGAAGTAAGAAGTCCAAGAAGTGATCCTGAGCTCCAACGATCCATATAACGTTTTACCCAGTGTCTGATTTTGTTTGTTGCTTCAAACAATGTTGTTTTATATCTTAGATCGAAGGAAGATTTAAGATGTTGGTACATGATGCGATATGTAACTCCTGTTCTTCTCGATTAAAAATATATGATTTTCTGTTCTTGCTAAGGTTTATGTGGTTTTTTAGTTCTGCTGGCCCTCCTTTCACTATATATATATATATATATATATATATATATACATAAAAAAGTTTGGCTGAGCCTTTTCCATCCTATATCTGCAACCATGTCTTGAAGATTAAAATTGATGTAGTGCAAGTTGGAGAAAAGTTATCACCCATCGTGAGACGTCAAGCCGGTGGATAGCATGGTTGGAATGGTTTGGCTAGCTTCAAGTATAAAAAAAAATTAAAAAAAATGTAGGTATAGATTTAATGGTATTGTGGATTGGAATACTAAAATTATTATTTTACCTTCATTGACAAAACATGCGGTATATATATATAGTACTAGCTATATTGTCCATGCATCGCCGCGGGCATGCTTGTGCATATAATCTTGTGTATATAATTTTACATCATCAAATTTGAAATGATAAACTTATATTATATAATCATCAAAAAGTTATAGATCAAGAAGTAAATTTTAAGTTAAAAAGTTTGTTGCGCTAGCGCAAACCATTTCTTTAGAAATCTAGCCCATGTGTTGCAAAATACTACAAAGAACGTCAGCAAAGTTATTTGTAGATCATTGTAGAAATAGAGGGGTGTCAAGATGAACAACGAAGCCAAAACCCCTCCTCAAAATGAGACATCTCACCCCTTGCTAATTTCCTGTTCCAAAAAAAAATGCAAGTTATGATATTAAATGGAAAAAAGTTGAGGTCATTCAACCAAAAATTGTTGCAAATAATCAAAAAAAGAGCTGATGTGCAAAGCATTTTCCATCATTAATTGGAAAAGCAATTCTTGGGATAAAAACTCAATCGTCAATGTTGGAGCTGTGAGAATATTAAGCTTGCTTGTATTTCACGTAATATTCTTGCCTTTAAATAGGCATTACAAAATAACAACTGAAGTAATTACATGGATTCTTGCTATATATATATATATATATATATATATATATATATATATATATACACAGAGATTGCGAGAATCATAAAGTTAATGGCGTGAATCATTCTGATCATAGAATGATCTGCTGCATCTTGGCATGATCTCCTGCATCTCCATATCTGCATTTCATATCTGCATTTAATATATTACTATATTTCTTCACAGGAGCGTGTTATTATTTGAGTTTCAACAACTTGATCAGCAAGCTACGTAATGATAAGTCCTATTCTATTACATAAGTCAGTCATTGGGCTAAAATTTCTAAGTAACATAGTTGACGCTCTCAATTTCAAAGCAAGAATGTACAAAGGGACATCATTAAACTCAAGTTGATTTATAAACTCAATCCGATATATTAAGTTTATGTTCTTGTCATCATTGTGATGTCTCTATAGACATCGGTGCTAAGATAAATATGTTGATGATCATGTCACTGTGTTATTGGAAACTATCTTTGTTTAATTGTGAATGGGCATTTGTCATCATTAAATGGAAAGACAATTTTTGGGATAAAAACTCGATCATCAATGTTGGAGCCTATTATTATTTGAGCTTCAACAACTCGATCAGCAAACCGCATGATGATAAGTTGTGTCGCATTATATAAGCTAGTCATTGGGCTAAAATTTATAAGCAACATAATTGGTGCTCCCAATTTCAAAGCAAGATCGTGAAAAAGAACACCATTAAATTCAAGTTGATTTATAAACTCAATCGGATATAATAAGTTTATGTTGCTGTCATCATTGCAAGATGTCTCTATAGAATCTATGTTAAATAAATGAGTTGATGATCAAGTGTAATACCAAGTATGATATCATTAATTTCAGTAACAATGATGATTTTAGATTGATTATTACTTTCCATGTGTAATACTAAGTATGAAATATGGATATTCTTGTTGCTTTCTCAATTTCTAGATGGGATTCCAGGTTGGCAAAGCTCGCAAGAAATACAAACGAATATGGAGTCGATTTTCTTCCAGGATCATCTCTCTTTCAATTCAGAGGGCACCCATATAACACCATGCTTCGTGTGTTTTTTAAAATGATTTTTATTTGAAAATATATTAAAATATTGTTGCTTTTCAATTTTATTTAAAGTTATTATTGAAATTATTATATTATTTTCAAAACATTTTTAAAATTCAAAAACGAACTAGCTAGTATTTTTTTAACTTGTTTATTTTTGTGTTTTAAAAGTAATTTAAAAAAAATGATTTTTTTTCAAATTTTAAATAAGAAAAAAACATTTTCAAATAATTGAACTCTAAACTATCAAATTAGTCCATCATGAAGGAAGAAATATCTTATAATACCAAAAAAAAAAAATGTAGTCGGTGGTGGTAGACAGTTCAAATCCATCGGCACCACCAATCGTTTTCTGCATTTTAGATTTGCTATGTGCTTTGTAAAAGTGATGATGATAAGAGGTTTTTATTGGTGTGTTGACCGTTCATGGGTTGACTTATAGTAATTCCTTAGTCGGTTGTGTGTTGGATTTATCTGATTAAATTGAAATTTGATTGTTAGAGAAAGAACCAAATTGAAAATTGAAAATTTAAAAGCATTTGATGGATAAGATGTTTCACAAGGCTACGATAGCTAGTAGTAGGGTTAGATTACTTTCATAATACTTTTTCATTAAAAAATTTATACATTTTTTGAAATTTCCCGAATACCCCATTATTTATCAGGTTTAATCGAGTGAGGCTTAATTAATTTTCTAGACTTTATTTAAAATATTTTTCTAAGAAAAATGTTCAAAATCACTTCATTGTTTTGGGAAAATATTTAAAATGAAAAACAACTTGTTAATGTTGAAAGTTAATTTCTCAAATTGCATGATAACCCTAATTTTGAATAAGATCTCTTACTATTGTTATGCTGGTTAACATTGTGTTTTCAAAAGTATAATTCAAGTTTGTGAAAGCGGTGTATTTGCTAATATGATGATTACTAAAAATTAACATAGCTGTTAATTTTAAAGTCTATAAAATTAATTAAAATACGTACAAACTAGTCTAATACTTATGATAATAATAATAATTTAAAAAAATCATAATTGCTGCCCGACCACAAAAAACATGGCAGGTAGCCCAGAACTTGTTTCCTCTCGTAATTGAATGTTTGATTCGAATTTATATGGTCAATGTTTTCATTACTCGTTTGCCGGCCTTTTAGGACTCCATTAAACTGTTGTGGATCAAGCTTTGGCAACCCATAATCATGGGTGTTAATCGATTGAAACCCTAATTTCTGTTTCCTAGGGTTTGCCAAGAACCCTAGCTCTCTTATTGAAACACTTCATTATTCTTTATCTTGACTCGAGAGCAAGGTACGTAGTTATCGTCTTCTCAAAAGTTTAATAAGTCCTGGATATTGCTTTTAACTACTCTATGAAGAGGAAATCTAATTAATTGCATATAAATTGGCATATTTAGTGGGACAGAAGTAATTTCTCTGTACTAGTTCTAGTAGTTTATAACATTTGTGATTGTAATTTTGATGATAAAAAAACATTTGATATTATTAACTTAATTGCGGCCTAGTGCTATTATTTTTATAGATTTATTAAAGTTATCTTTTGACATTGCGTTTTGAAAGTGCTTTTAAATTATTATTATTTTTATTTTTGTAGTGTTTTTAGAATATTTTCATGTGCTGATATCAAAAATAATTACTAAAATATACTCAATAAGAATGAAGATGGGATCGAGCATGTGGTGAGGATATTCTTATCCAAAATATAAAAAATGAACTTTAATTGAAAAATCTAAATTTAAGTTCAAATTAAGTGTTAAAAATAGCAATATTGGAGATTCAAGATTGGAAAGCAAATTCCATCATCATGATGCGTGGAGAAACTTACATTGATTGCTGTAGCTACGAGGAATCACAATTATTGTAGGGCATCTTCTCTGGGTGCCTGTTGTTTTTCTGCTACTCTTTTAATCATCCATAATCGAGGTCATATAAAATGACATCATTATTTTCTTAGGAAAATAATGATAACATGTAAGAACTTGTAAACAGCCTCAGCATGTTTATTTTCAGCTGTGAATATTCATTTGCAATTTGGATTTTAATTTTAATTATTATATTGTATTTTTTTTTAACACCTCTTTTTGACGATGCTAATTAGTTGGAACAAGATCAGATCAATGTATTCTTGGAGTCACCGTCCCCGAGGTGGTGGCCCGCCCCTCCTCGTAAGAGCCGGGGACAGCCGGAGGTTTACACATGTCCTAGGCCCACAAAATACGCTTTCCGGGTCATGTGGATTCCCCGTTCCGCAAGGATATCCAAAAAAAAAAGATCAGATCAATGTAATTCATAATGGTACTCATACCCATTTCAATAAATATAATCTTGAATATATTTGTGTTTATTATTTTCTCACTATTCATGCGAAATCATCGCCCATTTCAATAAATAGAGTGTTTAGTGTTTTCAACAACGAGTAAAGCTTTGTACAAAGTCTTTTAACTATGTTTTCGAGTATGAATTAAGCTGTTTTTATAATATTTTTTGTTCAGAAAAATATAGAATAATACTTTTTTATTTTTTAAAAATTATTTTTAACATTAGTATATTAAAATAATTTATAAATACAAAAAAAAAGTCAATTTAAAATTAAAAATTTTAAAAAAATTCATCGTTTTTTCATGGCATATTTTTTGCAACGTGTTTTCAACTTGTTTTCAAAAAAGCATAATGGCTGCCCTACCATAAATAACACCACCAAAAACTTGGCAGGTAGCCTGAAACTCCTTTTTTTCTTTTCTTCTTCTTTCCCCCGAAAGGTTTGAACGTGAGTGAGACTCTTAAAATTTTCGAATTTTACATGGTCAATGTTTTAATTACTTACTCCTTTTGCCGGCCTATTAGGGCTCATAGAACTGTTGTGGATCAAGCTTTAGCATCACATAATCATGGGTTTTAACAAGATTCCTCCATGGATGTCTTGGTACAAAAAGAAATTAGGGTTTATATAAACAGTCTTTCTGCACGTACTGTGAGCCGAATTTAAGCATCCAAGCAGCAATGATTGAAGTAAAGGGCAAGCTGTGCCCTAAAGCCTGAAATAAAACCACACCAGAGATTGCCATTGCCACATCTGTGCTCCCTCCTCTGCAAACACCAACAACTTCTTCTTATTATTATGTAGATTTGAAAAGGAAAATCATTTAGTGCTGCATGCACCGTAAGAAATAAGACGATTTTGTGTTCTTGACATTGAAATCCAATTCAATTAATTCACACACTCATCCTAATTGCTTAAAGATACTGCATGATACTAAAGTTATTAACATGTAATAATTCTTAATATGTGTGTATAAACAGCGTAATAATATTTTTCCATCGGGTTTGTGATTAACTTGTATGTATAATAAGCAAAGCTATTAAACACCACTCATTTTATATGTTGTGAAAGCTAACTATGATTAATTCAGGTTATTTTTTTAAAAAAATATGTTGTCTTAAGATTATTATTCTTATAAAAAACTTAATTTTGGAAAAAAACCAGGTTATTTTTTTTTATCAGAACAGCTAGATTGCATATCAACTAGCTATATCGATCGTGTTTAACTATTTATTTAACTTCTATTTGAAAATTAGATAACGATTACTTTTTAAAATGTTTTTAGCTTGAAATATGTTTTTTTACATCAATTCATTAAAATAATATGAAAATATATAAATATAATATATGTTTTAAAATATTTTTGATGATAAAAAACAAGCAAGCTCTTGATGCGAGCGAGGTTAGAGATAGGCAGGTCATTAGTTGTGGCTTTTATGACTTCATTGTGGAGGGAAAAGGAGGTGTAAAATAGCTCTGGTTAGTTATGGTAACAGATTATATTTCCCAGCCAACAGCAAGTGCTTTGAATTCCAATTATTTTTGTCAGAAATTGAATTAAAATATCATATCGGCTAGACATGGAATGGTATTGGTATGCGTGCTGGACTTTCTAGCAAGATTTCCATGGTGGAAAACCAGTCAGCATTCAAGTATTCTGGCTCCGGCGCTGCAAAAAGTTCTGACTACCAGTGAGGGGCGGGCTCGAAGACAAGGCTGGTTAAAACCAGATGGTCACGATTGTTTCATATGCATCACCAAACACAGCAAAAAACGTGATGTTGCCACAAATGCCACCCATGCCTAACATTTTTCTCGTCATCGTAAAAGGGTCGAGAAAGTAAAGATCATTGACCCAAAAACTAGTAAGAAAAATGAATTATTGAATGAGAGTTGGGTCCCTCTCCCCAACTCAACACCACTCTCTGTAGATCATTCCCATGGGTTGAATCATTTAATATTTAATGTATTTTGAAAAAAAACTGAAAAGAAAAATTTTCCCTTTTTTTTTAACATAGCCTGTACCTTCTGACAAGGACCACTGAAGGATGGGGGCACATGCCTGCTGTCATTTCATTCACAAAAAAGGATCAATGGCTTAGATCTTCCCTGTACGGGCACATTAACGGTCAAGATCTAACTCACTCCCTCTTTCTCTTACAAGTATCTCCATTTTCTCTCTCTACTGTCCTCAGGTCCAACTTTGTCGGGTCCTCTTATAAGGCGGATGACACTGACCTCACTCACTGCATTTTCTTCCCTTTTCTCCCTGTAAACAGTACTGCAAGTTAAATAGCTCGAGTGAAAGACTTGAGCTTTGAAGCCAAAGCCCACTTTGGTAAGGTCATTTTCATATCCCTGAAACTCAGGTGAAAGGGAAAGCTTCTTTCTTTTCTGGGGTTTTGATTTGTGTCATGAAGCTGCTGAAATACTATGAAATTTTGATCTTTTCTTCAAGAAAGTGAAGGAGAGGATCTAAATGGATTTGGGGTTGGTTTGATTCTCAACTTTGTTAGCTTTGTCTTTTGGTGGGTTTTCTGGTTAGGGTTTTGGAGGGGAGGAAATGAGAGGAAGGAAAGGTGGGGTGGTGATAGTGAGAAGAGAAGCAGTGGGGTGTTTTTGTAGGATTGGAAGTTGATTATTATTATTAGTATGGCAGCTGTTAGTGAAGGTTTATATAGTAATTAATTAGTCGGACTATCTGTATTTAGCAGTATTAATTACTATATTTTGTTATAGATAAGTGTATTTATTTATTAAAATTTTAAAAAAGGGCGTGATATGAAGCTTTCAGCATCAGGGTTGGGTGGTCAGCAAGCGGGTCAAGAAGGTATTTATCTCATTAACCTTCATTTTACTTCATATAATTACTATTTGTGTAATTTCAGGTTCTAGTCTGGTGTCTTTGAGTTTTAAATGTCTTCACATTTATCCTTGAAAAATTTATGATTGAATTTTAAAGGGATCGCTTTGCTTACTATATTGTGTGTGTAATCGTTATGATTGTTGTGATGACAGGGGAGAAGAAATGTTTGAATTCAGAGTTGTGGCATGCTTGTGCTGGACCACTGGTGTCCCTACCAACTGTGGGGAGCAGAGTGGTCTATATCCCTCAGGGTCATAGTGAGCAGGTGTTCTTCTTTTTCTCGTTGTCCATCTTTATTATGATTCTGAATTCTGGCTCCAAAAGTAATGCTTTTCTGTTTGTTGTTTGCTATATACGCACAATGTGGGGGGGGGATTGAAAAAGAATGAACTTTTTGTAGGTAGCTGCAACTACTAACAAAGAAGTTGATGCACACATACCGAATTATCCCAGCTTGCCGGCCCAGTTGATATGCCAGCTCCACAATGTCACTATGCATGTGGGTTCTATTTGCTTAATTTAATCAATAAAAGTTCCATCATTTCCCCTACCTCAAAGAGCCTTTTGTGTTTTCTAAATATTCAGTTATGATTATGCAAAGGCCATCTGAAATGCTAAGCAATAAGTGTGTTCAAAATTTCAGGCAGATGTTGAAACAGATGAAGTTTATGCCCAGATGACGTTACAGCCTTTGACACCGGTAATAACTGATGAAAATTCAATCTCAAGTTCATTTGTTTATTAAATTGCTTTTTAGTATAAGAATATTTGTTGGTTGTGTATATTTAGTTATTCCCTAATCACCTTTTGCTATCATTGAACATATAGCAAGAGCAAAAGGAGACTTTTCTTCCCATGGACTTGGGAATGCCAAGCAAACAGCCCACAAATTATTTTTGCAAGACATTGACTGCAAGTGATACTAGCACACATGGAGGATTCTCTGTTCCTCGTCGTGCTGCTGAGAAAGTCTTTCCTCCACTGGTAATCTCTTGAAGTGGCTAGTATTGCCTCAAATATTTAGGAAATGCAAACGATTTTTCTTTTATTGTGTATTTCTTTGTCATGTAGGATTTCACCCAGCAGCCTCCAGCTCAGGAACTTATTGCTAGGGATCTTCATGACGTTGAATGGAAGTTTCGGCATATTTTCCGAGGTTAGTAATGGAATTATTGTCCATTAATCGGACAAGTTTCTTATTGAATTAGGATGTATTTAAGGTTGAATATCAGGATAATGATGCTCTATGGTAATTACTTGGTGCCTGTTGGGATTCTCAACAATGATGCCATTGCTTTAACCTGTAACCATGCTGGAGGAAAGTAGGCTGCCTGCATTCTGCCATTACAATAACTGTGTAATGGCAGCAAGTGTCACAATTTGACCCCATAAGGAATGGATGTTGGCTCCGGTGCCATCATGGCCACAAGTGAAATAGTAAGAGCATGAGAAGTAGTTGAAACATCATCCATTATTCTCTCTCAAAAAACCTCCTCCTATAACACGGCACTCGTTTGCGACAATGGACCTGGAAGCAATCGGCTTGCAGGACTGGAATGGTCAGAAAAACGGCAACAAAACTGGAATGGTCAGATCCTTCAAGTAGAGAGGAAAAGCAAGCAATCGGCTTGCAGTGGAGAACTGGGCGGAGCAATAAGCTCTGGCCGAGATCCTTGATAAAAAAAACGCCTAAGACAGAGGGCAAGAAGCAATGCAAGCTACAAAACCATGTAATAAGCAAAATCCAAATAGGCTGTTCAACAGTGTCCCTAATCGCTTGAATTTCTCCGAAAAAGAAGACAGTCAAAATCTTAACCTATGCAGTAAGCACAACAGCTCCACCAGCCTCTTTAAAATTTTTATTTTTTCCAGCAATCTTCGAAATAAGCTTGGCCTTGACAACAAATGGTTCCGTTGCTTACAGAGATAAATAAGCTAGGAGAAGATTGCTACGAAGAAGATTGCTTACAAAGATCTTGCGGTCACTTTTGGCCTCTTGAACTCTGTCAAGACAAACTGGCAAAAAACGCCTAGGACTCTTGAAATCTTGGCGGTGTAGGCGTAGCAAATTGTTACGGAGAAAGTTCAAACCATTAGCTCTGATACCAAGTTAATTTAGGGTTTTAGAATTCTATTATTCATAAGCCTCAAATAAGAGGTATTTATACAATATACAAGAGCCCATCTAGGAAGGAAAGCTATTCTCGGTAAGGCCCAAAATACAATCCCGTAACCATTGGAAATTCCCTAATTACAAGATATTTAATTACAAACTAGTCTACGATTCAACAGTATTTAAGGTTGAATATCAGGATAATGATGCTCTATGGTAATTACTTGGTGCCTGTTGGGATTCTCAACAATGATGCCATTGCTTTAACCTGTAACCATGCTGGAGGAAAGTAGGCTGCCTGCATTCTGCCATTACAATAACTGTGTAATGGCAGCAAGTGTCATAATTATAATAGCTTTGTTGAATGGCTGTGTCTTGCACTGCATTTTGATGCCATGGACTCTGAAATGATCAATTTTAGTTATAATTCTTACTCATAATTCTTATTTCTAATTCTTTTGTAATAATTTGTCCTACATTTGTGCTGTAATTTTACTGCACAAACAGGTTTTATATATAAACTATGGGTTATCAGGTAACTTAACCAAGAAGAAATTTGTGACTGTAGAAGTCAAATCCCTTCATTGAAAGGGAACTTTATAATCAATTGCATTGCAAATTACTTTTTTTGAAGAGTAACTCTGCAATTAGGGACCAAGTATGTGGTGGTTAAAACTGATTACCATGTTTTGAAACTAATCAAAAGCAAGTGAATACTCAGTAGCATTTCTTAAAAGCTTACATGGTAATGAAACAATTCCAATTCCAGTTGTGTTTGCAGTATGTGTTAGGTGTAACCCTTATTAAGTAAAAATGTATGAAATGAGCTGTCAGAATTACAGCCATGTACCAGCCACTTGTCAACTATAAGAGTCGGTTTATCATGCCTATAATATGGCTCTTCTATCATTTCTTATGCATCAATGAAGTTACTTTTGCACTCCTGCTTGCGTGTCTGTGTATGTTATGCTCTACTTTTCAATGGTGCAGCGCACACCCTAAGCTTCAATGAACCCAGTGCCCAGATGCTGAACTTCTTCTCCTAACACCAACCATCTTTACCACCTGCCTTTCATGCAAAACAAGACAGAAATTACTTAAACATATGTCTGTGTCTGCAGGACAAATCAAATGCATCATTTGTTTTGATGACTCATTGACTCAATTTATCACCATCTGGCTTCAAAAGACACTGGCCACCAGAAAAGTTTGGGCAACTGAACTATATAGGACATTGAAAACTGTTCTCCTTGTACATTATGTATCATGCTTATAAAGAAACATGGAAAATCTATATTTATATCTGAATACCTACTAGATAAGTCACTGCAGAAAAAAAGTGAATGAATATGCTGGAAAATACTTGGTTTATTGCCATCATATAATATGAGAGACTGGACTTTATTCTTCATGACCAGTAGACTGTTTGTGTGGATTATAAACCCAGCACAAGGGAAGTAATTATTATGTGGAATGGAAGTGGTGAGGATAAGCTGGATATACCAATCCATTCTCCAGAAGCCTACCAGTGTTAATGGGACCAAGTATGTGCTTGGTTGTGTAGTGGCTTATAAGCCACTATTGATATGGTGTAAAGTACCTATAATTGGACCAAAGCATTCATCCAAGTGATACTTTGCTCCAATTGGTGGTGTATTGTTTTTGTAGGTGTGGTGGCATCCACAACACCAAGCCACATCAGAGTAGTTATAATAATGCTAAGAAGACCAAACTTCCCTGTCATTAGCATTTGCTCTTGCATTGTCTTTGTATGAAAACTGCCAATGAGTTAATGTTGTGGTGCATAATGGGATGTTATTCTATCATGTCACTGCTGATTTTTGTGCTGGCTTACATTTTTTTTTTCCTTCCTCATCTTGCAGGGCAGCCCAAACGGCATCTACTCACAACAGGTTGGAGCGTGTTTGTAAGTGCCAAAAGACTTGTTGCTGGAGATTCTGTTCTTTTTATCTGGTACGCAATCATCTTACTTTCCTTGCCAAAAATTCTCAGTTAATACAGCTAAGCTTGTTGCTTCCTTCTTTAAGGAATGAGAAAAACCAGCTTCTTTTGGGAATTCGCCGTGCCACTCGACCACAAACTGTAATGCCATCATCGGTGTTATCTAGTGATAGCATGCATATTGGACTACTTGCTGCTGCTGCTCATGCTGCTGCAACTAATAGCTGTTTCACAGTGTTCTATAACCCAAGGTGGTAAACATTTTTGTAAGTTCTTTGCTATTCATGCTTTAGTTTTTCATCTGACATGTATTTTTTTTGCAGGGCTAGTCCATCTGAGTTTGTTATACCTCTATCCAAATATGTTAAAGCAGTTTTTCACATACATGTTTCAGTTGGAATGCGCTTTCGGATGCTTTTTGAGACTGAAGAATCAAGTGTCCGCAGGTATTATTGCAGTTGATTATTTATATTCTACCGCTTTGGTCTTTCAACTCACATAATTGTTTGTATTCTTGGAAGTCTCTCATGATTGATGTATTCTTCAGCAATGCATGGCATTAAGTTACATAGTGTCATGTTCTATGCTTGTCAATTTGTTAATTAGCTGCAGATGAACTTAGAGGTGCATTCTTGTGTCATGATGCTGAGGGTTAGATGGCATGCATGAGTATCATCCTTTTGAGGACTCAACATGTATTTTAAGGTACGACAGCCACAAATATAAGAATATCAATGTACAGATAACTGCTTCCTAGGTTGGCAATGTAGGAAATGCAAATTCATCAAAAAATTATGGGCCTTGTGTGTGATTTGGGCTGATGAGTAAGTTATTGGTTCTGATAGCAGGCCACTGAAAGCTGTCATAATGCATGCCATGTATCCCTCAACATAATGATGATGCCAAGGAGCTGCTGCCTCTACATCACTCATTTTATTTTGTCAAACTGCCATGTACGTGTGTGTGCAGCTATGTTTATGTGGAAGGCTTGTCTTGTCCAGGTACATGGGAACAATAACTGGCATAAGTGATCTAGATCCTGTTCGCTGGCCTAATTCACATTGGCGATCTGTCAAGGTAATTGATTTGATGTGTAGACTCCGGATCCATAATACCAGGCCTGTTTGTACCGTTACATCTCATGCTATGTTATGTAGTCACTCAATGCATCACTTCATTTTCAGTTGGACAGGTATTGGACTTCTCTTTTGTGTGTTCGCACACACACAGTGCTGTAAGAGAGAGCCCATTTATCCATCTTTATTTTTCTTTTGAACTGAGTTTAAATATCTAATTCTTTCATGTTCTCATGTAGTTGGCGCTCCACACACATTGCAATGCTGTTTATTTTCCCTATTATGTATTTAGCTTGTGCCTTACATTAGAGTGAAAACTTCACGTGGTTGCTGCATGTGGTGCATTTTGACACCTTCCAAATAAAATAGTTTGTCTTTTATGGTTTAAAATAGTTTTTAATACTGACCAGTCCTGTTGGAAGTCCTGAGGTAGACCATTTATATACATATGTAACCATCATAATTAACTGTGAGCTTCTTAAATAAAAAAAAAAAAAAAAAACAAGCTTACTTTGAGCAAGACTAACATCCTACTAACAAAAATTTTCTGGTAAGAACTCCCCTCTCCTTCATGTGTATATGTATATGTGCACCTGTATGCATACAATGTGCTTCTTTGATGGTTGAGATATTCTACTTTGCCTACCAGATAGCTTAAGGCAAAGCTTCTGGCTGTTTTACCTTAAATATTTGAAACACCTTTTTATTTATTATCTGTATTCTTCTAACTTTGTCCTCAACCTTTTCATGTAGGTGGGCTGGGATGAGTCAACAGCAGGTGAGAGGCAGCCAAGGGTATCTTTGTGGGAGATTGAGCCTTTAACCACTTTCCCCATGTATCCATCATTATTTCCCCTTCGGCTGAAACGACCTTGGCATCCTGGGTCCTCATCTTTTCTTGGTACATTCTCTTTATTCAAGGACCTGTTTGATGCCTTTCCTCAATAAAGTCAGTAGGATTTTAGTTTATATCAAGGACCCTGAACTTAAAACAAAAGTCTTCTATTGAGGGATGTGAATTGATAATTGAATAACAGGGGAAGAAGATTGACTTTTCTCGTAGATTAGAGAATATTTGGAAAAGCTTTAGATGCAAGGGGAAAAAATGAATAGCATACTTTCCCTCATTTCCATCAAAGTTATTATTAAATGGCCTTCTGAAGTAATTGCTGATAATGAATCTACATGTGTTGGCCAAACTGTGGCTTGCAATAGTTGGAGCTGGGAGTTGTAGTGGATGTCTTATGCACTATAGTCGAGCAACTAGAGTGATGTGGGGTGTAAGAATAAAACAGCAAAACAAGGAAATAGTAATATAATGGCTAATATTCGAAGGAAAGCTGGAACAAGGGATTTTGTTTTAAAAGTTACATGACTAATAGGGAATCCAAATAAACATAAGGATTGGTAAACTAAACAATAAAACTGAAAATAGTAAGGAGAGCTAAAAAAACAGCTTCTGCTTCATGGAGGAACTACCTAGGAGAAGGTTCATAAATTGAATATTATTCTCAATAGGTGGATTTTTGGGATGTGTATGATCTGGATAGCCAATATGTACCTCTCATGCCACGTGGTGGAAGGTGTGGTTTGAAGGAGATAGATGAATACAAGAAAGATCGCAGCTTATGCCCATGCAACTGTGGTGCTTTTGCCATCCCAGATCAGAGTTTTACTATGTGTTTCCAAATTTGAAAATCCATTCTATTGCTTCTGTGAGGAGAGGTTTCATGACAAACATATTTATCAGTTCTTCTGTTAATGTGTTCAACACTCTCCTTAGATGTTCTCAAAAAACAATTCCTTGAACTCGAAAAAGTGATGTGCATGCTTGTTGCTTGTTTGAGAGTTTGGGAGTTCTAAAAGCCTACATGAAAAAAAATTACGAAGAAATCCTTTTCAGAATGGAAAAATCAATGATTGTCAAAAATGAATTTACTTGTAGGCTGATTCTCAAGGACAAGGAATGTGTTTTCTGCATATCAAGCACACAGTTGTGTGAATCATAACCCACTTTTGTTGAGCTTGTTGAAATTCCATGTTAAGTTTAGCTAATCTAAAGTTATAGATTGCACGACTAGTGTTCTTAAGCTTAATGTACAAACAGATCTAATTGGAATCGAGGAACTGAAATTGCTCATATTGGATAATTTTTGTGTAGCATAGTACTCACTCCAAGGTCTTGTGTGGGTTTAAAATCGACAGCTTGTAATTTTCTTCCCTTAGATGACCTCTCTCATCTCTCTGTGTTTGTCTTCCCCCCTCCCCCTATCTCTTTTCAATCACGTGTGCGCATGTGTGCGATAACCTCTTCATTTTCAGATAGCAGAGACGAAGCAAGTAATGGATTAATATGGCTAAAGGATGGAAGTGGAGAACAAGGTCTTCCATCTCTGAATTTTCAAGCTAATATGCTCCCCTGGATGCAGCAGAGGCTAGATCCAACGATGCTGGGAAATGATCATACTCAGCGGTACCAGGCCATCTTGGCAGCTGGTATGCAAAATCTGGGAGGTGGAGATCCCTTGAGGCAGCAATTTATGCAGCTTCAGCAGCCTTTTCAATACCTCCAACAGTCTAGCAGCCCCAATCCACTGTTGCAACTGCAGCAGCAACATCAAGCAATACAACAATCCATCTCTCATAATATTCTGCAACCACAGAACCAAATTTCAACAGACAGCTTGCCCCGTCACCTCCTACAGCAGCAACTCAACAATCAGCCAAATGATCAGCCTCAACAACACCAGCATGCCTATCATGATGGACTACACATTCAAACTGATCAACTCCAGAGACAACAGTCAAATTTGCCTTCACCATCATTTTCAAAAACAGAATACATGGACTCAAGCCCAAAGTTCACAGTATCTACTACAATGCAAAACATGCTAGGTGGTTCTCTGTGTACTGAAGGGAGCGGTAATCTTTTGGACTTCACCAGAGCCAGTCAGTCCACACTAACTGAGCAGTTACCCCAACAGTCCTGGGTCCCAAAGTATGCACATCAAGATGTCAATGCCTTTTTCTAATTCCTTTGTCTCACCCAAGAACATACCCTGAGAAAGATCCTTCAATGGAAGCAGAAAACTGTAATTCTAATGCCCAGAATCCTACTCTCTTTGGACTCCTATTACCTACCACGGTGCCCAGATACCCTACTTCAATAGCTGATACTGATGTCTCCTCAATGCCATTAGGGGATTCTGGGTTCCAGAATTCTCTGTATGGTTGTGGGCAAGACTCTTCAGAGTTATTGCCAAATGCAGGACAAATGGACCCACCAACCCCAAGTCGAACATTTGTCAAGGTACATGCCACCAGTAATTTGCTTTTGTCTTATTGCTGCTCCTGGTTGTTCAGATGAATGAGTAATTTAGCCTTATTTTTGTTTTAGGTCTACAAATCAGGGTCGGTTGGGCGCTCATTGGACATATCCCGGTTCAGCAGCTATCATGAGCTGCGAGAAGAACTGGCTCAGATGTTTGGAATTGAGGGGAAATTGGAAAACCCTCATAGATCAGGCTGGCAGCTTGTATTTGTCGACAGGGAGAATGATGTGCTTCTCCTTGGAGATGATCCCTGGGAGTAAGTATACTCAAGTTTCCCTTTTCAGCTTCTTTGAGTACTATCATATTTCTGCCAGCTTTCAGCCTGATACTTTTTTTTTGGTTGTCCCCATCTGCAGGTTATTTGTGAACAATGTTTGGTATATAAAGATACTTTCTCCGGAGGACATTTTAAAAATGGGAGAGCAGGGTGTAGAATCCTCTGGCACAAATGCCATGCAAAGGATGAGTGGTGGCATGGCTTAAGAACTGGCCACCAGCTTGCCGAAACCGAGTGATTTAAAGCCATATGGCAAGAGATCCCATCTCCTCCAACGTGTGCACCTCTCCCTGTTTCTTTGTATGTCTCTCATGTTATTATTTATTAATCCTACATATTTTTGCTTAGACTAACTACGTATTCTGAAGAATTGACTTCTATCAAGTATTAGATACTTGTAAGTTCATTAGTGAGCCTTGAGAATTAGAATATGGCAGAATGGTTCTAGGTATGTAAACTTGTACGGGCAATCATGCCATTCATGTTATTAAAATATCACTGTTTTGCTGTTTTATGGTTATTATTTAATCTAGCGTGACAAACTGCATACCAGTGTATGTTGTGAAAATGCAAAGATACATCATCCTTAGTTACTGATCTGATTATTTGGAACATGTTTGAATGAAATTGTTTTGAGAAATATTTTCAAAGTAGTTCCCTGTAGATTCATCGGTTCACTGATGTTTCATGAATTGGTAATGCCACAGCTGATACCATCTTTAACCGATTACTGGAACTTTGAGCCATATAGTTGACTAATAGTCATGATCTATTCCTTAAACGAGTTTATCTCCTTTAACAAGATCCCTATAAGATTTTTGGTTATTTGGATTGGTCATTTCTGATATCCATCCATGGAAAACAGGCAAGATAATTTTCCATAAACTATCTCAGGCAAGAATAAATGGATTGAAATCATTCGAATCTGCATCAATGAGCAATATGGTAATTTGGTTCATATCGATTGTTCATTGTCCTGGTAGCTATCTAACTCCTCTTCCCCAAAACAGAAAAGATCCCTTCATGTTTAAGGAATTTACCTGTGACTTCTTGTGAAGTTACTTATGACTACCATATATTACATGTATAAAAAATCCATTAAATGCATATGATGGAAACTCGTTCAATACTATCTCAAGTACAAGTATTTAACAGTCGGAAGATTCAAGATATCTTCAAAAATATTTTTTGAAATTTTTTTTTACTTTTATTTTTTATTTTAAATTAAATATTTTTAATATTTTTAGATTATTTTTATGTGCTAATATAAAAAACAAAATTCCTGTGCAACTTCAGAATTAAGATACTTGTTTTCTTGTAATTCAGAATTAAGATACTTGTTTTCTTGTAATCTTAGGACTAGAAGCTTCAGATCAACCATGTTAATAAAAAAATAAAAATAAAGAAAGGACCACGCAACATGATTAGTGTATAACCACAAAATTGAGTGCATAACGATGGAATTACAAGAATGGAATATGAATTACACCACATATGCTATAGGTTTTTCATGGAATCATTTCGTGAACGTATAGCATCCCTTTTTTTCCGGAGATTATAATCACAAGGAAACAATACTTTGGTCAAATCACCCTTGAAACTAAAGATATCACATATGGGCACCCTGTAAATTTGGAATACAGGGGCACGCACAACTTGGACCAAAATTAAAATTTCTTGGCAAGATCTTAGACATCAGCACCATCTGGTTTCATAACATTTGTTTTCCTGCCTGTCACAAGCTGTTCATGAAACAATACAAAGCTGTAAAAAGACCATAAAAGAGAAGGGAAGGGGGAAACGCTTGGGTAAGAGCTGGGATATGTAGAAGCCTGGGTAGCTGGTCCAGTACAAAAAAACAAAACAAAAAAGATTACTTAAAGCCCGACTACTTCTGATCCTCTTCAGCAGCAGCTTCAAAGGTCTCACCGGCCACAAGTTCTGGGACATCATCATCATCTTCTTGTGCAGCACCTGCCTCACCGGCTGGCATCTCCTTCTGAAACTGTTCTGCTAACTTCCTAAGGTTGTCCAAGTTATCTGGCCCTGAAAATTTCACCCAAAAATATCAATGACACATCTCGCAAACTAGAGAATTGATCGCAAGGCATAGGCAGAGCATTTCAGAAGATCTGAAGTTAAATTACAGGTTCAACTAGGGAAAATGACTTCATTTGATTGGATAGATTTGTAGAAGAGTAATCAGATAACAAGCTACACCACATAACAAGTGAAAGAAAAGCACAGGAACCAGCACACACCACTAAATATGTGTGCTTTGTGCCCTTGTCAGCAAATAGACTTGTCTGTTTTTTAACTGCCATTGACCAAATTTCCAGAAGATTGCAGATTACAACGTTAGGACATTATTATATTACATGCCCATGAATATTTAGCAGAGTGAAAATTGAAATTAATGGACAAGAAAGCATGAGATGGTCACCAAAAATTTACAAAAGTAATATATCCTTTCCAGAGGTTTATCAATAGTAAGCATGAAGTGCTTTCAAGAAATGCATTAATCTAGCATGGTTTAAACAGTGCTGGCTTTAAGAAAACAGGCTGATGACTTGGGCTCAGATGACTCATTTTGAACATCAAAGGCCTCACATGTCTAAACTCTACTTTTAAACTCGAGGCTTTGACAGCTCTATACAATTATCTCATAGTGTCAAACTGAAAACTTCACCGTCAGGGAGATTTTCATAGCAATTTAAGTTCAAGGTATTTTAAAGAAAGCTAGAGAGGGGAATCTGAAAGGTTTTTATAACAATTCAAGTATAAGATATTTTTTTTTTGCTTTTGGTACAATCAATCCAAACGCTTGACAAACAAGCAAACACAGTTTGGAAAAAACAGATTAAAACAATGCAAGCAAAAATGAAAAGCAATTTGAGTTATTAATCCAAATGTTTTGCTCATTTAAATAAGAAAACAAAAAAAATGTACTGGAGCAGAAATGAACTAGTGCACTGTTTGAAGCTAAAGATCCTGATGCTTGAAAAAGCTACGTACACAGAGAGCAAGTACAGGAAGTAAACACAATTGCTTCGCAAGCAAAACTAATATCCCATACTTAAACACGAGTATTACACTGCAAACTTTTTGATTCCCATTTTTGAAATATAAAAGCAAGAGAATGGTATGACATGCGAAATGGAGACTATATGAAAAAAACCACATACCAAGTTGGTTAATGATCCCTGGAAGAATATCTTGCAGTTCTGCAGCCACAAAATTTAATACATGTTAGTTCTTGTCCATCTCACTAACCCACTCGCGCACACATTTATAAAAACTTTAAATTAAACTTTGGAAAAAGACAGTAGCAAAGTCAGGTCACGATTAGACACGTTCATATCAACAATATCAAAAGAAACAATGACTTGTCGTTTGACTAAAACCAATGTCAAATTCTTAGCAGAACACCAGTACAAATAAGCTAGTACAACTGTTACTCAACCAAACCAAAGCATGAACTATTGCAAAACAGAAACCAACCCGATTGAAATAAACAAACAAAAATAAATCTCCAAGGATAACATAAAAACTTACTTCTAGTTTGAGGAGTGCCAGAAATAACCCAAGTGTTAGCAGCAATAGAGGCTTGAACTTTAGGATTAACAAACTGAATAACCAAATCATCCTTAAAGATGTTCACTTCTTCAATAGCCGGAATTGTATTAACCCCAATTCTCTTCAAAGTACTTTGCAGCTTCTTGTCATCAGTTGTTGATGGTTTGTGCAATGCCTTCTTCTTTCTACACACACAAAAAAAAAGATAGAACAAATTTTAAAAACCCCACAAAAGATAACACCTTTATGCAAATAATGCTCCAATACTAACACAAACAAGCAAAATAAGAAAAACCCATTATTATTTTTTGAGAAATAATGAAGCCCCACATTCTAAAAACACAAAAACATTAAATCTTTACGGAAACAAAAATCTAGTACCAAACCAAATCAACCAAAATACCTAAAAATTGAATGTTAGGAATTTTAAAGCAATATAGTACCTTCTCATGGTTCCCTTGCCACCAGTTCGAACAGAACCAGCCATCTTCATGAGCTTCTCTCTATCCATCTGTATATATTTCACTACAAAGTTAGTTTCTTTGAGAAAACCCTGAAAGCATTGTGCTATTAAACCCTAGTTTAAAATCGAAGAAATGAAAGAATTACAGAAAGAAGTGAAGTTGTTAAGAGCTTAGAAGTGAAGTATCAGCGAGTAGTACCTTGTGAGGTTAGATTTCTTGAAGAGATAAAAGAGAGGCAGCTGTGAGTAGAAGGGCTAAAAAGATGAAAGAACCGCAGGAGAAATGGGGGCTAGCTCGAGGGCAAGGGTTTCCTTACGCAATCCAATGTATAATTCCTGTATTACCCTTCTTCCTTTTCTATTTTAGCTAAATATTTTGTTTTTCAAAATACTAAACCCTCACTTTATACCCTCATTGTATAAAACGTTTATTTAATAGTGAGATTGAGTTTGCTATTTTTATTTAGAAATATAATAAAATAAAAAAATTTATAAATAAAAAAAATTAATATTAATTAATTAAAATAATTAAAAAACATTAACAAGATAGTTTAAAACAAAAATTAAAATAAAATAAAACATAGTGAAACACAAACACAAAATCATTAAGATATTCTCACTTCTTTTTTTTTAATTCTTTGAAGGGGCTATTAACGTTCACGATGATTATTTGAGTTTGAAATTGAATTTATTTTTAAAAGTATTTTTTATTTAAAAATATATAAAAAAAATATTTTTTTATTTTTTTAAAAATTAATTTTGAGTCAGCACATAAAAATGATATAAAAATACCAAAAAACATAAATTTTAAAAAAAATCAATTCTTTAGAAATATTTTTAAAATATATTTGATATTTAAGCTAAACAGAGCATAAATGTTCAATCAAACAACATGACAATAACTTCACATGATAATTATTCAAAGGTTAGCTGGAAAGAAAGGCCCTCTCAGATCAAGAAAAAATCTCCTTGATCTAAAAACATATTTGATTTTCCACCTTAAACAATATAATGTTTTTAAACATACCCCTTTTATTAGAATTCTATTGAGAAATTGAAGAAAAAACTCAGAGAAATCTTACCACCAAATTGTTTCTCTCTCTCTACCAAATTAGGAAAATATGTTAACTATGGAGAAGAAAGAGGAATTGAGATGATTTTATTTTTTATCCCTTTTATTTATTTTTAAGTATTTTTATTTATTACTTTTATTTTTCAAAATTTAAAAGAGTATATTTCAAAAAAAATCCCAAAATTGGCATCCAAATAGCAACATTAGTGACATTCTAACGTATGGACTCCGTTACGAATTTGTTTTTTATAGGGACTATTTTAGGAAATAATAAAAAGTTTAGGGACCCCTAGCTCATTAATTACCTCAAAGTCGAGTTTAACTGTCAAACTAAACAATCAAAGACAGTGCCATTAGCTTCACCATTTCTAAGCTACATGTGATATGTCAGCTTCCAAATATTTTGAAAGCAAGCAAGAAAACCATTTCCCTCTTAGACCAAAAAGGTCTGACCATCTCACAGTTGAAGCAAATTCAATCCCATCTCACTGTCACAGCCACCCTTAAAGATCCATATGCAGCAGCAAAGATCATCTCTCTCTATGCACATTCCAATGTCAAAAACTCTCTCTTTTATGCTGAAAGACTCTTTATATGCCTTCAAAACAAGTCCACCTTCATTTGGAACACCATGATGCAAGCTTTTGTAGAAAAAAATCAGCCCATTACAGCCTTTTCTCTATATAAGCACATGTTAGAGAGTAATTACTTGCCTAATAACTTTACTTTCTCTTTTGTTATCAGGGCCTGTATTGATGTTTTTAATTTGCAAATGGGTTTATGTTTTCATGGCCAAATTGTTAAATTTGGATGGGAAAGTTATGATTTTGTGCAAAATGGATTGATTCATTTGTATGCGAATTGTGGGTTTATGGACTTGGCTAGGAAAATGTTTGATATGAGTACAAAGAGGGATGTTTTTACTTGGACTTGTTTGATTAGTGGGTATTTAAAGTCCGGTCAAGTTTTGATTGCTAGGGAGCTGTTTGATAGAATGCCTGAAAAGAATCCGGTTTCGTGGGGTGCCATGATCGCAGGGCATGTGCAAATTGGGTTTTTTAAGGAGGCTCTAGAGATTTTCTATGATATGCAGGTTTCTGGCTTTAGGCTTAATCATGCTAGCATTGTTGGTGCTCTTACGGCGTGTGCTTTCTTAGGGGCTTTGGATCAAGGAAGGTGGATACATGCTTATGTTAAGAGGCATCGTATCGCGTTGGATAGAAATGCTCGGCACTGCGCTAATTGATATGTATGCGAAGTGTGGATGTATCGAGATGGCTTGTAGCGTGTTTGATGAGATGGATGATAGGGATGTCTATGCTTTTACTTGTTTAATTTCAGGTCTAGCTAATCATGATAAGAGCGAAGCTGCCATTGATTTGTTTGACAGGATGCAGGATGAGGGAGTTGTTCCTAATGAGGTCACATTCGTATGCGTCCTAAATGCTTGTAGCCGTATGGGTATGGTGGCTGAAGGGCTGAGAATATTCGAGAGCATGAGTAATAGATATGGAATTGACCCACAAATCCAGCATTATAGCTGTCTGGTGGATCTTTTGGGGAAGAGCTGGGAAGATAGAAGAAGCAAAGAAGGTGGTGAGAGAGATGCCACTGCAGCCAGATTCATATACCTTAGGTGCATTGCTAGATGCATGTAGAGTACATGGAGATGTCCAGCTGGGTGAAGAAATGGCTGATAGCTTGGCGCAGAGGTGTCTTGACCATGGTGGTGTACATGTTCTTCTTTCAAACATGTATGCCTCTGCTGACAAATGGGAGGATGTGTCAAAGATAAGGAAGAAGATGGAAGATAAAAACATAAGAAAGTTGCCAGGTTGTAGCTCAGTTGAAGTGAATGGTACTGTTTGTGAATTTGTCACTGGAGATAGGTCCTATGCACTTGAGGAAGATATCAAGTTCTTGCTGTTTGGAATTGACAAGAACTTAAAGTCTCTTTCTCTTGATGACGATGATGATCAGGACAGTGTAACAATGGAGCAAGTTTTCTCATAGCCAATAGCGGGTGCACAGCTAGCTGTATTGTGATTGTTATTGTTATTGATGTGTAGGGTATAGCAAGACTGGGTGTTATAAACCAAACTGTAGAGATAACTTTTTTAGTATTGATTTCTATAAGATAAATTAAACGTTTCTATTTATATTAGTGCTAAAATCTTAAACTGTTAGATGAGGTTCCAGAATATGATTTATATTATTTTCTAATACACTCTCTCAAGTGAAAGTCCTTTTGGGCTTGAAACCTGCACATAGATCCACACTACCTTGTGCTTGATTTTTATCAAATAGAATGAGGGTGGTAAGATTCGAACTCGAGACCGTTGGGTCAACAAAGCTCTAATATCATGTAGATGAACCATCTCACCTAAAAGCTTAAGTTGTTAGGTGAGATCGCAGAAATATGATTTATATCATTCTCTAACACTAACATTATAATTGCTGCAACCTTGGCTTAGCATATTGATTCCTGGGTCTGTACTTCCACTTTCAGCATAAAACACCATGAAATTACTACCAACTGTATTTAACATGCAATTCCTAGCCTCCATCTTTGTGTTCATTAATTGAATTTTCAGTGATATTTCTCAGTATCTATCCACTACTAATTAACATGTGGAAGCGTATGTGTTCAGGAATAAGAACTCCATGGGTGGATCAAGCAGCCTGGTTTAGAACATTTTTGTCACCGCGGCTGTTAGATTTGTAGCCTAGGCTGTCATAATTCTCTTAGGGTTTTTTTAGGGAAACTTGAAAAGTTGACTTAAAAACATCACCATCTAGCAAAGTAATTGTTGTGACATTCCATTTTTGTTCTTATTTTTATTTAAGGTTTGTGGTTTTCTCAGCCAAATTTTGTGTCAGAAGACTAAATTTTATCCTAAGCTGACATAAGACCAATCGTTAACAGCAGTTAACATATGGATGGTGAACTTTTCAAAGATTGTTGTCTGGATTTGTTCAAAAGTCAATTCTAATCGATTCTTTTTCTTGGAATCACAGTCTATGTTGTCATACTCTAAAAGAGGAAAACGAGAAGTAAAATATATAGATCAATTTTAGAGAAAATGATTCAAGAGTTTTTTTATAGGAAAATAAATATTTTTTTCTATTATGATGTAAATGAAGCATGAATGGGAGTGGAATGGAGGCAATGGAGATAGGGATGGGCACATGCCCCCATCTCAGTCAGTCTTTAAACTGATCGATTGTAAATGATTTTTTAAAATTAATTAATATCAATATATGTCTAAATTCTCACGTTCGGATTTGATAATTACAAGAAAAGAAAAGAAAAGGAAAAAAAAACTGAATAGTTTATTGATGTTCCTCCTGCTTTGGCCTCTCATGTGATCCCACCCCCTACCCGCCAAGAAAAAAAAATCAAGAGGTAGAACTTTGAGGCCCTCCGCCGCCCACGACACACATATTCTCCTGATGTTCTAATCCCACCTCCACCTCTGTTTTGTTAAACTAGTTGCCGATAGAGAATATAACCTAACATTTTCTGGCGGCTTGTTGACCTTAAAAGAACACGTGTGTGGAAAATTCTTCATGTGCATCGTTGTTAGACAGTACTGCATTATTGCAACCTTGCAATAATACATCGTTTTCAGACAGTTGGTCATTCATGGTGGACATGGTATTTCTCTGTCTTCTTAAATTAACTTGACCTTCTTCAAGTCGTGAAAATTATTCAACTGGGAGGAAAATATTGGGAGCTAAGAACCATTGCAAAGTAGCCCAAAAAAGGGTTGCCAAATATTTTCTTTCTTTCTGTTTTTTGGATTGGAGCAAGTTGAGAAATTCTCCGTCGACGAATTTACAGAAAAGACACAAAATAAAATAGTTAAAAGTTACTGCATAATGAAATTATCACCTTTTCATTTGTCCCAGGCGTCGTGTAATAGCAAAGGACTTGAGATCTGCACAATTGGTCTCAAGTTCGAGTCAGTATATATATTTCTTATAAGAATTTTGGACAATCTAAGGTTATACTCGCTCACCTAAACTAACAAAAATATGCTTTCAAGAATTGTGGTTTCCTCGAGTTCAAAAAAAATTATCTTTATTGTTTATACATATAAATATAGAATTTTACTGTATTTGTTTAGGGAATGTAGTGAAATCTGAGTAAAATAAACAGAAGAAGAAGAAGAAAAAGTCCCCTCATGTCTACCTTGTAAAGATTAGTTATAGGCCTATTTAAGCTGTAAACCTCTTGAAAAAACATTTATATTAAACAAAATATTCAATAAAAATTAAAATAAAAATTAGAGTTGCTGTTTCTGATTTTCTTTTTCTGAGGATTTATGTCTTCTTTGTAATTTGCTTCACCTGCATATTTTCGATTGTCTCATTAATTGAGTTTGTTCTTTTACTTGTTTTTTTTACTTCAGATCTCGGAAGCGATTCTAATAGAGATATCTATCTGGATTAAAATTAATGGTTTTTTTTAATATTTTCCAATAATTTTGAAAAATTATTTGTAGAAGCTATATTGTAAAAGAAAAGTAGGAAGGAGAGTTTGCACACATCTACCAGCAGCTGCAAGGGGTCTATCTTATTGCTGAACGCATAAACGGTCTCTGTGTTGCCACTCTATTGGTTGCAGGACATACCCTGACGTGTTCATCACCATATATCAATTCGTTTACTCTTCATATTATGTTTTTAAATTAAAATCTCAAAATTCTTTGTAATAATAAAAAAAAAACTCTGGATTTGAATGACTTTGTCTTGCTTCAAATTGGAATAGAATCTAGTCTCCATGCACAAAGTTCGGATGAGAAACTACGAACCTTGAAAAAAATATGAAACAAGAACAAGATATTTAATATATCACGACAATTAGTGATGGGATAGGGATGTGTTCAAGTCAATTAGTGATGTTTAAGTCTACCTGTTTTTATATTTTTTTTTTTATAAAAAAAAACTCTCAATGATTTCTTTTAGGACAGGCTGTTCATGAACACATATCCGTTTGACTCGCTTTCACGTGGGGCCGGTTAGGCTTCCTCGTTTTAATTAATACTGGACAGATAATGAAAGATATCACAGAAAATCCTGAGTAGGAGGCTATTATTTCCAGCCTAACTGATATTGATTTTGTCAGTTGATTAATGAACACAAAGATGGAGGCTAGGAATTGCATGTTTAATGCAGTAGCAGTAATTACATGGTGTTTTATGCTGAAAGTGGGAGTATCAGATCCAGGAATCAATATGCTAAGCCAAGGTTGCAGCACTTATAATGTTAGCAGCTTGTCGAATTTCAATAGCAACCTGAACAAAACCTTCGGGTTAGTCAGGACAGACTTGATGAACAGCAGCAAACACTTTGCAACCGAGCAAAGTTTGAGTGGTTCGGACTCAGTTTATGCCATGTTTCAGTGCAGAGATTATATGTCTGAAGCTGATTGCATTGCTTGTTTTTCTGCCGCTTCGGCGCAGATTCGCAACTGCTCTGGGGCTAATGGTGCTCGTGTTGTCTATGATGGATGTTTCCTCAGGTATTTTCCTGGGTCCTGAAAATTAAGTTAAGACTAAGTAAATAGTTTTTTGTTAAGGGTTTGACAGGTTATAGCATTTAATCATATTTAAGGAATTTCCTGTGTTCTTGATGTTGAAAACGATCTTAGGACAGTTTATAGTAAGAGAACATTTTTTGACAGAGAAACCCTTCTTATGAGTTCACATGGTTTTTGCCTAAGGTGAAAAATTCTAGCAAAACTATGGCCACAAATGGTGTCAAACTATCAATCAGTCCCTTCTGTCAGTGGACAGCATCTAACTTTCTAGATGGTCGAATAGTTTGCCATGAATTGTCAGTTTCTCCTGGAAAGTTTTTCTCATCAATAACCTGCTGGTTTATGGTTCTATTGCTTCAAGATTCTGCAAATAATTCAGGAACCAAGGGTGTTGAGACACCCTGGAAAACTGGCAACTAGCTAACCTGTTACTAAACTTTATGTTCTCTGCTCTGTTGAGGTATGAGAGGACCGATTTTTATGGGGAGACTACTCGGGATGCCAATCGCGAGTATTGCGGCAATCAAACTACATCATCACCAGATACTACTTTCAACACAACTGTGGCAAGCCTATTAGGCGATCTTCAAGTGGCGACACCAAGGATAAATGGTTTCTTTGCTGCTAGCAAGAGGGAAGTGGCAGGTTCAAACCTATCAGTGTATGCCATTGCTCAATGTGTGCAAACTATTGATATGGCCGGTTGCCAAGCTTGTATGGAAGTTGCCTATAAAAACGTACAGAAGTGTCCTCCAAACGCGGATGGTAGGGCACTTGATTCAGGATGTTTTATGAGATACTCGGACAAGCCCTTCTTTGCTGATAACCAAACTATCAATCTCCTGCCTTTCTTGAAAACTGGTGAGATTTCCTCCCTACCAACAAAGAGTCTCCATTTGACTTCTTGTCTATTTCATGAGGTCTTTGAGCCAATTAAGTTATGTTTTCTGTGATTTAGAAAAATGCTTTGGACATTTGCGAATTGAAGCAACTGCGACATCTTGATCATCTACGGATTTATGTTCATTTGAGCACATTTCATGCAGATAGACGTCTGAATCCGGCATATGATACTGAAACAAAAAATTAATGCTTTTGGCTGGTTATGTCCAGTCCTGTAAGCTAATCAAACATTCTGTGTTTTCTTGCAGAAAGTTCATCAAGCTCCAAAAAAGGGGCGATTATCGGGGGTGCAGCTGGAGGTGCAGCCCTTGTTTTGATTATTGTTGGATTGTTTGTTTGGTTTAAACTATCTAAGAAGCTGAAGGCATCTCCTAGAGGTGAAGTGAATCGCGTGGCCACAATCTTCACTTTTCATGTTCTATTGCAGAGTGAAATTCTAACTCCTAATATTGTAGCAGGTAATATATTAGATGCAACCGAGTTGCGAGGCGCCACCATTTACAGTTATAAGGACTTGAAATCGGCAACGAAAAATTTCAAAGAAGCAAACAAGCTAGGAGAAGGAGGTTTTGGTGATGTATACAAGGTGAAATAGAAGAGACTGCAAATATTCTGTAACATATAGTTATCACATCTACCATGACAGCTTTTTTCCTTGTGAAAATCGCTCATATTAGGTCTACCCTCTGCTTCACTGTTCCATTGCTAATAAATCCTTTATCAATTTGACAGGGTACTTTGAAGAATGGGAAAGTAGTTGCAGTAAAGAAACTAGCTCTAGGCAATTCCAACAGGGTCAAAGCAGATTTTGCAAGTGAAGTCACACTTATAAGCAATGTCCATCACCGGAATCTTATCCGTCTACTCGGCTGTTGTAACAAAGGACCAGAGCTACTTCTAGTCTATGAATACATGGCAAACAGCAGCCTTGATAGGTTCTTATTTGGTAACGTAACCAATGATGCCACTTCGTAATAGTTACAAATCTTTTTTAAGACTGAAATTTCACCTGAATCTTCACCTGGGAGCAGGTGAAAATCGAGGATCCCTCAGATGGAAGCAACGATTTGATATAATCCTCGGCACCGCTCAAGGGCTCGCCTATCTGCACGAGCAATTCCATGTGTGCATCATTCATCGAGATATAAAATCCAGCAATATTCTCCTGGATGACGATTTCCAACCCAAGATAGCTGATTTTGGGTTGGCAAGGCTTCTACCTGAAAATCAGAGCCACCTTAGCACCAAATTTGCCGGAACATTGTAAGTTACAGTAAACTGTTGAA
This sequence comes from Salix udensis, assembly GCA_029204005.1. Lineage (NCBI taxonomy): Eukaryota > Viridiplantae > Streptophyta > Magnoliopsida > Malpighiales > Salicaceae > Salix > Salix udensis. Next base: position 8,518,757 of record CM055035.1, read on the forward strand.
ATTAAAATGGCCCCTGAAATTGTTTTGATATCCATGTCTGTGTATTTTCTATTTTTAAAGTGCAGAAATTTGCTTTAAAATTATCCTAAATACAGATTTATTTCATATCTTCTTCAATGTCTCTTCAAGGAAACATATTTCTATCTCTTTGGTATCTATCCCTTATGTCTTGGAAGTAAACTTTCATTCAGAAGGATGAGCAATTGCAGCACTATATAGAAGTCAGAAGAGGTTCAAGTCTCATAACAGCTTTCCACCATCTTTCTACTAGATTTCTGCTATATTTTATTGTATAGCTGTGAAACATCTCATCTAAAACATTTGCGCTGGTCACACTATCTTGAAATGATGATGAAATTTGAACTCGTAATCATTTGATCTACAAGTTTTTAAGCGAAATTCAAGTTTTTAGATAAAATTCAAGATATGATTTATATTATTATCTGACATTAGTGAAACTATAGCAAACATGATGGTGGATTTGAACATACCAATAATCCAAGCTAGTGGAACCTGAATCAGTTAAGGTGTTTCACATTTAGTCATAACAGATTAGGTTTTCGTACTCCATTTTGTTAAGGAAAACAATTACTTATGAATCTGACATCAAATTTTGAATCAATGATGGTGGATTCAGGGGATATACAGCACCTGAGTATGCTCTCCATGGACAATTATCGGAAAAAGTTGACACATACAGCTTTGGTATCGTTGTCCTAGAAATCGTAAGCGGCAAGAAGAGCAGTGAGATGATAGCCGATCCTGGTGCTGAATACCTCCTCAAAAAGGCGAGTCCCGGAAGGCTAGAACCCTAACTAAGACATTGTTTATTATGCTGTCATTTGAGTCTTGTCTCTCTGTTTGCATCGTGTTCAACAGGCATGGAAGCTATACGAGGATGGCAGGCACATTGAATTGGTGGATGAAACCTTGGATCCCAGTGAGTACGAAGCCGAGCATGCTAAGAAAATCATTGAGATTGCCTTAATGTGCACCCAGTCATCACCAAATTCAAGGCCAGCAATGTCCGAGGTAGTTGTTCTGTTCAAAAGTAGGGATTCAGGGGAGCACACGCAGCCAACTAGATCTCCATTTGTTGAATTTGTTGAAAGGTTCCCTGGAGACAAGTCAACTTCTACTGCTTCCTCTTCATCCAATGCCACTGCTTCTTTCTCTGTGCTGTCTGCACGCTGACCCGTTGATTCCTAAAATCTGGGGTGAAACTTGACGCTGGAACTTTTGGTTTCTTCAATTATTTTAGAATTTTCTTTGTAAAGAAATGGTTTTCCCTAGTTATTATCAGTACTAGGGTTTTCCACTTCATATAAATGTATGTATAAGATTGTAATAATGTTTTCGCCTATAAAAAAAACATGGATGAATAAAAAGTAAATACTTTAGATGTTTTTTAATAATCAATTTTCTCTTAATATTTGAGGATAGTTTGACTTGTGATAAAATCTATTTCCTTCCTTATCTTTGAGTGGAGATACAAAATTTATATCTGGATCGGGAATGTAGAGTCTCTTGAGGCAGTATTTCTGTTGGTTTTTGTTTATTGATTTTGCAGAGGATGATTAGGGTTCATTGCTGATTTAGCAGGGGATAGCTACTGTTGAAGAGAGAAAACTCGATAATTGAGGAAGAAGAAGAATTAATTTCTTTTATTCAAATGTTCTTTAAATAGAGATAGAGTTCTGATTTGAAACAAAGTCCTTCAAATTCAAAAACTTAGCATAACAATTATTCAGATAACATCTAGAATTTTATTCCTAAAAATCAGGTTTTCAAAATTGAAATCTTCATTGAATCAGTGAGATCTTCTGCAGCTTGAAGGGCACACTTTCAACAATTTCTGAACTGGAGAATATGTCAGCTTCACTACTGTCTAGCATTCTATTTCCAGATACAAAGATCAAATATCTGAAAAAGGTCCCACCCCATAGGTTCAGCTGCACAAACATCCTAAACTGTTATCTCAGTAGAATCTTTCCAACTGGTTGCGAATGATCATTTTATATGAGTGCTAGAGAAAGGTGATTTGAATTTCTAGATTTTAGAACTCATATTCGTACGTCTTTAATTCCATCTTGGCAAGATTTGAGACAATTATTTATGCAAGATGATTATAAAGAAAATGAAGCACAAGTGAATGAAACAAAACATTGCCCACAAAGCATCTTCAAATAAACACAGGAATAGGCGGCAGTCTCTGGCTCTCAGGACTCCTCTGTTACATACTTTTCAGTAGTGTCCCTAATGAGAAGGGACCAGCTCCACCAGTAACACCTAAAACAATTGCCATCTTTAAGCTTTCGGATGATAAAAGCATATGATAGTAGACATGAAAAACCTAAAAGTTCAGCCATTGACTGTGTAAAGCTTCTGCAGGAATGGCAGTTGCGGTGATCAAAAGCTACATTGCCTATTTCACCACCCTGCAATGCTCAACGAAGTTGTTTACTAGATTCAGTTTTCTTGTATTCTATCAGTAATTGATCCTATCAATTCCATTTCCATCTTAACATGAAAGCTACAAACCAATCAGCTTGCACAAACACATTAGCCAAATAAATAATACACAACAGCAATGTCAGCGGGAACCTAAAATTCATCAAATTCCCCTCTACAAACCTAAAAACCAAGCCACATTCCATCAAAATCTAAACAGAAAACACACAATTAATGCGCCAAAGTCGGCTGATATTATATAACAATAAAAGTCACAGCCTTTCGGCAACAACAGGAACATAAACCTTAAAGACATCACAATCATCATCTGTTCTTCAATAACAATAATCCACGACAATAACATAATCATAGATGAAATTAAGCACTTGATAAACACCAAATTTACTACTTTCTTGATTACTATACACGAAGAGCCGAATCAAGAAATCACCATCCTCCCTCATACCGAACCGCCTTTAACTTGCTCTGCCTCAGGAATCTTGACATACCCAATTTTCTTCAAATCCTCCTCCTCCTCATCACTAAACTCCCCATCAAAATAATCATCATAACGCGACTGCGATGGAGAAAACAAAGACCAGACCAGATACATTGTAGCTGCTGTAAGTGCACCACAACCGACACCAAAAAGCAAAGCAACAACCACGCTAAGAATATCCTTAGTACGGTCACGCAACGAGCTCAAATCATAACTCCCAAATCCATCCCAAACCGACCCCACCTCGTCGCGGCGAGTGGTTCCTTGAAAACCCTTGTTGGTATTTTCATAATTGTTGCTAGGAACGAACGGGACGAATCTGCGCTTGATGAGTGCCAAGGAGGAGGTGGGGATTGAGTCTTCATGGATCTCGGTTACGATTACGAACCCAGAAGATGGGTTGTTAGGGTTAGGGTTAAGGGGTTTCAAGGAGAAAGAATAAGAGGAGATGAAAAGGGTCTTGCAGGGTCTTGCTGAGGAAGAGAAGGAGAGGAAGCCAAGGAGGATTGACAGGGAAAGAAGGAGTCTTGACGGTGCCATGGAGGAGAAGGAAGCGAGAGAGAGAGATAATCTAGAAGAGGAGTTGGTTGATTTTTTATGCTCCTGTTGGGAAGAAAAGAATGTGTAGAGAGAGGTGGGCAAGGAGGTTATTTATTAAATGAAAGAGAAAAAGGGTTTTTTAATAAATCAATTATCCTTTCTTTTTTCTAATTTTAATAAATCATAATGCTAATAAGTGCTATTAATTTTACACTACCTAAACAAGTCCACCTCGAAAATGGTTTGGGTTTTTAAAAACAAATAGGTGATGGCTATGAGGTTAAATTCAAGTGACTCAATCATCAAAATTTAATTTAATTTAAAAAAACAATTACAATAAAATAACTTTATTTTTTAATATATATATATATATGAATGAAGTTAATCGTATTTATCTTTTTTTTAAATAGAAAAAATAAAACAAAAGTGTATATGCTACCATGATCTATTAATAATTCAATTATTTTAATTTCAGGTGACAGTATTATCTATATAAGATTTTAATTGATATAAAAACAATTGGTTTTAAATGATTTTAATTCAAAATCTTTTTTGTTGATGTGTGCTTCAATGATAAGAGCCATTTTAGAGAGCTATTTTTTTATATGATTTTAAATATAGTACAATTATTTTGTATGTAGTTTAATTATGCAATTAATAGAAGTTATACAATTAAATAATTAATTTTAATAAACTCTCTAACAATAAAATTATTTTTTTATTATATCTAAATAAAAAAATAATTTTAAAATAAAAAACTCCACCTAACCCATTTAATTACCCTCCCCTCCCTGTGCCATCTGCATCACCATCTCCAAAAAACCCTACATCTCCCTTCTCCCGCAGCCCCCCTCCCCAGCCAGCACCCACCAGAACTCTCTTCTCCCCCGTACCCACCCAAGCTAGCACAACCAGCAGCCGCCCCTCCCCACCACACACACAGCCAGCAGCCCCCCCACCCCACCCACAAACACACACAGCACACAACACACGCACAACCCCCGTTTACAGCAGAGGTATTTTTTTAATTTTTTTAAATTTTGGCTTCTCTCTCAAGACATGTAGAAATAGCTACTCATTTAAAGGAAAGCCATTTTGGCTCCTGGTATGGCTCTCTCGTTGGAGAGCTGAAAAGGAATGAAAAAAGCTAAAAGGACAAAAATTTAGCTTTGCCTATTAAGATGGCTCTCCCGTTGGACTTGCCCTTACAGTTGCTATCACAGAAACGCTGACTTTTACTTACTCCCACCACAAAGAAAAAATAAACCGCGAAGCGCCACCACATCAGAGCTTAGCCATGGATGCGGAGGATGAATGGGAATCATCTTCAGGAGAAGTGGCCGACACTGACCAGTTCAACGATGAAGACTTTTACCCCACCTCTGCTTGTCTATCCAAACTGCAATTCAGGTAAGATACTGTACGTACAAAAGCTAAAAGGACAAAAAAATCTGATTTTGCTGACAAAAAAATAAAAAATTGGTTTTTATGCAGTTTAATGAAGTGGGTTTTTGTTTTAAAGTTGTAAAGATTGGTTTTTACTGTTACTAGGAGTGATGTTTCAAAGGCTAAATGGAACGTTGAGATGGGAATGGCTGAAGTTTTTGAAAAGAAAGGGAAAATGTGGATTACTACTGGGATTGTTCGTAATGGCAAGACTTTTTGCTTGATTGAGGAGACACTGTAAGTGATTAAAGAATGAGGAAAAAAATGTATCTTCGAAGTTTTTTTGTGCCTCTTATAGTCTAACAGTGGATATAAGCCTCTTGACTGTAAATATTATTTCTTTTAAAATCTGGTTAGGTACACCCTTTCAGCTTTATTTTAAGACGGCAATGGTTAAATTTACTGAAAATCAGTACCTGAAAAATTAAAACCTCAGGATTTGTGGTAGTTGCCGGTTGAAATCACTAATTCAATGGATGAGTGTTTTTTAGAAGTGATCCAAGGAAGAATCTTTGGTAAAGATTGTTCATTTAGGGATATTATTAAAAAGATAGATGGATGTGATAAGTGAAGGCTTGAAAGTTTATTTCTTTTATGCATCAGTCAATGAAATAAAACAAGTTCATAAGTATAGTTTGGATGGACAAAAACACATGAATTGAGTAATTATCTTAGTTTTCTTAGATTATCTTATTGGTGAATAACCTTTATGTCATAGGTTTTTGGCCGAAATAGGGGCATTGCTTGTTATGGATGACAATGATGAGTGTCTTGCATTAAAAGACATATACAAGAAGACTGCTGGAGAAAGGAATGGGTGCAGCTGGGAGCTTTTTGAGGTATATAAACACTTGAAGTCTCTTGGTTACATTGTTGGGCGTCATGGTGTTCCTTGGAGTTTAAAGGGTGTTGAGAATAACAGCGAACCTTGTTCTTCTCAAGGGACTATTCAAAACAACAGGGTTGTAGGTGCTGAAGAGAACAGCATTACTTGCGTTGTGCAGATGCTCAGTAATTTGCAAGTTGATGAGCTGAGACTAAATTTCGACGTTTATCTTCCAAATAGCAAGTTTAGAAAGTCTTCACCCGGTGATCCAGCCTTTCTGCTATGCTTAGTTAGGTAAGCATGATAGTAAAGCTGAATAATTTGAAAACCTTTTCCTTAGAGGCAATTGATTGTTGAAGTTCTTTAATCACTTTTTGTTTGTCCTTCTCTCATATTACTGCATTTTAAGGAAATTCCTATCACTCTATTTGTGTCCATCATATCTTCCACCTTTTATTTTCATGCAAAAGAACCCTTGGAAATCATTTAGGCTTTTCTTACTTCAATGGATAACTTTATAAGAGTTGCATTCATGGTGTGCGGTGCAGGCTGTTAACTGCCATGCTAGAAAATTTTTTGTTGTTGGAAATTTGTTTGGTTGCAAATAAACATGTTTTTTTCTCCAAAGTCTGTAAACTATGAGATCTAAGAAGTCCATTGTTGTCTGGAAAAGTTGCTTACTGATGATAAGTGATGGCTTTTAAAAAGAAAAAGGCTGACTAAGTCCTACAAATATTCGCTGCAATTTGGATGCTAATTAGAGGAATTCCAGGATCATCACAAATCAAGCATAAAAGGGGGCCCTAATGCTTCTCATCTCATTAATTTGTTTTCATTTTAATGCCTATCTAATTCTCATTTTAATTTGTATAGATACTGTTTAACTTGACTACCATGCAGGGGAAATCCACCATCCAATGCCAAAAGTGAAGCTCTTGAGAGACAATGTGGTGGGATTCCTTTGAAGTTATGTCGTGTAGATCATGGGCGTGTCAGCTTCTTTTCCTTCAAGAGGGTGGAGCTTCCCATTTTACCCTGAATTTCAGAAAGGATGCACTAGAGGCTTCAGCAGCAGATAACACGATGCCAGAGCATAACGGAGGTTTAACTGACATCAGATTATGCCTCCTAAGGCTCGGAGATCAACGAGAAGACAAGCCCAAACTGTAAAGTATACGGCCTCTGATCTTTTTAGCATATCTGGATGCCAATGTGTTTGAGCTTCTCTGAACATGTGGATTTCACTAATGGAAGCCACAACGATGGACACTCGCCGAGCAAAAGAAATATAAAATGAAACAGCCAATGGAGATGGAACCATACATGCTGGTGATTTAATGATGTTTTTTTTTCCCCAGAAAACTAAGACAGCACACTCTGTCATTTTTATAAATTATTCAGAATCTATATCCCATGTTAATGCATATCAGTTTGATTATTTCAATATTATCTGCATCATTTGTCACTAATTCATAGCTATTGACTCAAGCTTCTACTGGATATGTAGTGACAATCTCTGTTCCTATCTTTGAATGGCTAGTCATGATGTTAAAGCTGTTCATGAAGCTGTAACAACATAAGAACAGTTTAATACTAGGAAGCTGTATGTTTCCCACGACTACCTCCATGTTTGTTAGACAGTGTTGTTGCCGCTGATTGCCCTTTACAATTACCAGCTGAAGTTCTACTGTAATTTTACACAAATTATTCACACAGACTGACACTGCCACGAGATTTCTTTCCAGTTGCTATCCAAATCACCAGGTAGAAAATTGTCTGTACAACTGATTTCCACTCGTTATTCAATGACAGACCCCATGAACAACCTTGCCAATTTATATAAATAAATTTAGGAAAGCAGCAGGACTTGCATGCAACTCAAGCCAAAGTTTGTTTATATATAATTTATATAATAAATAGCAAAATACTGAAAATTTGATAAATTATGGATATCAATAATTTTTAAGCTTGTTTATCGATTCTGAAATATAAAATACATTTTATTTTAAGTTATACGTTGCTTGATATTATTATTAATGTTGATCTAGGGAGCCAATATTGAAACCCGCTGGCCCATTTATTTTTTATCTAGAAAGAGTTTGAAATAAAATCTTGTAGAAGTTGTTAAAACATGATTTAATCGACTTAGCAAGTTCGAAAATAATTTAAAAAACAAGTAAAAAAAATATTGTTTGGCTTAAAAAGAATTCAAGATAATATTAAAACAACAATATATTAAATCAACTCAGATTATGTGACTTGATTTAATAAATTTGTGACCTGAGTCAACTCTATTAGGTTAAATAATTTTTTTATAAAAAAAACTATTGTTTACATAATTATATAATAACAAAATTAAATATTCGTAAAATCGAGCATAAATCAAATTATGAAGAAACTACAAATAACCTTGTAGAAAATAAAACAATACAAATTATAAATACCAATTTATAATCAATGAATTTTTGAAAAGAAAAAAAAGTAAATAAATATAAATTCAAGGTTAAGATGAATTTGTTTTTTCTTTTAAAAAAAGAAAGGAAAAGAAAAGGGAAATAAAACCTTCATTGTTCATGTGAAAAGAAAGGAGGCGGGTCATACCCTCACTACTCGCCTCCGAGAGTAGAATAAGCATATTTATAGTAAAATAAATATATATTTTGAGAAGAGAAGTTGTTCGTTCATTGTGTATATATGAATAATTAATATAAAAATAAAAATTTTAGGAATATTAGTATAATTACGTGTTTTGTATTTTGATAAGCTTGAAAATAATTATTGATATGTTATGTGTTTATGATTTGTTTTTATACCTTATTTATATACATATAAAAATAGATAATGTAATATTACGAGCTCTCTGATGATTATAATAGAATCTTAATTATATAATACTTTGTAATAAATTAATAATTGTTTATTAAAAATTTTGTAAAGCGAATTTTTAACAATTTTTTATTTTTTTATTGAAAAAAAAATATTGATTGTTGATAGGTTTGAAGCTTGGCATGGCCATAATATACTTTGATCATGTGTGCATAATGATAAATATATATATATATATATATATATATATATATATATATATATATAAATTTTTCTTTGAAGTAAAAAACACCATTGAATAGAATTAGAAAAAATAAATGATAATCAAAAGACATGATTTTAAGTTATGATTCTCTTCACGACCATATTACTGGAAAAATGATTTGATTAGCATAGGGAGAAACAGCAATATTTATAAGTTTAGGGACTGACCTGCTATGAGTATATAAGTTCGGTACTATTCTGTACTTGTACCAAAACTAAAAGGGCAACTCCAAACTAACTTTCATTAATATAGCAGAATATGTCATGGGAACTGCATTGCGTAGATGCTAAGGAAGCACTGCAAAAGCAAGCAAATTGCAATGGGGCTTCTTTCGAATTGTATCAAGAGAGATGAGTTAAAGCCAGGGGATCATATCTACTCGTGGAAAAACGCTTACTTATATGCCCATCACGGTCTGTCTCTCTCTTTTTATTCGCTTTTTGGTGTTGTGATTGCTGTTTTGAGTACCCAGTGGGATTAAATTTGTTGGAAGGTTGATATCTTGGCTTGTTTTATGGTTTTTCTCATTGGTTTTTTATATTGGAGAGCAGTGTTTTGGATACCCTTTGGATTCAAATTAGCGAAGATGATGCTTTGGGGTGTTTTTAGGATGGCTATTGGTTCTTGACACTTTGATAGCAGGATTAGTGGCCTGTGAATGAGAGGTTAGGATTTTTTGGTTGAGTAATGGACATAAAATGGGGGATTTTGGCCTTTAGGTGCAACTGAATTGGTGGGTAGAGATTATATATTTGAATCGATCAAACATTAATTTTTTGTCGAAGTAGCATAAGAACTTTTGGATTTAAAATTTGGAAACACAATTATACGGTTAGAATTATGAAATGGAATTGGAAACTTAGGTTTTTAATTAAGTTGTTTTCTCAGAAACGTTGGTAATTGGGACTGCCATGTGCTAATGTACTGTATATCACTATTTTCTTAAAGTTCAGAATCGGTTGGGCTGAAGTCTTTTAAGTTTAAGTGATAAGATGATGGCTAAAAGGCACAGGGGGATTGAGAGATGGTTAAATTTTGATGAATGAATTTTTTTTATGATGGATGAGAGGTTTGGTGATTCATTCAGGCATTTTTGATAACGAAGTCTTTGAGATTGTTTGTGTATGGTATTCCATAAAAAAACAAAAAAGGTTTCTTGTGTTGCAGAAAATAAGTTGACAAGGGAAAGTAAACCTTGTTATTTGCGTTCTTAAGTGAAGCTTTTTATAACTCGTGGAAGAACTTCTGAATTTTTTTTTTGATTGGGAAAAACTCTGCCAGGGTTCTGTGCTGTTGAGGTGGTAGAGAAAAATCATGCTCCACAGATGATACTGTAGGAACATCTATCTTGTTAATTGTAGTATCCTATGCTTCCAAATTGCTGAAATCAATAGCAGGAACCACCTTTAGGACATGTGGATGAATTTTGTTATCGCAGAAGAAGTATCTTCAGTCATTGAAATACTGTTTGTTTCTCCACACAAATTTTTTGCTCTTGTATATTCTCTGTTTTGTCAGTCACCAAGGAGCTGCTCTCTCAACTTTCTTTTATCCCTGGAGTTTCTTTTCTTTTGTATGCCGGTCAGGGAGTGATTGGATTAGTGTGAAAGATTCCATGCCATATAGCACGATTCTTGTGTATTTTATGAAATCAGCCTGCTAAAACCAACGGTTTTCTTGTTTGTGAGGTTGTTTTTGGCACTACACCAAGGAAAGACTTTAAAAGTCTGAATAGGCTTGGATCCTTTGTTAGGAATTCTACTGGCATTAGTAGCATCTATCTTGTAAAAGTTGTCTTTACAAGAATAACTTGTTTAACATCCATACCATCGCTGTCTTATTCATTGTTCCTTTAGGACAGGATACATTTTGTCACTGCCACCAGTATTATATGGCTTTTCCTGAAATTTGATAACATTTCCTCCTCTATAGTTTATGCTGTTCTCACATCATTGAATGCTCGATAATTATTGTTATTTTGAATCATATTACCAGCCCAAACCATTTAGAATAAAATCATTATAATAGGCGAGCCTTAAAAGAAATAAAATCCAAAAGTTGGCTTTGTACCAACTGAATCTAAGTACTATGGATCCATGCTATCCGTGGGGAATGCTGCTGCTCTGTAGGTAATATAATGGACCCTAATATAATATATACAGTACTGATAATATAATAGATAACTGGACCTGGAATTATCTTTGATCATGTTGCTTCAATAACTCTTGCATGTCAAATTAAATTTTGACTCCCAAGGAGGTCATTTGATTCGCCATAAGTATCTTGTAACCAGCTAAAGGTGCTTCCCTATCTTTCATCAGATTACCATTATGGTACAACTCCCAAAACTTTTTTAGGCTGTTCATACATGGTAGTTTTTGTTAAAATATGGTTTGGATTTGTCACTTTTTTCATCTGTAGTGTTGGATAGTGTCCATTTATCTTCTTCTCTGTTCATCTTTTCACGTAAATTTTGGATTTTAGGTCTTGCATTTATGGATTCACGTGAAAAAGGATTCAGTGATTGTTTATGTTCAGTGAGAGGGGGGTGGCCCTTCTCTGTAGGAGATCATGTGAAAGTTGAAGTTTTACGTATGTAGATTATTTACTTTCCCTGTTCTAGAGTTGCCTCATTGATGACTATCATATTTCTTGCATTTTCAATCTGTTCTCTCCTCAACTCATCAATACATCTAATATTATTAGTTTTGCATCACATTTTATCCTTGTTGAAATCTGAGCTATCAAATACTGGTCTATACGCTCAAGATGAAGCATGTGTTTATGTGCATGTAGCAGTTTGTGTGCAATTCTGAGTTTTGGATATGATGTTAGCATTTTCATCATGATTTTCTAACCACATCCGAAAATGAAACTAGGCATATATGTTGGTGATGAAACGGTGGTACACTTCACTCGGGGATCAGGCCAAGAAATCGGCACAGGAACTGTGTTGGACCGTCTTGTTTTCAGCATGTCTCCTCATCCTTCAGATAATCCGTGCCCAAAATGTGGTGATCAATCAAGGCTTGATGGTGTCATCTCATCCTGCATTGATTGCTTTCTATCAGGTGGCTATCTCTACCTCTTCGAGTATGATGCCTCTTTGGCTCTCTTCATTGCCAAACCACGAGGTGGCACCTGCACCCTTGCCAAATCCGACCCGCCAGAAGATGTACTTCACCGTGCTTCTTTCCTCTTGCAAAATGGTTTCGGTGGATATCACATTTTCAAGAACAACTGTGAGGATTTTGCAATCTACTGCAAGACAGGCTTGCTCGTGATGACAAGCCTCAGCGTTGGTCGAAGTGGGCAGGCTGCTTCCTTCGTAGCTGCTACTAGTGCTGTTGTTTCTTCACCACTTCGATTTCTAACAACCAGCTTTAGCGGCCTGGCAGCTGTGGGATATGGGATGTATTGTATCAGTCGGCTCGTTTCTGATATCGGAGTTCGTCGCGACGTGGCCAAAATCCCTGTCGAGCGACTTGTCGCCCATCCCGACGCAATAGAGTCAGAAGCGGTGGCTGAACTGAGCACAGCAAATTAATTTTATCCTCTAACAACACCAAACTGTGTGGAGTACAGGAAATGTTTTACTATGGATGCTTGATAGCTACAACTCTAGCTGCAAAAGCTTGGATTTGGAGGGCATCCGCATCTCCCACAGGCTTATTCGTTGGATGCAGTTTATTCTGTGTACTGTGAAAATGCTTGTTATGACAGAATTATCTATGGTTTCTGAAGTGGTTTGCTCTAATGATGTTCTTGTTCACTTTCAAAAATTCTATTTTGATTGCAATTTGGCATGGTATAACAACACGAAAGATCCAAAATTTGAGTTGCAGGATAAACGAGTTAACTCATAAGTTTATAAATCAACCAAGGTTTATTCTAAAACATTTCACTTGGATTTTTTAAATGAAACAGTATTATTTTTTTAAAAATCTTTTAAGTTATTCAGTTGGATCGTACTTGGATTTGCCTCATGACCAGTCAGAATCATTTCCCGGATTAATAGATTGGATTCCTTTGATTTTTATCACCAAAAAAATTTAGATGCAGGAAGCATGGCAAGATTAATCACTAATCTCATTTATTTCAGCTGTCTTCCCTCGTTGATTGTTTGGAAGCATGGTTGAAGTTGCTTTTAAAAATATTTTTAAAAGGAATTTTTATTCAGAAATACATTTTTATTTTAAAAAAAATTATTTTTAACATTAGTACATCAAAATCATGATATCAAAACACTAAAAAGATTTAATTTGAAATAAAAAATAAATAATTTTTTTCAAAAATACTTTCTAAACGCATTTTCAAACACCCGCTTGGACTCATCATGCATTCATGTGTAGCATAACGTGTAGATATCATATCATCATTATACATGGCTTGAATTGTGAACGAATGTTCAATGATTTAGATCCCTTGATTCCCTTCGGAAAATGGCCGCCGGCAGCGGCGATAAATTGACCGCCGCTTGAGATGGTGGCCCACTGAGACCCGTGCTTTGAGCCTAGTTTCTGCACTTGGACTGGCCATGCCGGTGCCAGTATTATTAAACCTGGTAACAGCTGGTAGATCATCATGATGACTTGCTGATTCATGATATGATATGGTTTAGGTTTTAAATTAAATTAATTTAATTCATTTAGACTCAATCAAAATCCACTTTCATTAAAAAAAAATAGTGTATTTTTAAATTGATACAAGTCAAATCATCTAATTCGCGGCTTAATAACTTTGCAATTGATACTTTTATTTCTTATAAATATAAATATAAATGAACAATTAAGAAATTATAGAAAAATTTAGTTTTGATGCGAATAAACCGATTTAAGAATGTATTTCCAACATGAATCCTATTTCAATTGACAAAAATGCTGAGCTCATTACATGCATGGTCAGGATTTTATCTTCCTTGCATGAGAGGGAAAAGAAATATGAACCCTAGTTTCTTGTTTTTAGACTTGGATTCAAATTTTAGGAATGCTGGTGCTGAAAATTATAAACTAAAGCCTAATCCCAAGATTAAATTAAAAAAACAATTATATTATTTATTGGATTATTAGATCATCTAAGTCAAGTATTTTATTAAAACAACATTATTTTATTTTAGTTTAGATAAAAAAAATCTTTTATATTCATCGGACTGAGTTTGAATCATATTAATTATATTTTATCAAGATAATATTTAATCTAATTCAGATAAAAATATAACATAAGCAAATTTTTAAGTGTTTTAGATAAACTTGCTAGTCCGAGGTAGGTTTAATAACTAAGTGTCTGTTTGTGAATGTGGTCGAGATTATTTTTGAAAAAAAAATTCGTTTAGAAATGTATTAAAATGATATTTTTTAAAATAATTTTTGATATCAACACATGAAAATAATCTAAAAACACTAAAAAATATATTTTAAAATAAAATATAAAAATAAAAACACTTTTTAAACACAATAATAAACAGGACCTAAGCATGACTCCATGGACTCGAAATTATTATTGAAGTTGAAAAATTGCCCACATCTCTTAGCCATTTAACTGCACAGGATTGTTTCCAGCTTTTAGCCAGCAGTGTAAGAATCACGTGGGCCTGACTATTATATAATATATATATATATATAAAGAAGAAGAAGAAGAAGAAGAAAACAGCCAGTAATCAGTGCACGCGTGTGCCTGGCCAAATATTTTGGGAAAATCTAACGGTTCTGATCCGCTAGGGGGGGGGCCCGTCTCGTCAAAGTTTGGAGAAAGGGCCAAAAGTCGTTTTGTTTTCTTTTTTAAAAGATACGGCACCACAATTTGGAAGATAAACCTCTAAATAAATATCACCGGCAGCAACCGGTCAAAAAAAGTGAAATCACTTTTCATATAAAGTCCTTCTTGAGTGTTCTTCATGCTTTTCTTATTTTATGCAACTAAATTATTCGTGTGAATTAAAATAATCGGATTGGTCGCTTCAATATCTAACACTTTAATTCATAGATATATTTTAAGTCAATTTGAAGATTAATCTTATTAAACTCAATTAATTTTATTAATTTTGTTTATTTATTTTTATTTTAAATTATATCATTTATTTTTTTTAAATATCTTAAATGACATCATTTCTTTTAATATATGTTTTTTTTTCTAATTTTTCCATGGATTTGTTTTTTATTAGATGTTAGAAATGTTATTCACGACTGCACATATTAATATATCTTCTCCATTATTTTTAATTTTTTTAAAATTGTTATTACAGTTTAATATATATATATATATATATATATATATATATATATATTAAAAAAACATATATTCTCAGCACGAGAATATCGAATCTCATTAAATGTTGAAATTATCTATTAGGATTCAGACCAGCACAATAAGGTTTAGAAATGTCAGCCTTCATAATGACTAAAGTGGGATTTTGGTGAGAATTGTAAATTACACTTTCGTGAGCTGGAATAACGTTGTGATGTTGTCTTCAAATAGAAGAGTTGAAGACAATTAAGATAAAAAGGATGCCTTTTGTCTTTCATGTAGTAAGAAATTTAAATCTTATTTTAAAATACTTTAGAAAGATTTATTTGTGCATTTAATAAAGTATGTTTATTTGCAAAAGGTACTTTTAGAAAATACATTGTACCACAGTAATAAATACACATTATATCTCTTATGTGACCCTAGCTAGACTATTATTCACTCGCATTATAATATGGATTCAGTCATCTTTCAAAAGTCAAAACGTTAAAAAATATCTAGGTTCTGTTGATCATTGAGATGACACGAGTCGGTCAGATTAACGAGTCTAAAAATAATTTGAATAATTGATAAAATATAATTTAACTCAAAATAACTTTTTAATATATAAATATTGAGATGTATTATATTAGATTGATTCAAGTCAACTCGAGTTAACCCGTTAAAACAAAAATTTAGTCATAAGACTGGGCAACATTGTAAAAAACTAATTATAAGACCTAAATTTTAATAAATTAAACGTTGGATAATGAAATTTAAAAAAATAAGAAGAAAAAATAACAAAAAATATGACTCGAGTAAACCATGATTAGTTACTAAACTCGTGACTCAGGTTGTGAGACCGAAATAACTCAATAAAACAAATTAAATAAATTATGATGTCAATCCCCAATAAATGTAATATCAAATGATATAATTGAAATTGGAAAAAAAAAAAAGTCAAACTGAATCCACCCAAGAAACTCATGAACCGATGAAGATAACATCATATAAAACAAATCAAAACAAATCATGAAATATGATTATTAATTAACTTAATATTTTAAAAAAAATAAAAAACGAGTTAATGAAGTCAAATATATCGTTCGAATTATAAAGTTTAAATAACTATTAAAAAAATTAAAAAATTTAGTTACTCATTCAAATATTCAATCACTTAATAGATACAGCATTAAACAATAAAAAGTATTTTTTTATTATAAAAAAACATTATCCAGGTAGATATATCTTACGAGGAAAGTCCTCTTTTATATATATATATATATATATATATATATAATTTCGTAGACGCCAGCCAGAAGTCTTGTCACATGCTATGCCCGGTGTATGAGCAGCTTTGAGGGCACCGTTTTTAATGTGTACGGAAAATAGTAGAAGAAAAGATTTGTTTGATTTTTATATTAAAAATAACAAAAAATTAAAATAAAAATGGAGTGGTGGAACGATGGTGATGGAACGGGTAACCAGTAGCAAACTGTCTGAATCTGATGATCAGATGACAGCTAAATGGAGCCCAGATTTCCAAGTGTTTAGTTTCCACATGTTTCACTTGGATTTATATATATATATATATATATATATATATATATATATATATATATTTTAATCTTTATATACCATGTTTTCCACTATATTTTGGATAACATTAAATCCTATCTTTTGAAAAATATATTTTATAAACCCAGATAAATAAATAAATTTTTTATTATTTTAAATTTTTATAAAAAATACACGTTTTAATTCAAATTCAAAACATGTTATGCATATCACACTCTCTACTATCACAACATGTCTCTTTCGAGTTTTTCATTGTTGTTGTCATGCATAAATGTATTTTAAATCAACTTTCATATATATATATATATTAATTCTCTAAATATATACATGTTTTTTTTTTATTTACTTGTAATGTTTTTTTTATCATGTTTTTACATAACTTTTACACAGATAACTTCTTATACGAAAAAAATAATTATATTTGATAGTGCTGAGAAGAGAGCTCATGTCATGTATTTAATCACAATAACATCGAGTAAACCACTAAATCATATGATTATGTGAACTAAAAATTGTGTGGCTTGATGGTGTGAAGTACCTTAATATTTCTAAAGTTATACGATTTATTTTATTTTATTTTACAAGGGAAATAAATAAAAGAGGTAAAGTGTATGTGGTGTCCAAATGGACCGAGTGTCTAATTAACTAGAGATTTGGATAGGATGATGTGGCGACGAAGACATTGCACGAACCCATTTTTAGTCAATTCGAGGAATGGGTCCCACTTCATACATTCGGCAGATCCAAAAATAAAAATAAAAATAAAAATTGCAACCACAAATTGTACTCCACCTTACCTGGCAGATGGAGGCAGTATTGATTTCGAAGTTTAGCTCTCTACAAGGGAATCTAACAATCAATTAACTTATATAATTTTAAAAATGGAAAATGAACTTGTTTTATTAATTTTTCAATCAACTCCAAAAATGGAAAATGTTAGAAAGATTATTCACAATCAGACATATTAATATATATTTAATTTGTTTTAAAGAATTTATTCTCAAATTAATTTAAAATATAATTTTAACCATAAGAGAAGAATATATTTAATTTGTTCGTAGTATTGGGTCTATTTCTGAAAAATACAACTTGCTTTTATAGTTTTAATATTGAAGTATCATCCATCTATTTAGGAGTTGTTTGCTCATTCGTTTTAAAAATATTTTTGAAAAAAAAAATTAGTTTTTATTTTAAATTAAAAAATAGTGTTTTTAGATCATTTTGATGTACTAATATTAAAAATAATTTTTAAAAAATAAATAAAATATAATTTTAATATATTTCAAAAATTATTACGACCACACTTATTATACTCGGTGATCCAAAGGTTTCCCCCCTCGTCTAGACATGAGTTGTCTCTAGCTAGTTTTATCATAACACACACCCACCTCAATGTTTCCTCGTCATCAAATCATAATGAATAAAAAATGTGTACAAGAGCTTCCACGAAAATACTCAAATATTATATATATAGAAAAAGAAAAAGATTAAGATTATTCCTAGTAAATATCTTATCATATATATTAATGATAAATATTAAAATCAATTACGATCAAGGTCCTTAAACTTTGGGTTTCTTCCATCCCACGTGAAAACGTTGAATCTTTGCATTATAAGTCGGCCAATTCCCTTGGAAGCTTCACCTGTATTGCATCTTGACTGTATTTTTTGTTAATTTAATTCTTAAAATAATTAAGAAACAACTTATCCTTCAATCATCCACAGCCACAGACAGGTACTTGCCCCTTGATGATCGATTTGGCCAAGTGGGAAAGCGTCTTGGACCAACCCTAGAATGCATGCATGCAAGCAAAACCTTAATTTGAAGTAGACCCTGTTTATTTTAATATTGATCATTGATACATGATAAGATATGTTTGAGAATAATATAAATAATATTCTGGAGTCTCATCTAAAAGTTTTATTTTTTAGGTGAGATAATTCTTTAATATGATTATGAGTTCGAATCTCACCATCCTCGTTCTATTTGATAAAAATCAAGCACAAATTAGTATAGATCTGTGTGCAAATTTCAAGTCTAAAAAGTTTTCACTTGAAAGGGTGTGTTAGAGAATAATATAATTACTATTCTAGATCTCACCTAAAAATTTAAGTTTTTAAGCGAGATAGTTCTTTAATATGGTTACGAGTTCGAATATCACCACCTTCATTCTATTTGATAAAAATCAAGCACAAACTAGTATAGATCTGTATGCAAGTTTCAAAACCAAATTTTTTTCACTTGAATAGGTGTGTTAGAAATTAATACAATTAATATTTTAGATCTCATCTAAGAATTTAAGTTTTTACATGAGATGATTTCATGACTGACTTTTTTATTAATAGTAGATGATGTATATTTAATAGTAGAAAAATAATGTTTGATACTTGATAATTCTTGTAAGAAATACTGTTTTTTGTTTCTACGAAGCAAATAAAAATAACCCTAAAATAGATTATTTTTTTTAAAAAAAAAAAAAAACTCACATGGGTGATAGGATTACCTACCAAACTCTCTGCTCGAAAAAAGTCAAGAAAAACAAGCGAGCGAGCAGGTTCATGGGAGTGTGGATTTCGTGTTGCATCGATGGCGTGTGCGCGTCGTCGTTTCGAGAAGCGCGTAGCCTCCTCATCAAATCCCTTGGTATTAAAATTTCACTTCCTGTCGGCGGTGGTGGATTCCATTTGTGAACCGGCTATCCCCGGTTACCTCCCAAATACTCCCCTAACCAAAGCTCATGGGCCCACAGATAGTTTTCTCTTTTTTCTTTAATCGGTTAGGTTTTGTTTTCATGAACCATTTTTCATTCATCAAGTCAATTTTATAGCTGAATTGCTGATATTTTGATGTATAATATATTTTAATTTAAAATTAAATAAAAAATACCAATTTAATATTTTTAAAACACAATTACACTCCATTTCGAACACAGTTCCGTACAAAAATTTAGTTGTCTTTTGCGTACGCGCATCCCTCTCTAAAAAACTGTAAATCGAGGATTGTGTTTTAAATTGTTTTTATTTAGAAATGTATTTAAATAATATATTTTTATTTTTAAAAAATTATTTGACATCGTCATATGAAAATAATATAAAAATATAAAAATAAAAAAAAAATCATTTAAAAAACCACAATATGTAAAACACAATGAAATCACGTCCCTTGATGTATTTATTGTTAAAAAATCATTTCACCTAAAAGCTTTTTTTTTTGTATAAATCACGCAGTGTCCTAGACATTGGTCCAGACTAATCCACGTTCGCACCGGGTGGGCCCCGAAGGGGTGAAAGTGCTCTCCAAATGACCAGCTCCATACAAGAGGAGGGATTGAACCCCTGACCTCTCTTAAGGGACGATAATGCCCTCACCACTCACGCCAGGACCCCTTGGATTTTCACCTAAAAGCTTAAGCTTATAAGTGAGGCCATATAATATGATTTATATTATTCTCTAACACACCCCCTCAAGTGAAAGCCCCTTGGACTTGAAACTTGCACATGCCCAAATCACCTTGTGCTTGATATTTATCAAATAAAATGGAGGTGGTGAGATTCGAACTCGTGACCACTGGGTCAACAAGGCTCTGATACCATGTTAATGAATCATCTCATCTAAAAGTTTAAGCTTATAAAAGAGATTCCATAATATGATTTATATTATTATTCTCTAACATTTATGACAAATCGAGATTATATGAACAGTCTCCACCAACAGTACACCACGGAAATCACGTTCCTTGATGTATTAATGAAAAACAAATCTAGCAAATCGAAATTATATGAGCAGTCTCCACCAAATGTACACTCTCTTTCTTTTCTTTTTGTGGGGGCGGGGTGAAAAACATGTTCTTGATGGAGTGATTTTAACCGGAATTAATATTTATTGAAAAATCAAGATATATTTCAAGTGATTCGATTTCTGTTAGGCGGTCTCCACCAACTTTTAAGTGTCTATTTAAAGGAAAGCGTGTGTGAGATGCCTTCGTCTGCGATTAATTAGGTGGTGGGTGAAGATCATGGGAAGTGTTTTTGATGTGCATTAACGCACTGTGCAAGTTGCGGTTAGGTCATTTTTGGGTCTAGGGTTTGGTTAAACCCTAATTTTTTAATTTCAAATTAGACACAGGATATCACGTGGTCGATCCTTGGCTTTCAAATTACGTGTTCGTATGGTAAGTAGATTTATTCCGATTACAAATCTCTGAAAAAATATTTCTCCTCATCGATATGTACATTAAATAGTCTAGCCACGATCCTCGGATATAAATAGGATAGATCATGTGAATAAAAGACTTGATTTCAATTGAAATATAAGTTTTGTTTTTTATAATAAAAGAAAATAGGCTGGAAGTTCTTGAAAGAATCGCTTCTGTGAATGCATATATTCACATTAAAAAAATGGGAATTCTAAGAACTCTCATTTGATGATTAGATATATATATATTTTTTATGGGTTTGAATTTTGAGAGCAACGTCTAATAAAATTCATTAAATCACTCTAAACTTATTATAATAATATACAAGCCTTGCTTTTCATAATAAAAGAAAACATTTATTCCCAACCTCTTCATTAAATTTTGAATCTGCAAATGAATACAATTTATCGTTCATCAACTACTAAATAAAAATCTTCAAGGAGCATGGTGTGATGACAGAATATTTGTGATTTGTACAGTTGTTCTCGAGTTCGAGCACGGCATGCATTTCCTGTAAAAATCCGAGACAACCTGTTAAATAAAATATAGAAAATAAAATATAGAAAATGGATGCAATGAAATTTCCATGGTGGGAAATCAAAAAATATCCATGCAAATTTCAAGATTACGTGTAGAAAAGAATTATTCGTTAGAATACCATGGGTTTGCAATCCTAATTTACGGTGCCATGAGGTTGAGTTAGGCAAGGCAAGGTGTGTGGACAACTTGCAAGTGTCGTCTCTTACATGAACGCGTGTAAGAATATGAGAGGCTACGGACCTACGGTCCAATCTCAAGAAAAAAAAGAAAAAGAAAGAGACGACGATGGTATTTATTAATTAATTTATTATATTTTTATTTTTTGATGCTTTAGTTTGCTAACCAAATTCTTAGAGAAAGGTTTGCCTACACGCAACCTACCATGAGATGTCAAAATTTAATGGCTGGTAATTTGGTTTTAGTGGAGGCATGAAAAGGTCAACGATTTGACAGAAAAGCAAAAATAAAAATCAGAATATGCTCAACAATTTCTATGACCATGGTTGACCTAACTCGCCTCTTCCACGCATGAAGGGTTCCAAGGTCAAATGGGTCAACTATATGACTCAGTGTTGCAAAATGTTGAAGACTAGAAAAATATTATTGAATTGACAATAATAATAGTTGTAATTGTTATTATATTTTTAGAATCTAATTTATTAAATTAGCTTATAACTCATATTATCAATCAAATCAACTATTTTTATTATTTTATAACTTGGTTTTTAAAAAAAAAACTTGTGTCATTAGTCAATAGATAATATAATCCTAATTATGATTTAAATTGAAACTAAATTAGATTAGGTTAATGTTGTTTCTTAACATTGGATTCTCAGATTTCTTAAGAACAAATCTAAAATTAACTATTTAGTGCATGTTTGAAAGTGTGATTGATATTGCTTTTGAAAAAGTTTTTTTTATTAAAAAATACATCAAAATATATTTTTGACATCAACATATAAAAATGATCATAAAACACTAAATAAATTTAATTAAAAATAAATATTTTTTTTTAAAAACACTTTTAAAACACGATGTCAAACAACACTTTAAATTAAACTAAAGAAAAGATTAAAAAATTGGAGCATAACCTGCCCCCAATAGTTGGCATACCAAGTGACTCTTTTGACGCATTAAATTCATAATTTAACCGCGGCAATGTCAAAAAAGATTTATTTATTTATTTATTAATTCATTCATTCCAAGGATTGGATGCTCTAAAGATACATAGAGATGGCTCGATCCTTTTTCTTTAAAATAAATAAATAAATAAATAAATAAATGGAAATGGCTTAATCTTAAAGCCAAATGAAAGAGAAGCGGTGGTTAGGGCCACCATTTTTATTTTAAAGTAGCTGAGATACTGTAAGAGGTGATCGCCCTATATATTATAGCTAGCTAGGATGGGCATGTCCTTCTCGATTTAATAAATTAGTCATTTTCAGGGGAGAGGGAGAAGCCATCTCTCGTCGACGTTCTCTCTTTTTATTACTATTTTTATTATTTACTTTTAAACTAATATATACATATATATATATATATATATATATGTATGTATGTATGTATGTATGTAATTGTTATTTACCCAAAGTTAGTTTAGCTACTTTGTTAATCGATTAGCCTGTTTGGGAGTGTGGTTGCGGTAGCTTTCTAAACTGCTTATCGTGCTGAAATATATCAAAATAATGTTTTTTTTTATTTTTTAAAAATTATTTTTGAAATCAGCATATTAAAATAATCTAAAACACACAAAAACACATTCATTTAAAATGAAGAAAAAAAATTCGACCAAAAGCCAGTGGGATCGCAATGCCAAACGGGCTCTTAACATAGTTGTAAAATTCAAATTGAAATTTTGCTTGCTATTTCTATGATGTAAGATTCAAGCTACGTGATTGTTAATTCTGTCAGATTTGATCGAGTCAATTACATCGCAGGTCAATTGATTTGTTTGAATGACTACATTTTCTAATTTAAATAAAAAATATATTCAAAGTCGAGTTAGGGGTAGCAAGTTAAAGAAAAAGAATGATAAACACTAGTAGAATATTTCATTAATACTTAAATTCTCGTCGAGAATTTTAGCTCGTTTGGTAAAGTAAATTACCGATAAAATATTCATATAAAAAATAATGAAATAAATTCATCTGTTTGGTATGTTTTCATCGGGAAGTTCCGGGTTTATTTTATAGTTATGCCATAAAAACAGCCCGTTTGATTTCTTACTTCGATGCAGCATGGAAAAAGTTATTTCTTTAGAGTATATATCAAGGTTGTCAATATTGTTTCGGTTGTTATTTCGATTTTTCTATTGGTGCAGAACGTTTTGGTTTTGGAGCATTTCGGCGTGTAGTTTCGGGGGTGTACTGTTCATATATAATTAATTATATATATATAAACAATTAAAATATTAATTTAACAAACATAATTAAAATTAAAGATAAATTAATTTTAAATTATATAATATAAACACAAAGTCAAACAAACATAATCTTAAAATTAAAAACATAATCACAAGTTAATCAAAATAAGGAGGATTTTAAGGCCGGAATTTGACCGGTATTTCCGGAATGGGCCGGAATTAAAACCGAGACGAAAACGATATCGTTTTATCTCGATTTTTTTAATGGCACGGAACGTTCCGACCGGTATTTCTGGAACGGGCCGGAATTAAAACCGAGATGAAAACGATGTTGTTTTATCTCGGTTTTTTTAATGGCTCTGAACGTTCCGACCGGAATTTGACCGGTATTTCCGAAACGGACCGAAATTAAAACCGAGACGAAAACAATATCGTTTTATCTCGTTTTTTTTAATGGCACGGAACGTTCCGGCCGGAACAGAACGGTATTTTTATATTGATTATATTTCTATAAAATAAGGTTATTTATATTTCTGTGTAAATTTACTTCCAATCAAAATCATGAAAATAAAATATTAGATTGGATTAATTTCGATTCGGGCTCCTTGAAAGGAAAGAGTTGGAGTTGATGCGGCTATCACATGCATCCCATTTACTCGTCACCTTCACCCATTTCCATCGGAGTAAATGTTTTGTTTTTTTGCCATTGAAGATGCCTGAAAAGCAACTCTTGGGCCATGAAAACAAATACATACATATACTATATATATATATATATATATATATATATATATATATATATATATATCCTCTGCTCAGTTACTTGTTTGTCAATCAATATTGTATTTATTGCCTGGAAATAAAATTAAAAAAAAAAAACGAAGCCAGGAGTAGTTGATTACTCCAAGTTTCTGTCTTAGAAGTAAAGATTGTGGCAAGAGGCTAGTGAGAGGGCATTATTTTCTTGCTTAGTAGATTGTTTTTAAAGTATTTTTTATTTTAAAATGAATTAAAATGATTTTTATTTTTATAAATTAATAAAAGTAAAAATAAATCATTTTTTTTCATAAGTATTTTTAAAACACAATTTCAAATAATAACAAAATATTTCATGTAAAATGCTTTTAAAAACAAAAAAATAATGGATCCGATTTGGCTTCATCTAGAGATTAATTTAGAGATCTTGTGTTTCCAAGCAGCTTGGCTTCGATATAATATGAAGATTTGTCCAAAAATTGGTCCCAATCCTAGAACCCTAATCATCATTTTTTTTAACTAGAATTATTAAATAAAAAAAAGGCAAGAACAGTATAAATGGACCGTGGCCTTTTTATAACTTTCTCTTTTTAAATCCATTAAAAAAGGGCAAAGCTGTTTCCAACTTGTAAATTCACTCTTGAGCAAGTCTTTAAGACCTTGGGTACTCTGAATGTTAAACTTATGGGGGCAATAAATCTTATAGTTAATTTATAATAACCGTTATTTTATATATAAAAAAAACTGATCATAAAATCAAGAAACATTTATTAAAATTCCTAACATCATATGAATCCTTGTCTTCACTGTAATAACTAGATCACTTCTCAATTATAATAATCCGGAGTTCATGGATTTATTTTATCATACTTATACAGAGAAATTCATAATTCAATTATTAACATTGGTAATTTATAGTTAAATTAGATAATATACAGATTAAATCATATTATATATATATATATAATAAGATTTCTTTTGAACAAAAGAAAAATCACTTTAATTTGAAGAGAGAAAAAACAGGGGACAAAGGGGTACTAATTTGTACAACTTTTTTTACAATAAACTAATAGAGTTTCCAATATTTTTATCTGCTGTCACCTTAAAATATATTTTAATTTTTTGGTCAGGGCTTTGCCATTGGAGGCAACCTTTTTTATGCTTTCTGTAATAGTTCACCGACAGCTGTAAGTGAGCAGCCGGGAACCCAACCGGTTTCAAGACGAAACAGCAACTGGAATTTGGAATCAGGGGTGCCCGAGAGGAGATGGTTTGAAACGAACGGCTCAGTTACCGAAACTTAGCTCAAAGCTCTTCCTTGTTGTTACACGTGTCCGATAAGTCCTTGTCGCTTGCCGTTCTCGGTTGCATTTCTTGGGGTTATTGTCTCTGGCTTTTCAGAATAGTTCGTAACTGTCCTGTCAGGTGATCACCGCCTCCTCTCGTGTAAAAGATCATCTCATTCACACAAAGTTTTTGTTTATCCTCACGTAACTAACTAAATGCGTGAGTGCACGCTCCTAATATTCCACGTCCCAGGAGTTTCAGACAGGACACGTATCCAGATAATTGTTCCAGGTCTTAGGATGAAGTGTTCAAATAATAGAATGGTGAGATATTTCTGAGCTACAAAGTCACTTTTTTCAGACAACAATAGTAAGAGGTGGTTTCCTCTTATTATTTTTCAGAATTATTGAAAAATATAGAAAGACGAATTCAGTGTTTGAGAGGAAATGATGTGAAAAGGTTTTTTTGATGTGAAATGGTTGGATGTTATTTTTTAAAATATTTTTTATTTAGAAATATATTAAAATAATATTTTTTATTTATTTTAAAAAATTATTTTTAATATCAGCACATGAAAATAGTCTAAAAACACCAAAAAAAACATTTAATTTAATGTCAAAATAAAAATATTTTTTTTCAATTTTTTCATAAATACTTTTAAAAAACAATGTCAAACAGGGCCTTACTGAGTTTGAACGGAGTATTTTTACCAACTAGTTTAAAAACTAATAACATAAAATGTGGTGATATATGAAACTTGAACATGTAAAGTCTAAGAAATTTTGTTTTTAATTATCGTAATAAATAACATCATATTTTTTTTTGAAAAAAAACCTTGTTTTAGGATAAATCTAAATTTACTTGTCAATTCACAAAGCACATAACTCATGTCACAAATCAAATTTATCGGATAACTATAACTATAAAGGGTGAATGTCCTTTTATTTTATTACAAGAGGTTCATTTTTTGACTTGAACTTGAGATCTGCTATGCAGATCGCAAGCCCTATGCTTTCATGCCATATCTCTTGAAGATAACTAGCAGTTTTACTCGCTCATCTTGATCCACAAAGACGCTTTACTCCGAGAATAAAGTTTATTCGCATAAAAAAAAATCATAAACATATAATTGACATGATATTCATCTTTGTATTTGTTTTTTTTATAAAATACATATATAAATATTTTTATTTTTTTCAATTAAAGAAACGGGAGTAGTTTATATCAGATTTTGCATCGAAATCAATATTCTTGTCATATGATCATATGCATTCACATCCACATATCTAGAAGAAAAAAAATATGTTTTTTTTTCTTCCATACCAATGCGAAAGAGGACAATCATCACGAGTGAAAGTGAGAATCACGCACTTATAAGAAAGCGTGGATAATGAATGTCCTATCAAGCAAGTACAAAAGAGTTATAACTTCACATGGACAACAACACCAAAGAGTTATGTGATAACATGATTAATCACCGTTGATTTTCTCAAAATAGATCAAATCGAACGGTAAACATTCTCCCTTATATTGTTCATCAAGAATCCATTCAACCTCATAAGATTAAAAATATTTTTTGGAAGAAAACCTCTCTCTTCAATTTCTCTCCATAAACTAACCTGTCCATGCGTCTCTCTTTGTAATCCTAGAAGGGGATTCTTGGAAGAATTCAGCACCAACTCTCCAATGGCATCTGGGTTTCCAAGCGGTGGGGG
Organism: Salix udensis; assembly: GCA_029204005.1. Lineage (NCBI taxonomy): Eukaryota > Viridiplantae > Streptophyta > Magnoliopsida > Malpighiales > Salicaceae > Salix > Salix udensis. The sequence goes on from CM055035.1 coordinate 8,546,266, forward strand.
TGGGGGCGGTGGTGGAGGAGGAGGAGGCGGTGGTGGTTTCCAAGATCTCTACACTAACAGATCATCTCTACCCAACATGAACTTCTCAAATAACCCATCATCATTGCCTCCTTACAGAACCAACCAAATCTTTCTTGACCAAAATTTGTCCTCTCATAATTATCAACAGATCGCTCAACATAGAGCAATCTTTCCCACAAATATGAACGCAGCCGCCGCAGCCCCGCCAACGTTAATCGGCAAGCGCACGCTTGCCGATTTTCAATCACCACCGCAGCAAAACTTGCTAAACCAAGCGGCACTAAATAACCTTCTCCTCCGGTCTGTAAAGCCGAGGGTTAATAACAATTTGTTCCAACAAAATACTTCGCCGATTTCAACACTCCCCCCCATTGATTTCTCCGTGAACAACTTGTCTCCTCAACTCCCTAACTTAATGCCTCAACGTTACGGTCTGCCTCTTCTTCAACAGCTTCGATCCCAGCAGCAGCAGCAGCAGCACCCCATGAATCTTATGAACTCTAATGGTGCCGTCGTCATCAACAACAACAACAACAACAACAACATGATGCCGTATGTGAATATGCTACAGAACCAAAACGGAGGAGGAAACGGAGTAGTTCTGGGCCATGACAAGGAGAAAAAGATGCTGAATCAGCTTCAGGAACTGGAAAAACAGCTTTTAGAAGACGATGACGACAACCAAGAAGGTGACGATGTGAGTGGTATAACGAACTCTAACAGCCAATGGTCTGAGGCAATACAGAATTTCATGGGTTCTTCTTTTAACAATCCGATTTCTCCATCGCCCACTTCATCGTCTTCATCCTCATCTTCGACAGTCACCACGCCGGTTTCGAAACAGACAATAATCGAAGCAGCATCAGCAATTTACGAAGGTAAAACTGATGTTTACCCTGAGATCTTGACTCGTATATGTCAGGTTGCGAACCCACGAGGGAATTCTGAGCAGAGATTGATGGAATACATGTTGATGGCTTTAAAATCCCGGGTTAATTATGCTGAAAAAAACTCCTGTAAGGGAGTTGTACAGCAAGGAACATGTGGATGCAACCCAGTCGTTATATGAATTGTCTCCTTGTTTCAAGCTTGGTTTCATGGCTGCCAATTTTGCCATCATTGAGGCGACAAGAGAGCAAGGCCACGGGATGAATTGCTTCAGCAATGGCTTCCATGTTGTTGATTTTGATATCGGTCAAGGAGGACAATACGTGAACCTTCTCCACGCGCTCTCTGGGCCTCAAAATTTGAAGCCAGCCATTGTTAAGATCACAGCTGTTGCTGCTGATAGCAATGGTGGAGAAGAGGAGGAGAGATTGAGGCTAGTTGGTGAAACGCTGAGCCGACTCGCCCAGCAATTAGGACTAAGCCTGTGTTTCAACGTTGTGAGTTGTGGACTCAGTGAGTTGTCCCGGGAGTCCCTCGGGTGCGAGCCGGAAGAGGCTTTGGCTGTCAATTTTGCGTTCAAGCTGTATAGAATGCCCGATGAGAGCGTGTCAACGGCGAATCCAAGGGATGAACTTTTGAGGCGCGTGAAGGGCTTGGCGCCGCGCGTGGTGACAATAGTGGAGCAAGAATTGAATACCAACACGGCCCCGTTCATGGCGCGCGTGAACGAGTCATGCTCGTATTACGGAGCTCTATTCGACTCGATCGACTCAATTGTTGAAAGGGAAAGCTCGGAACGAGTAAAGGTCGAGGAGGGACTGGGTCGGACGATAATAAACTCGGTTGCTTGCGAAGGCAGGGACCGGATTGAAAGATGCGAGGTCTTTGGGAAGTGGCGGGCCCGGATGGGGATGGCGGGGTTCGAGCCGAAGCCAATGAGTCACAACGTTGCGGAGTCGATGAAAGCGAGGCTGAGTTTAACAAACCGAGTTAACCCGGGATTTACTGTTGAAGAACAGACTGGTGGGGTATGTTTTGGTTGGAAGGGAAAAACTCTCACTGTCGCATCTGCTTGGCGTTAACTTCACTTTCTTCGATACTATTATTATTATTATTAATTGTTTAGTGTAATTTTTAAAAATATAACTATATACGTATTTTAGTGCTGTTTTTATTTTTATTATCAATTTTAACTTTTTGCTTATAAAAATGGAAAGAGAACCAGCCAAATTAAATAATATAAAAGGGCGTGTTTGGATTTGAAGAAGGAAACTTCTCTCCAATTGCATTTATTATTATTTTTCAATTTGTGGTTGGTGTTATTTTATTTATGGCTTTCCACCGTAAATCATTGCATTATAGCCAATTAAAGATTTAATATCATAAATCAGTAAAAAAGAAAAAAGAAAAAAAAGAGGATTGAAATTGAACTCATCCTATCGAGTAAGAACATGTACGTAAGAATCTTGGAGTCTCTGAGATGATATGATTAGGTCAGAATTTCCAAGTGCTGTAATTAACTTCGAGATTAGATTTCACAAACATCCATTACTGAATCTTGGAAATGGAAATGCATTTCTTCTTCCCAAAACAAAAATTAATGGACCGGATAAAGAAAGATTATTTAATGATTCAATCTCTCCCCTTCATACTATTTTAATTTCAAATAAAATAAATTAGAATATTAGGGACTCAATCAAATGCTAGGATGACCAACAACCTCCTTTTTTATTTTTGTAAGAAAATAACTTCTGGAAAATAAAAAAGAGCATGTTTTTTACTGGGTTTTGAGTGGATTGTAGATCAATTTAAGCATTTAATCATAATTTTTACAAGATTTGATGAAAGTTTTTAGGAGATGGGGGTGGTGTTGTTCTTATTGAGAAGTGTGGGTGGGTGGGAAGATGGAGGACAGGGGGAATTTTAATTTCTTACTCTTGTTTGGTACCTCATATCAGAAACATCTATCCATCCATACTCTAACTTGAAAAGACATAAGCCGGAATTTAGTGTTTTTTAACCTCACAATTGATGTTTTCAACTCATGCATGTATGCAGACGAGAAGGCCAATCAATAGTCAATTCTTTTCTCTTTTTTTTTTAAAAAAAAATAAATAAATCTAATGAGTTATATAGCTTTATAGATATTAATTGAATTGGATGGGTTACATGCTATGTTGTGGGGTTGTATTATTATTCTTTTATATAAAATAATGTTTAGATATCATGAACATGTTTTAAGGAAAAGAAAATTTATAACTTGAGTTATGGTCCTACCTACCTAGTTCAAATATATTGATTTTATTTTAATTATATAATAAATTGAATAGACATTGATAACTATTTTTTTTAAAAAAAAACTATCATCATAACCTGAAAAAAAATCCTCTGAAATGGTAAAATTGGATAAAAATACACTTGAATTAACTCAAGTTAGTATGATAAACACGTGATCTGGTTAATAAAAGGCGAGTCAAAATGCTAAACTTATGGTTTATATCATAAGATCAGAATAACTTCATATAAAACAAATTGAGAAAACCATAAAGATAATTAAAAAACAATCTTGAATAATAAAATCAATAAAATAAAAGGTGTCAACCCACATTAACTTTGCAAACCCTTGATTCACGATATCAGACTAAAACCACCATATGTGAAACAATTGCAAAGCCTGAACCCCTACAAACTCAATGTTGAGATATGAACTTAATTAAAAAATGAATTACAAAAAACAATCCAATAAATAAATGAATTAGAGGGCATTGTAAGTTTTTTTTTTTATTGATTAATGAAAATGAGAATCGATAAAAATTCCAATCAAAGCCCACAAAAGGCCCATCGTCACACCTTTCGGGCCACCAACCGAGAAAACCAACTTGGAGGGTTCGATATTATTTACAATGGAGGGGGTGTTGAAGATGGACAAGTAAATCTATGAATACATCGAAAGAGTTAAGGGACTGAAATAAAATATGCTATGCTATACAGGTTTGTAGTCCCATTGTTTGACCAATAGACCTAAAAACCTGCAAACAAATTGTATAGGTTACCCAGATCAATCTAGTTTGTAAACTACAGGGACTAAAATGCACACTGCATCCAAAAAATGAAGAAACAGAAAACCTCATCTCCTTCGATAGCAAAATCTCCATTACCACTCCCCGAAATAACCCACACAAATGGTATCATCTCTTCGGCTCCCCTCACTAACCTCCCTCTTCTCCTCTCCCTCCATCCTCCGCCCTCCTCCTCTACTCTGCCGCCCCCACCACCACCACCACCACAAACTCTCCTTCCCTCCACCACTGCCACTAACCGCAGCCTTCTCCTCCCAAACCACTTCAGCATCCACAACCGAAAACCCCAAGAAACAAACTAACCAAGACCAGAAAGTAATCACTCCTCGGTCTCATGATTTCAATGCTTGGTATCTTGACATCATTGCCAATGCTGAACTTGCTGATTATGGTCCAGTTCGTGGTACCATGGTCATTCGTCCCTACGGTTATGCCATCTGGGAAGCAATTCAGGTCCTTTAAATTCAAAGTTTTCGATTGAAGGAAGAAAGTTTTGAGCTTTTTGTTCCTTCAACGGGATGCTGAGATTTCTGAGCCTTTTGTGTTTCTTTTGAGTGTGCAGGATTATTTGAATGTGAAGTTTAAGGAGACTGGACATAGTAACATGTACTTTCCTCAGGTTTGTTTTGTGGGACTTTTTTTTTTTTTTTCCTCTTTACTGGACTGTTTAATGTTACAAACGAAGGGCTGTGATTGAGTTGAGTGAATGTTGGCTTGGTTTGCTTAGGTCACTTTGAGTTAATGAATTGCTGTGGTTGGATTTGCCCGCCTTCTTTGAGTATGTTTAGGTTAATGTTGAGGTATTGTGACACAAAATGATCATGGTAATATAAACAATCAATCATGATGATGAATATCAGGATCCATTTGTAATATTTGTTTCATCAGAAATGCAGCAAAGCAGTATGTTCTAATATGAATTTTAAAATCAACTCTTAAAAGCATGTTTTTTGTGGCCATGGACATTTTGAACCGAGTATCGTATTATTTGAGTTTGTTTGTGAATGATGTTGAATTTGAATTATGTGATTAATTTGGTTTGTTTTGCATACAAAAACAATTTGTGTATGATGTTTTATAGGGACATATTCGAGCTGTGCTAGAGTAGCATGGTTTGTTTTTACAATTGCAACTGTATGTGTTTTCTGTGGATATTTTTTTGTGTTTCAGTTTGTCCTTGATACTTGTAACGGTAATGTGTGCTGCAGTTTATACCATTCTCCTTTATTGAGAAAGAAGCTAGTCATGTTGAGGGGTTCAGTCCAGAATTGGCTCTTGTAACTATTGGGGGAGGAAAGGAACTTGAAGAAAAACTTGTGGTAACATTTGATTTTGTTTAGTAGTGGAAAATTAATGGTTGATGAAAAATTTATGTTGCTTCATTTTCATGAAAACCAATGACCTGAGTTTTGGCTTTGATTGTTCAACTTTTGAGGTTGTGGCAGGTTCGACCCACTAGTGAAACCATAGTGAATCACATGTTTACCCAGTGGATTCATAGTTATCGTGATCTTCCTCTCATGGTAAACCAGGTAAAAATTTAGTTACCCATAGCAAATAGTTTCCAGTCATGGAGGGTTTTTTATGTACAACTGTTCCTCTTTTTTTTTTTTTTTTTTTTTTTTAATTTCTTCCTCTTAATATATTTCTTCCCGTTTCAGTGGGCAAATGTCACAAGATGGGAGATGCGCACAAAGCCGTTTGTGAGGACTCTTGAATTTCTGTGGCAGGAGGGTCATACTGCTCATGCCAATTCAGAGGAGGCAGAAAAGGAGGTTTGCATCTTATTGAGTTGTAGGATGCTACACATCTTATTAACACTGACATTTGTGTCGAATGGGTTTTTGCTGCTGAATTGCAGGCATTGCAGATGATTGATGTCTATACAAAATTTGCCTATGAGCACGCTGCAATACCTGTTATTGCAGGTAGAAAATCAAAAGCAGAGACTTTTGCTGGTGCTGACAGGACATATACAATAGAGGCTATGATGGGTGATCGGAAGGCATTACAGGCTGGAACTAGCCACAACCTTGGGCAAAACTTTTCTCGGGCTTTTGGAACACAGGTATTTTACTTAGTAGTTAATAGATAAGATTATTTCAGAGTACCATCTGAGTGTTTTGTTGCTCCATTTCTTACAAGATACCGTCTGAATACAAAGAAAACCCAACAGTATAATATTGGAAAGAGAAATCCTTCATTGAATCCTTTTTCGTGAGTTATCAGCTAATTTATGTGAATGAATCTACTGAAAATAAATTCCCCTGGTGGCTTACATGATCATCACATGCAATGCTTTTTGTCAAAAGCACAACTATGGGAAAGGGGGAAAACAAATGCTGCAAACTCAAGATTTGATTTAAATATGGTTAGATTACCTTTGAAATTCACTCTGGTTTGGTTTAGAAACAACACAACATAGCCAGTGTGCATTATGGTATCTATAAACAATTAGACTGGATGAACATACCCTTGCTGCTCTTTTTGTAATTCGTCTATGTAAACATATATAATGCCTAAGAAATCGTTTGGGTTAAGGTTCTTTTTTATTGTTCTCACAAAATCACGTGGCTTAAACATCATGCACTGTATGAAGTTGTTCAGATGGCCACACCTGAGCTTCAGACTGTATGAGAAATAGCTCAACTCAGTGGCAGCACTGTCCTGAATTCCTGATCACTTTATAGGTTCCTCCACTTTGTAGTCTTACCCTGGGCATGGTGGTTTAAAATGTTTTGCAGCTTTGTCATTTTGCTCAAGAAGTAAGCATAAATATTACTGAATGCTGGTAACTTTTTCATGCTTATGTTAATACCAGTCAATCTACTATCCAGTTATCTCTGCAATATGCATTTGGATGGATAGTGACTGGTTTGGTACTCTCCTTTTTTTAACCAAGAAAACATGCGATCCAATTTATTAAGGAAATTCATTTGTTTTCAGCTTTAAAAGTAATGCGAAAAAAAATATTTGGGGTTCAGTTTGGTGTTTTTTCCCCTTTTCATTATTTTTTTTTCTCTGCAGCAAAAAGTTCTTTTGTCCATATCGTGAATTTGGTTACCCAAATACCCAATTCTGACATGTCAACCTATGTATGAATTGCTAAACTCCAATTATTTTGTCCAACCGTAAAGCGACTAAATTCCAAGCCAAACTTTCTGATTTCTCCTAGAATTGCTATATAATTTGATCAGGTTCCTCAACATGTGCCTATGCTTGGCAGTTCTCATTCTTGACAAGGGAGAAAAGGAACCTCTGCAATACATGTGCAATGTATTGTATTGTAGTGTGCCAGAAGAATGAATGCATGCAAGTGTGTGGGTGTACAATTGTCTAAGTGTCTTGAAGAGTGCCCTGATAATATCCAAGAAGATGGGTGCCTGTGAGGTGTCATGCACTAACACTTGTACTGGTGCTATCCAAATAGCCAAGTCCCCTTTCAAGTGGTTAAATACCAAGCCACCTAATACCTATATAAGGAGGCATTATCTCCGGAACAAGCAAGCTTTTTTGAATAAGAATTCCTTAATTCGTATATGTCACCATCTCTTTAATGTTATCGTTTTATCCCGTGCTCTCCCCTTTGTAACCCTTACATGGATTATGTTTGCCATAAAGAGTCCATTATGCGCAATGGCCTCCTTGTTTTGTTTATGGTAATTCAGTTGTGTTTAATGTTGGTGATATGCATTAAACAAACAATAGGAATGGAGAGTTGGTATGATAACATGGGAATTTTATTTCAACATAGCTTCTTTGTTACATAATATACTGTCTTACAAAGGTATTATGAGACTTGATTATTTGGATACATAGGTTGACATGTGCTACCTAACATGTGTACAAGTGTTTGTACACGAGTAGCACGGGCCCTCAAAGACTTTCATGTTCTTGCTTGTTATCAAGACATGTTTAAGGGCAGCAAGACTTTTGCATGCATCCATGCTTATTCTGGAACGAATTGCAATATACATTGCATGCTCCTGTATGAAGTGGGTCAGTTGGTGATTTCTGAGTTTTAGACTTTGTGAGCATCTCTGGCAAGTGTCTTAGCTTAATCTAGGGGCAGCACAGCAATGATCACCTCATATGGTCTAGCATTTTGCACTCTCCACATAGGTGTGATTGTTTAAATTGTTTACCTGCTTTGCCAATTGTCCTCAAGAATCACTGAAGGCTGTTCACTCTTTTATGCTCACCTTGCTACCAATAAATCTAATGTTCTTCACTCCTGCTTATTCTTTACCTATTTGCATTTGGATGCATGGTTGAGTGGTTGGGAATTTTCCTTTGTTTAACCAATAAAGTGCAGCTCAATTTTTTTTTTGGGGCTGTCTAGACAGCTTTGTCTCGCTGCTCTAATCTTAGATATTATTGAATACTGGACTTTGTTGATTTTCAGTTATTTGTTATTGGCTATTTCATTTTTTTTCCCAATTTTTTCATGTTTTCTTTTTAAGCCTCCAGATAATTTTCGACACTGTCTTAACAGAAATTATGTACCTTTACAGTTTATGGATGAAAATGGAGAGAGGCAACATGTGTGGCAGACTTCATGGGCTGTCAGCACCCGCTTTGTTGGTGGTATTATTATGACTCATGGAGATGATTCTGGTCTAATGCTACCCCCGAAAGTTGCACCAATACAGGCAATTGTGTTTTACTATTATTGATTTCAGAAGTTAGCGTGTATGTTTTTGTTATTGTTGCTGTCAATTTATATGCATTTGAATCAAAGCTACTCTGGTATTTGTCAGGAATCTTTCACTTTATGTACTTTATCTAAAGAGGTAGAGATGTCTCAATTTGTTAAGCAAGTTTGTTGTTGCCCTCTTTTGTGGTTGTAATATATCAGCACAACCTGGGGGGGGTAGCTGTGTTCAGGCTCTTGGACAAACAATCTTTTGTCTATTGGAGAAAAATCTTTCATCAGGACAATCTATGCATATGCATTTGGTTTCAGTCTTCTGCTGAGTGCCTGTATGAAAGTAAAGTTTGAGTTTCTAAGTTGCCATTTTCTCATTACATCATAGATAATAGATAACTTGTTTTCTGATTTGTACTATCATTTCAATTTGTGCTTCATATCTCCGCTGCATCCTTCCAGGTGGTGATTGTGCCAATCTGGAAAAAAGAGGATGAAAAAACTGGAGTACTCAATGCAGCATCTTCTGTAAAAAACATCTTGCAATCTGCTGGTATCAAAGTTAAGCTCGATGACACAGATCAGAGAACCCCGGGATGGAAGTTCAATTTCTGGGAGATGAAGGTCTGTCCTTATTTTTGTTAAGTAGATGAAAAAAAGAAGTTACAGTAATTAATGATTTATACCCCTAATTAATTATGACTTGCATCAAAGGTAGCCAAATGAGTCTCGATGATTAAATCTTGTGGTAATCTGTCAAAAAGAATCTGAATAGACCATGTTCTTGTGCCTGATGACATGCTTTTGCCATTTTATGACCTGTGCAGTATGTTGGACCTGATCCTCATTTGCTTTATAAGAAAAATAGTCTCAAACATCTTTGATCATAAAAGGAGAGCCTTTGAAATGTTTTGAACAACACCCTTATCTCTTCATGCAAATACTAAATAATACCTTGGTTTTGATAGGGAGTCCCTCTGAGGATTGAAATTGGTCCTCGGGATGTTTTAAGTGCAAGCGTGGTCATATCTAGGAGAGACGTTCCTGGAAAGCAAGGAAAAGTGTTTGGAATATCCATGGAGCCTTCAATTTTAGAAGCTTATGTCAAGGACAAGTTGGATGAGATCCAGTCATCTCTTCTGGGAAGGGCAACATCATTTCGGGATAGGTGCATTTTCTTGCTCTAACATTTGTGTGCAATGGAAGCTTAGTTATTAATTTTGTGTGAGCTCTGCTTTTCATTGTGGTCATCTATTATTACTTTTCAGAAATATAGCATAATCTTAGGACATTATTGCACAGTTATTTACCTGCAAGTTATATCTTGCTGACAGAATTTGCTTATAAACAATGAAACCCTGCACCTCACCACAATAAAAATGCTAATATTTATGCATTGCCCACTGCTTATGTCCGTTTCTTCACGGACTTTGCTTTGATGTCAAGGCAGTAATGGCACCCATAGGTCTTCTGATGAGAAAAAACAGGTTGTTAAATAATGCAAAAATAAGTTAAATATTTAAACATCCGAGGCATTATCGTCACGGCAGAGCATCTGTCAGAAAAAGAATGCCAGCATGATTAATAGGAAGCGATGAACTCATTTTTAGCAGAAAGGATGTGAGAATTGTTCTACTAAAACCATAGGTTTTCCTTTTTGTATCACTAACCAAACGATGAAAACTGCCAAAGCAATGGAAGTGGGAGTTTATATGCTTCATCTTAACAACTTCAGGTGCTCTTTATCATCGTGCATATGGATGGCATCATTATTCTGGAATCTTAAGACTGTGCCTCGCATGAGTGCAAGTGGGCTTTTTTTCTTTTTTTCTTGTGTAGTTGTGTACTGATTCCACTACTGAAAAGCCAACAGTTTTTCAAGTCCATCAGATTCCTGTACTCCACAGAACCATCTAATATAATTCTCATGTTCTTGCAGTAACATTGTTGACGTGAGCTCATATGATGAACTCAAAGCAGCAATAACCCTTGGTAAATGGGCAAGGGGTCCTTGGTCAGCCAGGTATTATCTTGTTACCTGTTGCTAGTAGTGGATAAAGAAGCACTGCGCATGAGTATCATCATACTGGGAGACTTGCATGCACGTCTAATATCAGGTTGTAATTGTTGACTGTAGTGATGCGGATGAACAAAGAGTAAAAGAAGAAACAGGGGCAACAATTCGGTGTTTCCCCTTTGAACAGCCTCAAGGGACAAAAACATGCTTGATGACTGGCAGCCCAGCAGAAGAAGTTGCAATTTTTGCAAAATCTTATTAAGTATTGTCCCCGTCAAACAAACGTTCGAATGGTCTCATTCAGGAGAACAAATACCTATGGTAAATTCTGCCATGGCTTCCTGTCCTTGTTTCAGTAAATTTTTATTATTAGATTGACTAAAGCAGAGTGTCATATCAATCACATCGAGCTGTTAAAGCTAGGTCATCTTGTCATAAATTTTTACCAAACATGAAAGAGATTTCAGAAGGAGGGAAAACATTGCTTTTGGTGGGGGTATAGACAGACAGAACTCCCAAATATCCTTATGATGATACGGTTTCTTGTGTGAACTGTTTCCATCTCAATCAGATAGCGGAAGAAGTGGACTTAAAATACCATTTTTGTATTCTCTGGAGGTAGATTTGCTATCTTATTAAATTTCTTTGGAAATGCCAGAGCTTGCTTTGACTTGTAACATGGTGGTGAAGTGCTAGTTCAGGTTGCAACTGGCACATATGGATCAGGTTTATATGCCACGTGTGCATCCTGGATCTGGGATGCACATGAGGCGTGGATATGCCACCTGGATGAATAATTGATCCAGGATGCACATGAGGCGTGGATATGCCACCTGGATGAATAATTGCTTCATTAATTTTGCTAGAGCTCTTACCACGCTATCAATGGTTAAGGGCAGCTTTCTTGAGGAGAGTTAGAATGCTCAAACCAGGACATTTGAAGTTCATCACATGTTGTCTGGTTCAGAGGCATGTGGTGGACAACTCCGGTTTAGATCCGGGCAACGGCGCCGGCCGATTTTCCTCGTTATTTTCCCGGTGCGCCGCAATGTGTCTCTAATCTATCCCCAGCACCATTAACACTCGTTGGAGAGTGTTCATATGATCCCAAACACTCTTCAAAGCTGAAAATACTTTGATTGTTTCATGCTTTGATTTTGAGTGGTCAAACCCTAGAATGTGGCAAGGAGCAGGTGGGACATGATGCCATCGTCTCTTAGAAAGCATCCCATCCCCACCACTATGTTTCGGGATGGGTGGGGGAATCTTTCTCACACCATTGGACTATCTATCCCAGAGAGCATTCACCACCAGTAGTCACCATGAAAAATATTACAGGATCCTGTCCGTATGTGTTGCCTTACTTTTTTTATTCAAGGGGTTGTTTGTAATTATGTTTTAAAAATGTTTTTTTTTTAAATTAAAAAAATAAGTGTTTTTAGATATTTTCATGTGTTGATATTCAAAATATTTTTTTAAAAATAAAAAAAATATTTTAATGTATTTTTGAACGAATATCACTTTTTTAAAAATAACCTTAAATATATTTTTAAACAGTCATTAGAGGTTTATGCAATAAATTTTTGATTTCTATTTTTTGTTTTAAATTAATTTTTTTAATGTTCTCAAATTATTTTAATGTTAAAAATAATTTAATATATTTTTAAATTAAAAAAACAATTTTACTTATATTACCGACCAAAAATATATTATTGTTATTACACTGTCAAATGGTATATAAAGAAATAAAACCCAGCTTAATTTATTCCATTTTAAATCTACAGCTGTCGTACGTGGTCCTAGGTCATTAGAATAAGAAGAGAGATATTATTTCATTTATTTTTAAAAAAACTTTGAGTGTAGCCTGATTGAGTTTGAGAAGGTTATTTAAATTACTTAAAACCTAATTGGATTAATTGGATTTCATTAGTTTTTTTAATTCAGCTTGAAATCTCACCGGGTTAAATTTTGAATCATGAATTTCTTGGATGTACAAATTTAATAGCTATGCTTACATCAAGTAAAAATTAAGCTGGTTCTTTTTTTTTTCTTTTTTTTTTTAAACTGATGCAGCTTTATTTATATCTATTTATTTATTTTTTGTTTTAAATTATTTTTTTTGTATTTTTAAATTATTTTGATGTGTTGATGTTAATGTTTTTTTTTTTAAAATAAAAGGTATCTTGTTAATATATTTCTAAACAAAAAATATTTTAAAAAACAATCTCAACTACACTCTTAAACATATTTTTTATCTATTTTAATCGGTCATTTACATTTACAATTTTTTTTTTTAAATAAAATTTTCTCCCATTAAAAAAATAACATACAATGCCAAGTGGCTGCGTTACAGAAATACGAAGATGGAGAACGATCCCTGATCTGTGTTGATGGAGCGAAAGGGTTTTGTCTGGACACAATTCTAGGGGGGGTAATACGATGGGGAGAGGAGTAGGTAGGATTGGAGTGCCTAGATGAAAAAGGGTGCATCTTGGCCGTCCGTGTTTGTGATATGGCAATAAGGGGTCTATCTGATGACGTGGAAGGATCAGGTGCGATTGAATTCGTTGGAGAAGAAGAATCCTGACCTTTTCAATTATGGCGGGTTCTGTGGCGTGGAATAAAAGTCTCAACGCGCTAACGTGTGGGTCCCATTTGGAAAGAAAATATCAAATTGGAAAAAGGAAAAACAAAAAAAGACAAAGAAAGGAAGGTATCAAATTACTGAAGAAGGCATATTGGAGTTTGGCGACGCAAGGAGTTTCCTTCCTTTTTTTTTTTTTTTTTCCTTTTTTCTTCTTTGCTTCAATTATTGAACGCGACGACCCCACAGAAAAACCATATTACTGATCAATCTAGATTGAACAATATATAAATAAATAAAGAATCAATAAATAAATAGTTTTAATCAAGTTGATAAAATCACATATTAACTTGAGTTTTTGAATTATTTTACTAATCAACTCTCTTTTATTTTTTAAAAGTAACCCAAAAAAATTACAAGTTGATCTACTAAATCAATTCAAATATTATAATATTTTTTTCATTCATGTGAGAAAGGAAAAAAGATAATATATATATATATATCAAATTTATAAAATTTGTGCCGATTAATATTATTGTTTTATATATTAAAAAAATAGTAGTTATACATTAGTCATCATGGGACAAGGTTCTTTTAGTGGAAGTTATTAGACAATTTTTTAAAAAGAATTTCATTATTCATTCATGTTTTATTTGTAAATAGATATATTTGCATGTTTTTCATGACAACAATATGGTGTCAAAATAAACATATGATTAGGTTTGTCTATGTTTATGTGATAATCAATATTATATAAACAATTTCATCAAAATAACTTTAAATGTTTATTTTTTTTCTTCGAGAGGTCATATGTCTTTTACTTTTTTACATTCAATTGAGAGGAAAACTCTTACAATCAATATTAATATTAATTGTAAGTATCTCCTCACATGACATTTATAATTGATAAAAAGTACCATGTGTCTATAAAAACAAAGACTTTACATCAATCTATATACGATATTAATATTGATGAGATGATCTCATTCAATACTAACATTGATTGACATATATATGATTATTAAATGACTTTTTGCATGTATATAGTGTAGAGATACGATGACCCTAGATTTTCATATAGAATGCTCGTATCTGGAGGAATCACTAACTCAAAAAGGCATTGATCCCAACATCTTGTATATGATGTATAGCTAAGCCCAAGAGGATTGAGTCTAACATCTCAATAAACCCAAAAATGCTTGAAGCTAATGTGTAATTAAGCCAATGAGGGGTTGAATTTGATATTTCACCTGACTTTATAGCAATCAGCCTTGATCTCTACTGAGCTTCTATAATGAACCTTTTTTTTTTCTTAATCCTTTGCAGTCATATATTTCATGAGAGAAAAAAGTTTTATACTTCGATCCATCACTACAAATATTTTGAAGCAATTAACTTAATTTTGGAGCAAACGAGATATCAAAGATAGATTATCTTCAATGGGGGTCTTAGTAGCATTATACACCGACTTTATAATAATTTTATGACTTTTTTATATTATGGTTTGATTTGAATTCGAGGAGACATTATAAGAAAACACAATTCTTTTTAATGAGCTATTCTAATAGAATCGAGATCAGTTTAAAATTCATCTAACAAAATACTCAGATTTAATAAATTAAATTTGGCCAAAAAAGCCAAATCATGAAAACTAATACATTTTTAGCTACATTTTTTTTATGAAATTAATTGCAACTATTAAGAATAAGAACTAGATATGTTATAGAAACCTTCACACACACACACACACACACAAGCTATTGAAATATCATTATTTATTATTTGATCGTATTATTTATTATGGAAAGCTTCTCAACTTATATACAAGCTTAGCTTGTCAAATCATATGCCATACGAGGACTAACTTCAAAATACATAGATCATTAGGTCACCTTTTCAAACCGTGAATCATGGGGTAAACCCAAGTAAACTATATATATATATATATATATATAATACTTTATTATATTTGAATTGAGTTTAATCAAATGAATTGAATTATTAAAATCTCGGTTAAATCAAACAAGTTTAATAAACCTAATATTTTACAAAACTTAGATAAAAACTAAACTCCAAATCAAAACCCTAATCTTAAAATTTCCGAATTAATCCATCGAGGTGGATTTAAAACTATGCTTCAATCGTGATTGTTAACATTTGAGGTTGAATTCTCTATATATTGTTGGGCTTGATCTTTCAAAGTGAAATAATAACGATGGGCCGGAAGTGGGCTTGCTTGCTGACCCATCGATCACCGTTGATTTGTTCAAACAAAATTTTAAGACAAATATACGACAAGAATCATGCAAAGTAGGAAGTTTCGCGAAAAAAGAAACTGGAAGATGGCGTGCTCGTCACCTAAACCCAAAGTCAAAATTGCCCCCTCGCCCCCTCGCTCACTATTTTGACTCTTTGACTTTTTGCTTCAATGCCTTGCTTGCACATCATCAACGTCATCAAATATTTTGAAATTAATTGTTTTTCAAAAAATTCCAGGGCAGTTTGGGTATTGAGAATAAAAAGGGGAAGAGGTGGTCAAATAGGGCTTTCGTGGCGTTCATCCAAAGTTGTTCTTAACGCCAAGAAAATTTGGCTTCCTTCTCAGAAAATATCCAAAATTTCTTCACTCGCCGGAGCTTGAATCGCCGTCGTCGGTAGGTTTCTGGCATTGCCTTACAGCCCAGTTTCACTGAAGATAATTCAAGAAGAAGAAGAATAGAATCACTTCGAAGATTTTGCTGATCGGAGGAGACGACCAGGATATTACTATTACTATATTTATCATTTGCTTCGAAAAAATTGGGGAGTTTTAGGAGGATGCGGCGGCGACTCTGATGATTATGAAAGAAAAAGATAATTTATAAAACGAAAAAAGGTATTATTTTGATTCATTTCTACGATTTGCTTGCTTTATTACTGGAGATAAATTTCTCTGGTTTTGGCCTTGATCGTAAAGGATTCGAGTAAAGAGAAGATTAGATCAGGAGGTGGGGAAGGCAGATCTACTGTATAAAGTGCAAGATTGCGGGAAAGAAAGGTTTTTGAATTAGGGTCTGTTTTGTTGTTGCAGTGATTTATGGAGTGATATGAGTAAGAATTGATTGATGTTTTGTATGTCTTGGAATGATTGCGTAAACTCGCTGGATTTTTGGAACCTGCCGGCGAACGCTGATTTTTTTGCTGGATTTTGGAATCTGCCGGCGAAAGTGAGATTTTGTTGTTGTTGTGATGTGTGTTTTCTAGAGCTATTGATGATGGGTTCTTCTATCCATGTTGATTTCTTATCACTTGTGTTTTTTTATGGTATTGATCTGTCCAATCTCCCTGTTTTTTCGCAAACCTATCTATCCCAGTGTTATCCAGCTTTGGAAGGAGCAAAGGATATATGGGTTTGTTCTTGTAGGGTAGGTAGTCGTTTAAATCTGGCAAACAACAAGATCTGAAGAAGTGAGCACTGTTGTTTTATGGTTGAGATTAGAAGACGGGATCTTCGTTTTTTGGATGCTATTTGGACCAGGCACAAGTTGATTAGTGTTTCTAGCAATTAGATTTACTGTCTTGTTTTGTTGTCACATGTTTTAGATACATTAAGGATGAAATACTACTGTCTCATGTCCTGTCCTGTGTGACATCTCCTACTTGATTATCTTATTACATACAAAGAAGACCTGCAGCAAAGCCATATAGAATCTGAATTGAGGGAGTCTTTGCAACCCTTCAAAAATGTTTAAAACACGATCTACCTGAAGGTCTCGTTATCAGCTTTGAACTACATGGAAATGTGTTGAATTAGCTATTCTGTTCTTTCTGAAATCTGTCTTGATTTGAGTTGCTTACGTTGTTTTCCTTGTTTCGCAGGTAAGAAGGGCAGAAGCATATTAGAGGTTTAGATCTTTCAGCGATTACTAGAAGGAAATTCTTTCTGTCAAGATTGGGGGAATCAGAGTAAGTTCTGGGATTTTCCAATGTTTCCACATCCATATTTAAAATTAATGTGCTGATTGTAGATGGCGATAATGCAGGAACACTAGTAATGATAAGCAGGGACTTGTGACTATCAATTGCTGTTTAATATGGCTTGCTTTTTGGAATTTGTTGAGGGGTGTATGATATTCATATCATATCAGTATGTGTATGGCTGATGATTTGTATTTTCTTACAGGCTAAATCCTCGGCCACTCCTGTGACCAGTAGGAAGCAAGGAGCCACGGCGTCCTACAAGACTTTGGGTGGTGGATCATCAGTTGATGGCCTAAAAACAGTAGGATCTGCAAGCATGATGAGTGCGGTAGGTCTAGAACTTACGAATTTTATAGATCCTTATTTGACTTGGAAGACAGTTACAAAAGGCCACAGGAGTACCTCAAGGCGTAAGCCAGTTGTTAGAAGCTTTAATGGGAAGGCAAAACTATTAGATGAGAGTACCAGAAATGTGGATGACATGACAGTTTCAGATAATGAGAAGGTAAATATTACACTACTTTGTTTGCACTTGTTTCTAATTGTTCCTGATTGATTTGCCTCCATGCTGTGCGGGGATTTTTAACATTTGTTCTCTACATGGCAGTATGGTGTGGCTGTTCTTGGCTGCCGCTTTAGTGGAAAAAATGAGAATGAGCATGTACCCATTAAAAAACGAAGACATACAGCCCAGGGCCCTCCACAACCTACTTGTACCACATTTCCATGTGTTGAAGTGGTTGAACCTAATTCAAGTGGGAAAAGACGACGTAGAGCAACTGATGCTTCTGTGCCAAATAAGCTCAATTTGAAGACATCAGAGGTCCATGATAAGTTTGATTACAGTGATGACTTCTCAGGCATTGAGATACTTGCAGCTGTTGCTTGCAACAATGGTATGATTAATGATGCAGCTCGTGAAGAAAGTTTAATAATGGAAGAATCAACACGAGGAGTGGGCTCATCTTCTTCTGCAGTTCCGCCCAAAGAAATTGTTGCATCCATAAAAGATATGGCTCATGAAGATAGACCAGAGGCCTTTCAAAATAGTGAAGTTACGGTTTTGCATACATCTGCTGGTACAGATGATAGCATAACAGGAGAAGGATCGCTATTGTCACGGGATGAAATGTTGAATTTGGACTTGAATGTTACCTGGGAGCAAGCTTGTGACACCTTGAGCTGTGATTCCAGTGAAAATGATTTACGAAGTTGTGAGGTTAAGCCTGAAGCCTTAGAACAACAAAAGCCTCCTGAAAGTGTGGTTTTGTCAGATTTACTTGGGGATAATACACCCGATGATTTGATTAGTTTGTCTCTCGGGACATGTGAATCTAGTAGAGAGGAACCTAAATCTGAAGCCTGCTCTCTCCATTATGGAAAACACGAAGAACATTTTCCATCCCTATCTTGTAATGCCCCGGAACCCTCCATTTGTGATGTTGCCATTGCAGAAGCCTCCAATCAGGTTGTTTATGGGGATGAATCCCTAGATCTTCCATCATGCAATACCCTCCCTAGCCTTACTCACAAGCAGTGTTCTGAAATGTGTTCATCAGATGATCAAGTCAGAAAAGTTTTTTGTACTGAAAGTGTGCAGGTTGAGTCATGTAATGTTTCTCCTCACTGTCAACCAAACTCAGAGAGAGCTCCTAATGAGATTGATCTTTCAATCTCAAATGGTAATGGAGAGAATTATCAGATAGCATCCTGCCCGCATGAAGATGGGAAGTTAAATGCAAGTAGCTTGGAAAACTGTCCACCGATAGGACCTGCTTGGCTTGGAGTTGATTCTGGAGGTCGAGAAGAGGAATCAGGTGACCAGCAGTATTCGCCAAATAGAAGAGATATTTATTCGTCATGTTTGTCTTCTGAGAAAGGCCAACCAGTGATGGAAGTGGATGCTAATGGGACCAATGAGGCTTCTGCTGCCAATAAAGCAGAAGCTCATTCTCCAGTGCAAGCCAGGTCTGAGGAGCTGATGCAGAAGTCTTCTGCAGACTCTACTGTCACTCCTGGAGATGCATGCGAAACACATGCTAATGGCTTTACAAATGGCTCAGCTAAGGTTAATATGGAAGATCTGGAAGATAGCTTTGAATCAGATTTTTATCAAGCTGATAAGGTTCATATAGTTGGCATAAACAGTGTAGAACCTCAGGCTGGTTATGATTCTCAGTTTGAGGATGGGGAGTTGAGGGAATCCGATACACAGTATTGCTGGGATGAAAATGGGGAGGATGGTGAAGTCGAGCAGGTGGACTATGAGTCTGAATGTGATGAAGAAAGACTCCGTGTATTGGATAATGAGAAGGAAATGAAGGTTGAGATAGGTTCCAGTTCAGGATCTGATTATGTTAGTAGAAAAATTGAACAATGTGGGATGGGAGATTCTCTGAGAGATGATTCGCTTAGCCCAAAGACAAGAACTTCAGATGTCACTATTGACAAGGATTTCCTGTCTGGAGTGGTTGGGTCAAAGGCATCCAATAGAGATTTCCTGTCAAGCATTGAAGAGCCCAATGCCATATTTAGGAAGCATATTACACTTAGGAGCAGGTGGATTATTGTTTCTTTACTGGTTTTACATGCTTTTTTTCTTCATAAATTAAATTGTTCTAGCTGCTGATTTGTGCTTATCCTGATATTTCAGAGCCAACAGTATTTATAATTTATGTCATCGAGATGAAAGGGATGCAGGTTCCCAAAAAATCATGGGAAGGGACAGGGCTGTTCCTCAAATGCGTGACAGAAGTCCTGGAGCCCATCGCTCTGTCAATGATGCACCTGGCTACTGTGACTCAGAAAGGCGTTATTTTTGCACTTATCGTGGCAATTACACCTCTGGTTCTTCTAGAACTAGAGTTGGTTTTGATAGCCGCAGATACAGAATAACCTCAGACCATGCGGTCTCTCAGGGAGCAGGGTTTGCAGGATCTGACAGTCGCAGGCGATTTGTTAATCCTTCTTCAAACAGCTCATGTGAACGGATCACGAGGAGGAGATCACCTGCCAGCAGAGATGATTTATACCGTGCACATACAGGAATGCTGCCTGTGAGAGATGGTAGTCCAGTCAGGAGTGGGTTTAGAAGATTTGCAGGAGGGGTTGCAACAGGAGGCTTGAGAGGGGAATACCACAGGCCAATGCTAGAGGACAAGATTGAGTATCCTAATCGGCGGATGTTTAGGAGAGAAAGAAGCATTTCTCCCCTATGCAGGGGACAACCTTGCTACCCCTTCACACACAAGAAATCTCGGTCAAGATCCAGAAGTCGCTCTCCATATTTAACAAGGGACAGAAATGAGGCAAGGCTTCGTAGCAGGTCTCCAGATTTTAGGACTAATGCTCGGATGGATAGAGTGAGGCTGCCATTTCAGAAGCGTATCCCAGCTGATTTTTGAAGAGGGGTTTATCCCCCACAAGAAGAAATCACTTTACACAGCATAATCCCAGATGGTTTGATGATCGAAATGGTGGTTTAGATGGTTTCAGGGGAAGAAAATCACCCATTAATACTTTCCGTTCAGATCAAAGATTTGATTCAGTGCGGACCTCCCGGAGATTGGATTCAGAGGATCAGTTCAGAGAGATGATACGGTCCAGAAAATTAAACTTCAACGATACAAGGAGTGCTAGCAGGGGAGGTGAATTTGACGGCAGTGATGATGGTAGGAGAAAGCATAATAACAGATATGAGATGGTTCAGCGAGTGAGAAGATATGATACAGATGGTGATCTGCGGCGATTCCGGGTTAATGCAGAAGATTCCTTGGTGGCTAATAATGTTACCCCTAACTGTGATGATGGAAACATAATGACTGACAGAAGGCCTGGAGAAGAGTAGTTTATATGAGCTTTGGGTTTATCTGATGATAGTTTTTCCCTTTTCTTTCGTTTATTGTTTATTGTATAAACATTTCAAGTTTTGGCAGGAAGCATCTCAATTCCATCCTCTTTTTTTTCTCTTACCGGTGGTGCTTGTGAGGAAGCACTCTCACGAGTTGTATTTTCCTTGGCAAGATTCTTCTCCTTCCTTTTCATAGGGGTTAGATTTTGCATTTGTTAATTTTTTCTCCTCTTTCCATGTTTCTTTTCCCATCCCTTACTCGTTTTGATCCACAAGCCAACTCTGGCTGTTGTAAGCTCAGTTATGAGGCCATTAAGGTATTATAATGATCAATGGAACTCAGAAGTGGTGTTTGGTTGTAACTTTGATTTATTCGCCTCTCTCGTAGCATGAAGTCACTGGCCAGCTTTTTCTACTGATTATTTATTACATATAAGGCTTATAATAACAGAACCCTTTTCGTTCTCTTTCGTTTATTGGGGAGGGTGGGAAGGCAGGGCTTTATCCTGAGTAAAGTCCACTGTCTCCTGCTTTTGCTAGAGGAATTGTGGGATACAGTTGGATTTGCACATGCCGCAGTGTTTGCTTTCATGCACATGTTTTGTCTAGATCAGGTTCAAAGAAATTGAATTCGAAGTCTTATGGGTCGTTTGTCTATATAAATGACTTTTTTTTTTAAATCATTTCAAGTCTTCACTCGATGAAACGATATGGGTGGAAGGGAAGGCAGGGCTAGAGGTGGAGTATAGACCACTGTTCTTGCTTTTGCTTGAGTAATAGTGGGGGATACAATTGGATTTGAGGTTCATCTTTCTTGGAAAAGGACAGGCACAGGCCGCAATGTTTGATTTTTCATGGGTTTTTGTTTTTGTCTCGGTCAGGTTCAATGAGCTTCAAATCGAAGTAACGACAACTTGGGACTACGAAATTCTCCATGCTTTAAATATTCCCTTATCCTTCAATTGTAAGAAATCCATTTAATCTTGTGTCTTGATGTCTAAGTTGAGGCTCATGTGCTCCCTCCTATTTCAAACTTGTATTCATATCCCAGAAGGAGATCCCAGAAGGAGAAGAGTCAATTTTCTAGACATCGCATATGTTTCTGTTGCAGCAAAGCTTTCAAGCTGTTCTGTTTATCTTCAGACATGAGTCATGGCCAAGGGGATAATTGGGTTCACTCAGAATTCGAAATGGCATGAACATTCCTTTCTGTTTTGTATTCAATATCCTTCAATTTGCTAACCCGTGATAGAAGTCTTAGACTGAGCCAACCTTGGAGCCGGGTTTAATAATGTTTTTTGATGATGATATTTTTGACCAAACTAGTGTAAGAAAACACTAGAAACAAAACTATTGAAAGTAGTGGAGTGTGCGCTGTAGTAAACTCAGACTTATATAATTTTGCAATAAAAAGAGAAGGATTTCTAATTTATAAAGTTCTGGAATAGAACTGCTAGATTTCTAAATCACCAGCTAAAGCTGATGGACTCAAAATGAAGATTATCTGTTGAAAAAGATGAACAGACTGCTGCCACTTCTTGCCTCATCATCCTCGGTCCGCTAACATAAACTCCTATATTTTCCTCCTTAAATTCTGATAATATTTCTGCAAGAATTATATCCAAAGGAAACATGATTTACTTATAAAAAAATCTGTTTGTTAGAAGTTTGTAAATTCAAGAACTGCTTACTTTTCAGATTTGGCCTTCGTCCGAGCAGCACTGTGGTGGCTTGACGAAGTGATTGGTGAGGAAAGCTTTCTAGTTCTGTTTCATACACCAACGAAGCAGGCGATGGAGCTGGTGTTGACATATCTATGGTCCGGATTTGATTTAGTTCCTTACCATTTTCTCTGTTGTTCCATAGAAAAGCTGCAGAGGCAGCAATTGTTATGGCTACACAGACAAATAACATGCAGAAAGCTGCACTTGCCGGCATTGGATACTTCATGTTGTTGGTATTGTGATCAATTGGGAATATGTAGAATCGTGTGAGAAGGCCAATCAACAGAAGGAAAATGATAAAAGAGGAGGAGATTATCGCGCCGAGCCACAGCCAGCTGTTAGGGCCTAGCACTGCAGAAACTGGTGCATCGGATGGATCAGGCTTGAACAATATTGTTCTGATAGAACTCTTGTTCACTGTTTTTGGCTCTGTCTCTTGGGTTATGTAGGCTTCAATCTGTAGCTGCAATCGAGAGAGGTCAAGAGTGGTCCCTGAAACTGGGAGAAGAAGTTCAAGCATGGCGAGATTGGCATATTTCTTGAATGCACATATGAGGTGAATCCTCGGAGTCCTGCTGCCTCTTCTGTTGGATTGAAAGTTCATCTCGCGGATGATGGAGATGAAAGGAGTTATGCCACTTCCACCACTCACCAACACCAGCTTCTCATACCTGGGACAATTTTTTCTACGTTAATTCAACTGCCTGAAAAATTTCAATGTTGATGTATAGATTCTGCTAACATTTGATTACCTCATAAAATTGGTTGAAGGAGGTTCATAGGGTCCTTCAACAGAGACCTCAAGTCTGCTAGTCGGAGAAGGGGAGGACAGAATCTGATACAACTCGTGAGACCAACTTCCATCGCATTTGATAACAACGCTTATCTTATCAGAATCCATATTGCTGTTCGAGGTAATTGTAAAGGGATGCCATTGCATCCTGGAAATGCTAGGCACATTTATGAATGCGATGCTTGTTGGTGCATAACTCAATCCTGCAACAACGATGAACAAAAAGAATGTCAAATAATATATCGAGTGATTGCAAAACCTGTCCCTAAGAGGCGTGACGTGATGACAAAGGACTTGAGATATGTACAACAGGTCTCGAGTTCGAGTCAGGACGTGCACCTCTTGTAAGAGCAGAGGACAGCCAGGGTTTTACTCCAGCCGGGGTAAACAAAGTACGTTTTCTAGGGGGTAGGGTTTCTTCAAATAAAAAAAAAAGAGAAGATAATTGCAAAACCTTTCAGTAGAATCTAGTTACAAAATCTTGACTTCACCTGAGCTCTTGGAGAAATTCAACTCCACTGTTTTAGATGGTAGAATGCGTGCTGCCACAGAACGGATTTTTTTCTGAGATTGTAACAGTCTCAAATACCGATCGATCAAGAAGAGGTAGAAACCAGGAAGGATGAGGCAAGATTGAGCAAAACCAATATGGAACACATAGAAGATAACAAACACAACGTAGAGATGGTGACTATAGTAGAAGAGCTCGAAAAACTTTCGCCTTATCCGTCCGAAACTTGTTGCCCACATGACCAATCCAGCAAGCAAAGCTATTTCTCCAGCCACATTGGAAACTTTCGCCTTCTCCGTCCGAAACTTGCTCCATTCGAGCATCTGCCACATTCAGCATAAACATGGTTCTTAATTTCAGCAGCAAGCACTTAACCATTACAGATGCAGTGACTTAGAATTCGTAGATTCCATAGAATATATTACCTGTGATATCTGCTGTGTACTGGACCAATAAATAACGTAGCATAAACCATGTGCAGTGAAGATGGCCATGGTAATATGACCTAGCCATATGTGGTACTTGATGCTTGCCTCTGAAGTGAGGCCAAAAAAGTGCAAAACTGACGATCCTCTGGCCACTGGAAAGAAGAGAAAGGCTAGGCAGGTGTTTCCCACAAGCCCTAGACTCAGACCTGCAGTTTCCAACTTCACTTCCCACCTGCCAAAATGCTCAAGAAATCAACCACCCTTCAAATTGTTAGAAGTATTTGAAAGAGAAAAGGAAAACATGGTTAGCGTGGTGAAAAGCAATCTCATCCATGTAAATATTGCTCTCCTAAGAGAGGAAGTCCTCATGAACTTGGACCTGAACTAAAAGAACTTCGAATTGAAGATTAATTCCAACAAATATTGATCAAAATTCGTTTAGGACTCTTAAAATTGTTCTGCAAGTTGAGAAAGAAACAGGCCTTACACTTGATTTTTTTCTTGAGCAGCTTGTACGGAAGCAAAAGCAAAGATATCATGCATGTAAGAATACAAGGACCAGACCAATAATGCGACGAACATGGCCAGAAAAGTTAGCTCTGTCCTGGTAACAATCCCAAGCGGACCTTTCGTTATCGCCAGCCGTCTCGACAGGATCATCTGAGAAAAGAACCTGCTGTTTCAAGAAGAAATTTGAATTCATTAGTTAATGGTTTTCCTCAATAAAACCTTTCCATAATCCAGCAATACTTACCTGGTGTTGTGATCATGATCATATTTCTTTACGAGATGAAGATACAGGGAGGCAACGGTAGCGATGAAGAGGATAGGAAATGTATAAATCAGAATGGTGGAACCTACAAATCAAAGAACCAACATAAGATAAAAACAGAGTCTCTTCTTTTCTTACAATTAGACAGCTAAAACCTTACACAACATACCTTGTTCTCCAAGATAAGTGGAACTGGTTTTTTTCTCAACATCAGGAAACCAGTTCAAGTAGAAGGTGTTAGTAGGCGTCATGGACCAAATCATCATGTACCCCAGAAAAACCACCATTAACAACAAGGTTATCACTGCTGAAACCATCTTCATTGATGAAGCAGAAGGTCCAGAACCCATCTCTTCCTATCTATCTTGTAGAACACAGTAGGACTACTTCTGGTCTTAAATGAGCATCTATGTCCTACCGTTGTATATATAGTGAAGTATACTAATATATAGATCAACTGTCATTCATGCATGTTTAAATGGATATGACCCGTCACTTATTTTTCTATATATATATATATATATATAAAAGTCAAATTAATATTGGGTGACTGTTCAAATAACTCATTAATTAAATATAATTATAGTTTCCTTCACGTATAGATCAATACATTTTAACTAACTGGGTGTTAAATATTAATTATGGAATATATTAGTTTTTTTTTCAAAATTAAATAACATAATGGCTAAAAAATATTTCCAAAATATTACAACTGATTTTAATTATTTTGAGTGTTTTAAATTGAAAAACTGAATTGAACCTGAAAGTGAAGCATGCGCGTCTTATGAGGTGTTTGACACTATATTTTAAAAATGTTTTTGAAAAAAAATATTTTTTTTTATTTTAAATTAAAAAAAATTATGTTGTTAAATTATTTTGATGTGCTGATCTTAAAAATAATTTTTTAAAAAATAAATATCATTTTAATACATTTCTAAACAAAAAATACTTTAAAAATTACACTCTCAAACAAGAATTTAATCGGTCAATATATATATATATATATAATGCATGTGACGCATGCCTGTCCCTACAAACTATAATATTTTTTTAAAAATAATTTTTCAACCGTGATATTTTGAGTGTAATTTCTTAGCCATACGGTGTTTTGTTTTTCTCTGTTTTTATAAAAAAATTCGTATATTAATTTAAATAGTATTGGGACCCGTGACCACAAAGTTGATAAAATATGAAGACTTTTGGTCCCCATTGTTTTGTTGTTTCTTCAAAAGCAGTGGACTAAGCAATGCCACTGCTTGGCCTGCAATCATTTTTTCCTCCATTAATTATATATTTTAGATAAGACTATTATTCATATCGTGATTAGTACAGCCCCAGTAATTTTTATCCCTTTTCTAGTCATTTTTTCAAAATTTTATTTAGTTTAGCTTTGCTTTTTAGAATATATAGGATGGTTCAACACCTATATATTAACTAGACATGAACACACAAATCTGAAAAAAACCCTCACCGACTAAGCGAAAAATAATAATTAACAACCATACATTATACGAGTAAAAAAATAAAATAAAATAAAATATAAAAAACTATGACACTAGAAGTTCTTATATACGACACCACAAGTCATCTTCCCACTGTAAACAACTCCCATTGGCTTTATGCCAGTGAGTTGACAGTACTGTAGTTTAGTAGCCATCATAGGAATAATAAAATTATATGTGCTTCTCAAATCCACCATTGATAGATATATATGAACCAGAAGGTCCAGACACACTTAATCTTAACGACACCTGTACTGTTAGAGAATAATATAAATTATATTCTGGAACCTCACCTAACAGCTTAAAGTTTTAGATGAGATGATTCCTTGACATTGTATCAGAGCCTTATTGACCTATTGGTCACGAGTTCAAATCTCACCACCCCATTCTATTTGATAAAAAACAAGCACAAGGTAGTGTGAGCTTGTGCAAACTTCAAGCCTAAAGAGTTTTCATTTGAGGATGTGTATTAGAGAATAATATAAATCATATTCTGTGACCTCACCTAACAGCTTAAATTTTTAGGTAAAATGGTTACTTTACATGCAATCCCAGTCTTCTCCTTAAAATGCTGAAGGCGTATTCTCTCTCCTCACCATGCCATACCATACCATGTGTATAAAAATCATTACTCACCAATTGTCTTGCTACAAGTCAGCCTTATTGATTTTCATTCCTACCTTCTCATGTGAATTTGGACCAGTAGAATATTTATAGATTACATTATTTTTTAAAATATTTCATATTTAAAATATATTAAAGCAATATATTCTTATTTTTCAAGTTTATTTTTATTTTTATATATCAAATTGATTTAAAATTATAAAAAAATTCAAAAAATATTTTTTGAATACAAAATAAACAAATTTCTCTTTTAGATAGTTGTCTTGAAAAAAAAAACAACAAAAACATATCTAATTAGAAATATTAATTTAAAAATATATAAATAAATTTATATGTGAGATATTTTTTAAACAAGTTTTTTATTTTCAAAATAAAAATTAAAAAAAATATCATTTTTATCATCATTGTCTCCTTTTTTTTTTTTTTTATCACAAACCAGTAATTAAAAAAATATATCTGTTTATCCATACAATACACAAGTGAAGATTGTAATTGCATCAATGACACCACATAACTATATTAGAAGAAGATCACAAGATGATATGATTTTTGCCGAATATGATAGCAATCCTCATTTTGTTCCTAAAGATATTTTACCAAATGTTGTTTTTCGATCAAATAGTCAAGGATCGTAGAGATCTTCACGTATGGATTTAGTTCGTGATGGAATTGCAAGTAGTTTGAAGAGGAGGAGAGAATACTTGTTGGTGCATGTGATTTGCTTTCAGGTTTTGGTTTCTTGCCGGTGGCCACATCGATGCTAGAGTGAGAAGCACATCGGCGCAGATGAAGATGGCAAGCGTGCGGCTGGAGGGGGCAAAGCAAAGAGAGGGAGAAGAAAAGTAGGGTTTCTAGATAAATGGGGTGTGGGTCTCGGGTTTTATGCTAATTATATTATTATTATTATTATTATATAATTATTATTAATTATTATAATAATAGTTAGCATAAAAAAATAGGGGTATTAATTTATAATTTATAATAGAAGAAAGTCTAGATGTTAACTTATAAAGGTTTGTTTTCTTGTTTAAAATTGTTTTTCAGAAAAATTGTTTTTTTATTTTATTTTAAATTGTTTTTTTATGTTTTAAAATTGTTTTGATAAAAATAATTTGGTGAGAGAATAAATAAAAAAAAATAATTTACTTGAATTATTAATTATATTATATTATTATAATTATTAAATCTACACTATATATATATATATATATATATATATATATATATATATATATATATATATATATGCCCTTTAAAGTAATTTCACAGGTTAAAAGCAACATGAAAAACTTGGTAACCAAACACTTCAATACTTATTTTGAACCACAGGTAAAATACTTTTTATGAAACTGTTTTTTTAAAACTTCAACCACAAAAACAAAAACTGTGCCAAACACACCCTAAGTAGGCCGGCTTCCTCTATCAGCTAGCATACAATATTTTGCGATGCGAA
This sequence comes from Salix udensis, assembly GCA_029204005.1. Classification (NCBI taxonomy): domain Eukaryota; kingdom Viridiplantae; phylum Streptophyta; class Magnoliopsida; order Malpighiales; family Salicaceae; genus Salix; species Salix udensis. The sequence continues at coordinate 8,575,121 of CM055035.1, forward strand.
AGGCAGTTGAATATGCTTTTAATAAAAGCAATAATAGAAGGGAGGAGGTGATAACTCCGAAGATGTAATATTGGCCAGGTATATGTCCTGTAGTAAGAGTAGTCGTTATGAATCTGTAGACTATCCCCATCGGGGTGGTGAAGAGAGATCTCCAAATGTTCATTGGCAACATAAATAAAAACAGAAGGATTTCAATATGCAGCAGCTTTGATTTTGATACCGCATAATTTTTTTACAAGTTTCATATAGTGCTACGCAGTATAAAAGGTTATGCTATACAATATTCTTTGCTTCTACAATTATTTAAGGAGCATCATTCCAAAGCCAATACCAAGAAAATTTGCAATAGAAACCCCAAAAATGCTTGCAAGAATTCCAGGAACTACCAGAGAACCCCATCCTTTGGCTGTGGCTATTCCTCATGCTGTTGTAGGGCCTCCAAATCCAAGAATCACAGCAAGACACTACTAAAAAACAGGCCAATTTGCAACGGACGGATCCGTTGCAAATAACAAAGAAAGCCGTTGCTAATATTAATTAGCAACGGCATTTGCAATGGACACAATCCGTTAGAAAAAAGTCGATTCAAATTTAGTTTGCAACGGATAATCCGTTGCAAAATAATTTGCAACGGATAATCCGTTGCAATTTCTCCCGTTGCAAATACACATTTTGCAACGGCACTGCCGTTGCAATTGCAACGAAAAGACCGTTGCAATTGCAACGGAAAGACCGTTGCAATGGCAACGGGCTGACCGTTGCAATAGCAACGGGATTGCCATTGCAATTGCAACGGCAGGTCCGTTGCAATTGCAACGGACAGAAAATTATTTAAATATTTATATTTTTAAAATCTATTTTTTTATATATTTTAATTTTAATTAATTACAACTAAATCTTTTAAAAGCACTAGCAAATATTGAAATATTATTAGTATTGAAAATAACATAAATATGGTGGAAATAAAATTTAAAAGATTAATTAAAAGTCTTAATACACTATCGATTCGATTACATTTACATTTACATGACTAAGTAAATAAACATGAAACTTAAAAATAAATATTTTAAAGTGTTTAAGGCGGAAATGATCTACGATGTTGTTGATGAGAGGAAGATGGACCATTATATGGCATTTGAGGTCGAGGTCGAGGTCGATGTCCTGGTGCCATTGTAGGTGATGGCATCGACGGAGCCACAGGTGATGGCATCGACGGAGCCATAGGTGTTGGCATACCTAGACCCATATGTCCTACCAAGAGCTTAAGAGAATCCTTAATGGAAGACATTTCATTTCTCATTTCATTTCTCATATCATCAATAGCTTCACGATTTTGTTGCAATTGCTCTTCATACCGTCTAGTAGTTGTTGTGCTTGGATATGATGAATTTACTGAGTAGGTATGTGAAGAAGAACTCACGTCAACTTTAGATTTAGGCATACGGGGTGCACCATATACTCGACCCTTGCTTACTCCCCCTGAAGCCTCACACCAAGCTGCTCCATCAAATGAGGGATGATTGTCCTGATCAGGTCCATATCTTGCAACCATCTCATTTCTATATTTTTTCCCGCAAACAGACAAGTCCATGTCAAAATATATTAATTTGAATATGAATGATATTTCATATATATATAAAATAAAAATATAAGTACTTACCACCACTATTTTTAGACCGGTTATCTACAAATGTGCCGGTCTCATTTGATTTTTGATGCAAAGCAGAAAAGACCTCAACCCAGGGAAGTTCTTTCCCCCCAGCCTGTTCTTGCTACGAACATGAAAAAAAAAGTAAGCAACAAAAATATTAAACAAATTAAATTACAAGTGTTGAACAACAACATTTCGTACCATACTAGCTCGATATGATGCAAATGACACAGAGCCACCAGAATGGGTACTTATTTTCCCATCTGTTTGCTTCAATCGATTTTGTTTTGATGTTTTGGATCGTTTGCAAAATCTATCGGTAGACCAAACATCGTTGATCATCGTATTCCAATCTTCATTTTGGATCCAAACAGGTCCTTTATCCAGGCAATCGATGATATTTGTGGTACCTATTATTGACATAGCTTTATTTCGAGCTCTTGCCAATTGTTGGTTCAAGGAAGTTCGAGCTTTATCTTCCCATATTTTACGAACAATTGCTTCATCTTCTTCGGGGAAGGCATATTTTTTCTATCAAATACATATGACAATTAATAAATGTTAACATAAACACACATCTCAAACAACCTCATCATTTAACAAAAAACTAGTAAAAAGATTGGAGCATGTTGCTAGATTCCAAAAATCAAATAAAAAGCTGCAAGATGGTGAAGAAACCAAGGTACAGTTGTATTGAGATCAAGAGCATGACCCATCAATCAGCTCTGATTTAGCAAAAGTATCTAAAATAAGCCACATTTGTATGACAGCAAGGCACCTCCTTTATATTTTTTACAACCTGACTTTTGAGAGGATGGTTTTCAGTGAATGAAATTGAGACCTCGGCCTTACGGTTTAGATGCGTGATGCATCTTATCTTAGGTGTGATCTCTAAGATTTCATAGGAGTGATTGCAGAGGCTGTGGAGCTTCACTTTGTTCTGTAATTAGACTTAGTTTATATCTAAGTGGAACTGATACTATGTGTATCTGCATTGAATACAAATGCTTCACATATATTTAATACTGGGAAGTGGGAATTCATATATTCACATTTTCCAAAAATCTTTTCTCAAAATTATTCCGATTTCTCGGCCACATGAAGCGTTATTGAACCTGAAAAATTAAAGTAACAAACGTTCATGGAACAATAATGACACAAATGATAAATATGTAATAAAAATATTATACTTACTCGGATGTTCCATACAAACTCAGTTCTTTTTTTCCCGACACTGGATCGATTGCCGTGTCAAAACTCTTCCGTTTAATGCTTACACTGCTTCGAGAACAGCTTGAACCATGGATTGAATGGAGGCAATCCGGATCCTCTGAACAACGCATGTTACTACCTTCTCTTGACTCATCGAATTCTCTCTCATCACTACCATCTTCATCAACTTCATCTCCAACTCCTCCCGCATAACCTTGATGAACATTAAATTCTCTGAACATGTTTGTGTCATCTCGCGGGACACCTTGTGTTGCTAACAAATCTTGAAACCCGAAAGCTTCATGTGCATTTAACCTCACATTATCCTCTTGATGAGGAAATGTACTTGTAACTCTGTGTGGATAATAATCATGTAGTTGATTAGGCTCGGGTTGGTGAGAAGATGATGCGTTCTTATCCACGGTAGATGGAGTTCTATTCGCTCTGGATGCGGACCTATCACTTCTGGAATATTGTAATATAGATGCTTGTTTAGACATCCTACAACAATTGGATTGTCGTCAATAAGTATTGTTGGTAAAAACTAATCAATATGACAATAATAAGAAATATGAACAAAAGAATATTAAATATCATAAGTTAATATATCAATTAAATATAAGAAATACAAGCAGCATGCTAATCAGCATCATCATCACATAAAAATAAATGCATTGAATATACCTGCATAATGCTAATCATCATTGTCATAACCCAATTTTGGGTCATTCCCCAAAACTACCTGAAAATAACAAAAAAAATAAAATAAAAGGGGTTGGTGTCGATAGAAAAATCAAGATAAAATTTTGGATGTTTTTCGAGAGATCGATTGTACCTCTTTTGTGCCCAGAAATGAAGGAAAATACAGATCTAAGGCTAACGTAATTTATTATCGGATAAATCTACGTAAAAATTAAGTTGAAAGATATTATTACATTTTTATACGCCAGTTCGATTTAATCGTTGGCTAATTTAAAAGTGTAATTATGTTTGAGAATTAATTTAGGATCCAATCAAAATATTTAATTAAGTGCAGGGGCTTAATTTTACTTTAAATTGGTCAAATTAATTTTACTAAGGGTTTAGTCAATGATGAAATCAAGTTTTTAAATTTAATTCAGGCTCAATTGATAAGAATAAAATTTTCAGAGGCCAATTTGAATTTATTCAAGCCAATTATGCGAAATCGGGGACCAATATGATTAAATTAAGAGTTTAATGTTCGATCGAGGGTTAAATCGTGCAAATCAGAAATTAGGGACCGAAATAAAAAAGGTGCACAAAGCTAAGGATGTTCTCGAAATACTGATGGGGATACAATTGTACAAATTAAAAAATAAAATTGATTAGGATTGCAATTGAAACAATTATAAGTGTAAGGGCCAAATTGCACTTTACCCTCAACATTAAAATTGCGTTTCCTGCACTATTCCGACACCTGAACAGTGCAGGAAACACAGGGCTGCAACGGCTCTCTGCAGCCCTCAGCCCTCTGCAACATACAGCCATAACATGCACCTCAGCCGTCTGCAACATACAGCCATAACATGCACCTCAGCGCCCCTGCAAATGCAACAGGGCAGGCATCTCAGCTCTCTGCAAAATTCAGAGGGGAGCAACCTCATGCAATGTGCATGACAAAGGTTCGCCGCATTCCCCTATAAAATGGCACCGTGGGAAGAGAAAAGGGGAGGAAAAAAAAGAGAGAAAACAAAAAACAAAGGAACGGGAGAGACGATACAGAGAAGAAAAGGCAGCCACCAAACAGAGAAGAAAATAGTTGAAAAACTTAGAAATTTGTGTAACGAATCGGCTCAATAATCACGCAAGAACAACACCATATCCATCGGCAACAAGCTCCGTCTGTTTCCTTCGGTTTTCAGGTCCTTTCTCTCTCTAGAAACAGACCCGAAACTCTCTCTCTCTCCCTCTCGGCCAGCCAGCCTCCATCACCGTCGACCATCCACATCCCCCCTCAGCACCACCTAGGCATTACCTTCGTCTCCTCCATCAACCCCAGCAGCTCAGCCACCTTCTCCAGCGAAGAAAACCGAGCAGCCCCGACGCCAGCAAGCACAGCCCGTCGCCTTCCGACCCCATTTCCGGCCACCACAGGCCACCATTTCCGACACCACAACGACCGGAAGAACCACATCGACGTCCTCTACCCAAAGGTGTTAACAGGTACGCCTCTCATCACACTCGAAAATTTACCAATCTACTGTTCATTGTCTTCTTTACATTTGCATGCGGGGAAGAGAATTTAATTCACTTCCCCGCAGGTCAGTTGGGCCGGGCTTTGTGCCCGGCCTGATCTTTGAAAGCCCAGCCCCAAGTTGAGCGGATCTGAAACCCATCCCGAGAGTCCGGCCCGATCATTAGTGGGCTCGAAAGCCCGATAGGGAGATAAGTAGAAGCCCAGTCCAGGAGACGGGCCGAAAGCCCAGGCATAAATCCAATGGACTGGAAGCCCACAACCCAACAGCGGGATCGGAAGCCCAACCCCACTCGAGTATGCGGGCCGGAAGCCCGACCCACCCGAGTATGCGGGTCGCGGCCCAGACTTCGAAAGATCGTGGCGGGCAAACCACCCAACAATAGACAAAAAAATAAAAATAAAAAATACAAAAATACAAGATTTGCAAAACATATTTTTATTAACAAAAATAAAAATGTGTTGTTTTCGTGCATAAGGCCAATACACTAGCATATTTTTAAAAGTTGTTCTTTTGAAAAAATATATTATCTTGGGTTTTGAAGAGAAAATGAGTTTTAGCATGGATTTTGCAAAGAAAAATCATTTCTTGCATTTTGAGATTTTACAACATGTTTGTAAAATCTAAAGGGTATTGGCCAATATTCAAAAAAATATAAAAATCTTATTTTTTTGGGAATTTATTATTCACTGTTGATATTTGGGTAAATAAATCCTAAAAGGGGTTAGTATCCAAAATATTCGACGGGAATGATATGCTATTATTCATTGTTGGGATTTGGATAACTAAATCCTAAGGGGTCGGTATCCAAAATCTTCGACGGGAATGATATGCTATTATTCACTGTTGGTATTTGGATAACTAAATCTTAAGGGGTTGGTATCCAAAATATTCAACGGGAATAATATGCTATTGTTCACTGTTGGTATTTGGATAACTAAATCCTAAGGGGTTAGTATCCAAAATATTCGACGGGAATGATATGCTATTATTCACTGTTGGTATTTGGATAAATAAATCCTAAGGGGTTAATTTCCTAAATATTCGGCGGAGTAATATCCCATTCATCATTTAACCAACATATTCTTTGAAAGATCAAAATCATAACAAATCTTAACCAAACAAAAACACCAAGCAGCTTACCTTAGGTAGGGCGTACTAGGGGTGCTAAAACCTTCCCTTTACGCAACCAGTCCCTTACCCTAGAATCTCTGAAAGACCAGTTTTAGGTTTCCTAGTAACCATAATACTAGGTGGCGACTCCCTTTTCCAAAAATAAAGATAATCCCTCCAACATTGAATTCCTCCGGATACGGGGAAGAGTTGCCACGACGCCGCGCTCATTTTTGGGGTGCGACAGAATGGCGACTCCGCTGGGGACTTTGGACTAGGCTTGATAATTTTGTTTGTTTTATGATATGTTATTGTTTTTCATATTGTTATGGATGGTTTATATTTTTTAGAAGCTTTAGCATGCATCTTTACATCCTGTCATCATAATATGCCTTGTCATGCATCACTTTTATCATTTTGAGAGCACACACACTAAACTTTAAGTTAAGTGGGGGACTAGCAGCTTACCTATGACTTGAGTCAAGGTTGAAGTTTGTGTAAACCCCAACTCTTTGCTGAGTGTTTAGACTGGTAGTGATTGGTATACGTGCCATCCCGCTATCTGCTAAACCCCCATATCGCCTTTACGAGGGTGATCACTGGGACAGCAAGAGACCCTATTTAGAGACCAAGTACTAAACCTACCCTATGTCTCACATAAATGAACTAGAACCTATCGTTAGGATGTATGCTCCATAATATCTTTTTGCATAAAAAGAAAAGCCTTAAATAACGTTTTGACTTACAGGTCTTGTGAACAAAATGGCCACCACTATTAAACTTTCCATCATGGAATATGGGAGAAGTTCTGAATTGTCACAATTGACTGAAGGAGACTGCCTTAAAAGCGATGCTAGGAGGCTATCACCGATCAAGAATCTGGATTGCATTATAAATGAGGTGAATAAGTTAACGACTCATTTTCAGGATGTGGATAAGGACACATTTTCTAGAAAATATGGACGCCTGATGGAGATTGCGAAAGTAGAAGTTTTGAGCCCAGCAGTGCGAGCTTTAGTTCATTTCTGGGATCCCGACTACCGTTGTTTTTCTTTTGGGAGCATAGACCTCTGTCCTACTGTGGAGGAATACGGGATGTTGACTGAGTTTCCGAATGAGCTGTACAAAATTTACTTCCCTTTGAGAGATGACAAAATCATTCCTGAACTGTCGAAGCTGCTCAGGATCCCCAACTTGGAAAGGTTTTTAGAAAAGAAGGCTGCTGGATTGAAATGGAAGATGCTGGAGTTGGAACTAGGACAGAAGTCTGGATCAGAGAAAGAAAGATTAATTGCCTTAGGCATATTTGGCCTTGTGTTATTCCCAAGTCGGACAGGTATAATAAGCTTGGAAGCTGCTGCTGCTTACGTGGAGTACGAGAATACACAAATCAACCCAGTGGTTTCTATTTTGGCTGAAACCATCATAACACTTAACCACTGTCGAAGAGCCGGGAAGGGAGCAGTGAGATGTTGCACACAGTTGCTATATATCTGGATGGTCAGTCACATTGAAACAAAAAAGCCTGTTTTTAATAATTTTTGGTGGTTCAACCAAAAACCATTGAGGATAGTGGAGGAAGAAGAATGGGGAGATCTAGACAACCAAGGTTGGGTAGAAAAGCTAAAAGCTATACCTAGTAGTGGTTTCAAATGGAAAGCCCCTTGGGCCAGAGCAGTGAATGTCCTAATGAGTTGTGGGCAAAGATGCTGGGTTCCGTTGGTAGGTATTACTGGTTATGTGAGTTATGCTCCTGCTCTCGTGGTAAGACAGCATGGGGGCATGCAATTCATTCCGAGGACCAAGGGGATTGCTCAATTCTTTGGTTTGTTTAAGGATCCCGTTGCACAAGAAGTCGTGAGGGCCATCAAACAAGATTGGAAGCATCTGGTTTTGTTAGAAATAAAAGGTTTGGGAGATCCCAGTGCAAGCGAAGGGTATGCAAAATGGAGAGACTTAGTGGCCTCAGCCGCGACCAATGATGAAGTCAAGTCTCCCCAAACTGAAGAAAGGCCTGTTAAGAGAAAAAGAGTTGACAGTGAAGCAGAATTGCGGAGACAAATCGAAAAGCTTCAGGTGGAATTGTATAAAACCGAAGAGACAAGTCGATAATGGAAGAAATGGCGTTTGAAGGTGATAAAAGGAGGGCATTTTTAGACGAACAAATACAGTCTAAAGATGAGAAGATAGCCAGGCTTGAGTCGGATTTGGTCGAAAAGGAGAACGTGAGTTTGAGAATTGAAGAAGAATTAACAGAGACAAGTTTGAAGTTGATGCGAAGTTGCTCTGAACTTGGTGTATTGCAAACTGAACACAATGAATGCCAGGGAACTATAGAATTCTACCAGGAAAAATTTGCAGAGGCTGAGTGTGAGCTGATGGATAGAATCGAGAAGTATGATGAATTGTATAAGAAATATGTGATGTCAGAAAGTCGTTCGACAAAGTCTGAAGAACTAGAGGCCATGGAAGCAGAGTCAGTAGTTAAAGAAAATGAGATAAGGATTTTGAAGGTAAAGCTCAGCAAAGAGAGAGAAAAGGTGAAGTATTTGGACGAGAAATTAGCCTTAATGGAAAAGCACAAGGATCAAATCGACACCAATAATATTTCATTAAACAAAACCAACATGGTACTCATTGAGAAAATATCCAAGATGGACGAGCAAATGGATGAAGCTGCTGCACATGCTCGGGTCATTAGAGCCAATGCAGGAAATGTAGGAAGAGACATCATCCGTTATCGTCGAAGTCTAGCTGAGACCGACGCTTTTTTGGAGAAAATCGGGAATCGCGGAGTTGCTTTCCTACCCATGGCTAAGGAAGAAGACTGATTTGTTTTTTCCCTCTTTATGCTTTTCTGAAGAAAATGTAGTAAGCTTGTCCAACATCAATGAAAAGGGCGTTGACCCATCTTTTATGCAAATTCTGTCTTTTGGTGAATATGACTTAAGCAAATGACCCGAAAAGCAGTACTCCTAGCGGCAATGTGATAAGAAACCCATATTCTATGAAGTGTTGGTCATTAATAGTTCACAAGAAGAATGCATCCATGCATTCCATAAAGCATATTTATCATAGCACATGCATTACACCATACATTTTCTGATACATTCATGCAAATAACAGCTACGAAACATAGGTCCCCCTGTTAAAGTCCACAACACTCGACTAAGAAAAAGAATGGAAAACAACGAAAGGGCAGAACTAGAATCCCAATACCAAAGAGAGCTTGAAGCTATGCGGAATGACGTAGCACAGTTGACTAGTCTGCTTGAGAAGACCTTAAGAGCAAGGGATGGAGAGGGCACGTCCGCTCAAACCGATGAAGCACCACCTGCAGTTCAAAGCCCGGGGGCACCCCATATTTTAGGGACAAGTTCACCAAAGAAGCAGCCCGAATCCACTCGGCCTATCCCAATCCCTATTACATTAGATTTAACAGATGAGGACCCCCAAAATGCTAGATTCTCTGACCCCCAAAATGCTAGATTCTCTGACCACGTAGGATATGACAAGTGGTCGGCACTAGAAGAAAGGATAAGAGCAGTTGAAGGAAATGATCTATCTGACCCAGTTAGGGCATCCGAAGCATGTTTGGTGCCTAACATTGTGATCCCGCGGAAGTTTAGGGTACCCGAATTTATAAAGTATACTGGAACAGAGTGCCCGAAGACTCATCTTCGTTCCTACTATAACAAGATGGCGGAGGTCATACATGATGACAAATTGCTAATATATTTCTTCCAGGATAGCCTGACAGGTTCAGCACTTAACTGGTATATGAGGTTGGATAATATCAGGATTCGAAAGTGGGCAGACTTGGCAGATGCTTTTCTAAAGCAGTACAAGTTTAATCTCGAGATTGCTCCTGATAGGACCAGCTTGATGACCATGGAGAAAGGAGTTCAGGAGTCTGTAAGGACTTATGCTCAAAGATGGAGGGACCAAGCTGTGAATGTGCAACCTCCGTTGATAGAGACAGAAATGGTGACTCTATTCGCCAATACGTTTAGGGCTCCGTACTACGAGCACCTGATGGGAAGCTCAGCCCAGCATTTTTATGATGCGGTACGAATCGCTGAGAGGATCGAGCAAGGAATCCGGAGTGGGAGAATTATGGAACCCGTAGAGAAGAGGGGTTTTGTCGGGAAAAGAAAGGAAGTTGAGGTGAATAATCTGGAGGACAGAAAGGGGAAAGACAAAAATTATAGAAATTACCAAACACCTGCACCCCAAACCACCAGTGTCAACTTTTCCAAACCCTCCACTCCAAACCAGCCTTTTCACACAAAATTCCCCGCACATAGCCAAAATAATTTCCAAAAGGGAGATTATCAACAACCGGAAGAACAACTACCACCTTTGCCCATGACCTTAAAGGAGTTATATGCGCAGTTGCTAAACATCGGACATATTGCTCCCCTACCATTACCCCCTTGGAAACCACCTTTCCCTGCCTGGCACAACCCCAATTTGACTTGCGAATACCATGCTGGTAATGCAGGACATAACATCGAGACCTGTGCGGCCTTTAAGAGAAAGGTATTGCAATTGATCAAGATCGGATGGGTCACCATTGAGGATCCACCCAATGTGAATCTGAATCCCTTGCCCAAGCATGCTGCGGGAAGTAGTGGGGTAAATGCAGTGGAAGTTGAGAGCAAAGAAATGACTCTAAAAGTGACCATGACCAGACTATATGATATGTTGGTACAGTCCGGACACTTGGAGAAATCAACCAAGTGCTACATGGGCAAGAATGACTTTTGCCCATTCCATAACAAGAAAGGGCATCATATTGATGAATGTATCGAGTTTCATCAAAAGGTCGCGAGGATGTTGACTTTAGGAGAGCTAAGGATCGAGAATATGGAAGGTAGTGGAGAGATAGCGGGAATAGAGAAGTGTAGGATCCAATCAACAGCTAGTGGGCTCTCGAGGTTGGTATTATATAAGCCCTCATATGCAAAGGAGGCAGACTATAGGGCAACGCCAGGAAATTATGTTGATTCCTCAAATGTCGAGGCTCCTTTTTTCCAAACCGAGATAGGTGGTTTGACCCGAAGCGGTCGTTGTTTCACGCCCGAGGAGCTGGAAAAATAAAGAAAAGCCAAGGGTAAAGAGGCAATGGTTTTTGAAAAAGAGCTGGAGGTAAACAAACCTGTGACGGAGGAGGAGACGAATGAGTTCTTGAAGTTGATGAAGCATAGTGAGTACTGTGTGGTTGACCAGTTGAAAAAGACCCCTGCCAAGATCTCCATCATGTCACTAATACTCAGTTCTGAGCCCCATCGCAATGCCTTACAAAAGGTATTAAATGAGGCTTACGTACCTCAAGATATTGAACAAAAGACTATGGAGCATCTAGTAGGGAGGATTCACGCTTCAAACTACCTGTATTTCACGGAGGATGAACTTGACGCTGAAGGAACGGGCCACAATAAGCCTTTATATGTCACGGTCCGATGCAAGGATTGCCTCATTGGGAAAGTTCTCATTGACAATGGCTCAGCCCTTAATGTGTTGCCAAGACATATGTTGAATGAGATGCCGGTAGACCCCTCTCATATGCAGCCAAGTTTGATGATGGCCAGAGCATATGACGGCTCACCAAGACAGGTGTTAGGGTCAATCGAAGTTGAACTAGCTGTGGGTCCACAAGTTTTTCTAGTAACCCTTCAGGTGATGGACATTCACCCTTCCTATAGCATGTTGTTAGGAAGACCATGGATACATTCCGCAGGAGCGGTCACCTCCTCGCTGCATCAATGTTTGAAGTACATTGCCAATGGTGTCCTGGTTACCGTTAAAGCCGAGGAGACTATATCGATGATGAAAAACGTGGCGGTCCCTTTCATTGAAGCTGAAGATTGTATAGACGGGAACTTGCATGCGTTCGAGGTTGTGAATACTGAATGGGTGCCTGAGAACACTATAATAAGAAAACCAAGGATCTCAGAGGCCACCAAAATGGCTGCTAAAAAACTGTTAAAGCACAAGATTCCTGTCCGATTTAACGCAAGAAAAAGAAAGGTCGAGTGGATCGGTGTAACAAAGTTAAAAGCTGCAGAACAAAGGTTTGGGCTAGGGTATAAGCCTAGGAAAGAGGATTACAAGCGGGCTGCTGTTGCAAGAAAAGAGAAGAGAATGGCGAGGATTGAAGGAAGGAGGCCTGAAGAAGAAAATTTAGTCATTCCTCCGATCAGAGTTTCATTCCCAAAGGCAGCATATGTAATACAACCTGATCCAGGACATGAAAGCTCTCTTCAGATGCTGTCATCTATGAGCATAAACACTGTGGTAGAGGAAAAAGTCAAGAACATTGCTGGGAAGGCTCGGTCTGAAAGAGATGATGAAGAACTGCCACAATTAACCATCCTTGCTCTTGAGGAAATTACTGCCCGTACCTGCATTCGAAAGATAGTCAAGGGAGAGAAGTTCCAGAATTGGGTGACCCAAGAAGCTCCATCGGTTTTTAAAATGTAATGCATGTTTGGATTGAAACATTTTATGATATTTTCATTTTATCTTAGTTTTTGACATTCGAGACTCAATGGGTCAATCGAATTCTATCTTTGTTTTGTTTGAATCAAATATTTCTTTTAATGAGATCTTGCATTTTTAGCTCATCTTGCTTTTTTCTATCTTCATTTGTACATTTACACTCACTTTCCGCTTTCAGGAACCCTGAAAGCGGAACTTCCACAACAACACCTGCACCTTACACTGAGAATGAATGACCGGATTTTAATGAATTTATAATAGCTGTAGAAGAAGAAGGAAAGGATGAAAATAGCATTAGGGAATTCACCAAATTAATAGAACAGCACGAACAGGTTTGGAAGCCCGCTAAAGAGGAGCTTGAAACTATAAATGTGGGTGATGAAGAAAATCAGAGAGAGCTCAAGATAGGAACCCTGATCACACAGAAAGAAAAGGAAGACTTGATCACACTGCTCCGGGATTATGTAGATGTGTTTGCTTGGTCTTATGAGGATATGCCCGGGTTGGATACAAATATCGTAGTGCATAGGGTACCATTGGAAGAAGGGTGCAGACCGATTAAGCAAAAGCTAAGAAGAACTCATCCAGAAATTTTGATCAAGGTAAAGGCAGAAATTGAAAAGCAATGGAATGCGGGTTTCTTAGAGGTAGTCAAGTATCCACAATGGGTGTCCAACATAGTGGTGGTACCCAAAAAGGAGGGCAAGATTAGAGTCTGTGTGGACTTTAGGGATTTAAATCGTGCTAGCCCTAAAGATAATTTTCCTCTACCACATATAGACATGTTAGTTGACAATGCAGCTCGTAGCTCCACATATTCCTTTATGGATGGGTTTTCAGGATATAATCAGATAAAAATGGCGCAAGAAGATAAGGAGAAGACAACCTTTGTTACGCCATGGGGGACATTCTGCTATAAAGTCATGCCATTTGGGTTAAAAAATGCTGGTGCCACTTACCAAAGGGCTATGGTGACTTTATTTCACGATATGATGCACAAGGAGATTGAAGTATACGTGGATGACATGATCGCAAAATCTGGAGAAGGAGAGAATCATGTCCAGATATTGAAGAAATTATTCGAAAGGTTGAGGAAATATAAGTTGAGGCTTAACCCTGCAAAGTGTTCATTCGGGGTGAAATCTGGGAAGTTGTTAGGATTTGTGGTAAGTGACAAAGGGATAGAAGTGGATCCTGAAAAAGTAAAGGCTATTCAGGCCATGCCAGCTCCGAAGACTGAGAAAGAAGTAAGAGGGTTTTTAGGAAGGTTAAATTACATCGCTCGATTTATATCCCAATTAACCACAACCTGTGACCCAATCTTTCGTCTGTTAAGGAAGAAGAATCCTGGGATTTGGAATGCAGAGTGCGAAGAGGCTTTTGAAAAAATCAAGCAAAGATTTGCTAAATCCACCTCTCGCTTGTTCCTCCCCGTACTCAAAAAAGGCCATTGATATTGTACTTAACGGTGACTCGAAACAGCGATGGGATGTGTGCTTGGACAACAGGATGAATCCGGAAGGAAAGAAAGGGCTATTTATTACCTAAGTAAGAAGTTCATGGAGTGTGAGTCTAGGTATACTATGATTGAGAAGTTGTGTTGCGCACTAGCATGGGCTGCGAAGAGGTTACGACAATATATGTTGTATCATACCACATGGTTGATTTCTAAATTGGACCCGTTGAAGTATATCTCGCGAAAAGCCCTACCTATCCAGACCCGAATTGCAAGGTGGCAAGTGCTACTAGCCGAGTATGACATAGTGTATATGACCAGGGAAGGCTGTAAAAGGGAGCGTTATTGCCGATCATCCCGGCGGACCATGCTATGGAAGATTACGAGCCATTGAACTTTGATTTTCCCGATGAAGATGTATTGTCAGTCGAGGAAGGAAAACCAGAATGGTGGACTATGTATTTTGATGGTGCTGTAAATATATGTGGTAACGGAGCAGGGGCGAAAGTGATAATGTCTCCCGACAAGAAACAATATCCTGTTTCAACTAAGTTGCAATTCGGTTGCACTAACAACACCGCCGAGTATGAGACCCTCGTATTCTTGGTTTAGAGACTGCATTGGAATTGAACGTAAAAAAGATAGATGTGTATGGGGATTCAATGCTAATTATTTGTCAGGTAAAAGGGGAATGGCAAACCAAAGAAGAAAAGCTGATACCCTACCAAGAATACCTATCTAGACTGGCTGAAGAATTTGAAGAAATAGAGTTCACACATCTAGGAAGGGAAGGAAATCAGTTTGCAGATGCCTTGGCCACACTAGCTTCTATGGCTAAAATAGACTTCGGGCAAAATTTACAGCCAATACACATTGATATCAGAAATAACCCAGCTCATTGTTGCTTAGTCGAAGGAGAAATAGATGAAAACCCTTGGTACTACGACATCAAGAACTTCATCCAAAACCAGGTTTATCCCATGGGGGCATCCAACATCAAAAAGAAGACCTTAAGGAGATTAGCAATGGATTTTTATCTTGATGGAGAAGTTTTGTATAAGAGGTCATCTGACGGGACTTTGTTGAGATGTTTAGATGAAAATGAAGCTAGAGATGCGTTACGAGAAGTCCATGAAGGGATCTGCTCAACTCATGCTAGTGGACATATGATGGCTAGGAAAATTCAAAGAGTTGGTTACTTTTGGATGACATTAGAGAAGGATTGCATTGACTATGTCCGCAAGTGTCATAAATGTCAGATCCACAGTGACAAAATCAATGCCCCTCCGGCCCCCCTATTTAATTTATTGTCTCCATGGCCTTTTGCAATGTGGGGAATTGATGTGATTGGGCCTATCAACCCGAAAGCCAGCAATGGTCATAGGTTCATTCTCGTGGCTATCGACTACTTTACAAAATGGGTAGAAGTTGGATCATTCGCGCATGTAACGCAAAAAGTGGTGAAGAAATTTGTCGAGAGAGATTTGATATGTCGGTATGGACCACCAGAAAAGATTATAACTGATAATGCACAGAATTTCAATGGGAAATTAATAACAGAACTCTGCGCTAAATGGAAGATCAAGCATTCAAATTCCTCTCCTTATAGACCAAAGATGAATGGCGCGGTAGAAGCTGCTAATAAAAATATCAAGAAGATTGTCCAGAAAATGGTAGTCACCTATAAGGACTGGCATGAGATGTTGCCATTTGCCCTTCATGCATACCGCATCGCAGCTTCGGACCTCGACAGAGCCACTCCGTACATGTTGGTGTATGGGATGGAGGCAGTAATGCCTTTAGAGGTAGAAATCCCATCATTAAGAGTATTGATAGACTCTGAACTAGAAGAAGCAGAATGGGCAAAGGTCAGATATGAACAATTGAATTTGATCAACGAAAAGAGGTTAGCCGCAATCTGTCATCATCAATTATACCAAAGAAGGATGGCCAAAGCATATGATAAGAAAGTCCGATCTCGAAAGTTCCGAGAAGGCGATCTGGTATTAAAGAAAATATTACTTGTACCAGGGCAAGATCAGAGTAAATGGGCCCCAAACTATGAAGGCCCGTATGTGGTGAAGAAGTCATTCTCGGGAGGAGCTTTGCTATTATCTAGAATGGATGGAGAGGATTTAGTTAGGCCTGTGAATTCTGACTCTGTAAAGAAATATTATGCCTAATATTTTGTAACCTCCCAATCAATAAGATGAAATTCGGCCATGAATTCTCGTTACAAGAAACTTTTTTACAAAAGCACATGATCTTATAATATTTTTTATTTGAACTTGACATTTTGTACACCACACTGGGGGCAAAAGAAGAAAAAAATCATAAAATGTTGATTTGCATTAAAAGTGTCAATTTGCATAAACAAAACCATGTTTTGAATAATTCTTTAAAATATATAGATCGGCTAGAGTTCTTAAACACCGATGAAAATATAATAAAAAGGAAATTTCGATGGAGCTCGACAAGGCCCTATGTGGAACACACACACCCTATGAAGGAAGACTACAACAAACAGGGGGGACCTATGTTTCCAAAAGAGGTAACAAAAACATGCATGTTATATTGTCATAACACTAACCTGACAGGAAAGGTGTGGCGAAAATCAATGTAATTCCAAGTTCTGGAAATTATGGAGAAACAGAATCTCAAGTCAACAAAATCACGGAAGATGAATTGAGGATCAATGCTACTTTGTTCCTCAACCCGGGTAGGTCACCCAGAAGAATGAGACCACACTAACAAGGGTAGGTCACCCAGAAGAATGAGACCATACTAACTTGGGTAGGTCACCCAGAAGAATGAGACCATACTAACCGGGTAGGTCACCCAGAAGAATGAGACCGTACTAACAAGGGTAGGTCACCCAGAAGAATGAGACCATACTAACTTGGGTAGGTCACCCAGAAGAATGAGACCACGCTAACCGGGTAGGTCACCCAGAAGAATGAGACCATACTAACAAGGGTAGGTCACCCAGAAGAATGAGACCATACTAACCGGGTAGGTCACCCAGAAGAATGAGACCACGCTAACCGGGTAGGTCACCCAGAAGAATGAGACCACGCTAACCGGGTAGGTCACCCAGAAGAATGAGACTATACTAACCGGGTAGGTCACCCAGAAGAATGAGACCATACTAACCGGGTAGGTCACCCAGAAGAATGAGACCACGCTAACCGGGTAGGTCACCCAGAAAAATAAGACCGCTCTAACTCGGGTAGGTCACCCGTCACAATGAGACCAACTTTATTTTTTCTTTACAACACTTACTAGTTAAAGTCTTTTACAAAGACTTTAGTAGTAAGCATTGTAAAGAAGGGGGCAACTGTCATAACCCAATTTTGGGTCATTCCCCAAAACTACCTGAAAATAACAAAAAAAATAAAATAAAAGGGGTTGGTGTCGATAGAAAAATCAAGATAAAATTTTGGATGTTTTTCGAGAGATCGATTGTACCTCTTTTGTGCCCAGAAATGAAGGAAAATACAGATCTAAGGCTAACGTAATTTATTATCGGATAAATCTACGTAAAAATTAAGTTGAAAGATATTATTACATTTTTATACGCCAGTTCGATTTAATCGTTGGCTAATTTAAAAGTGTAATTATGTTTGAGAATTAATTTAGGATCCAATCAAAATATTTAATTAAGTGCAGGGGCTTAATTTTACTTTAAATTGGTCAAATTAATTTTACTAAGGGTTTAGTCAATGATGAAATCAAGTTTTTTAAATTTAATTCGAGCTCAATTGATAAGAATAAAATTTTCGGGAGGCCAATTTGAATTTATTCAAGCCAATTATGCGAAATCGGGGACCAATATGATTAAATTAAGAGTTTAATGTTCGATCGAGGGTTAAATCGTGCAAATCAGAAATTAGGGACCGAAATAAAAAAAGGTGCACAAAGCTAAGGATGTTCTCGAAATACTTGATGGGGATACAATTGCACAAATTAAAAAAATAAAATTGATTAGGATTGCAATTGAAACAATTATAAGTGTAAGGGCCAAATTGCACTTTACCCTCAACATTAAAATTGCGTTTCCCTGACTGTTCGACACCCTGAACAGGTCACGAAACACTGAGGCTGCAACGGCTCTCTGCAGCCCTCAGCCCTCTGCAACATACAGCCATAACATGCACCTCAGCCGTCTGCAACATACAGCCATAACATGCACCTCAGCGCCCCTGCAAATGCAACAGGGCAGGCATCTCAGCTCTCTGCAAAATTCAGAGGGGAGCAACCTCATGCAATGTGCATGACAAAGGTTCGCCGCATTCCCCTATAAAATGGCACCGTGGGGAAGAGAAAAGGGGAGGAAAAAAAAGAGAAAACAAAAAAACAAAGGAACGGGAGAGACGATACAGAAGAAGAAAAGGCGACCACCAAACGAGAGAAGAAAATAGTTGAAAAACTTAGAAATTTGTGTAACGAATCGGCTCAATAATCACGCAAGAACAACACCATATCCATCGGCAACAAGCTCCGTCTGTTTCCTTCGGTTTTCAGGTCCTTTCTCTCTCTAGAAACAGACCCGAAACTCTCTCTCTCTCCCTCTCGGCCAGCCGGCCTCCATCACCGTCGACCATCCACATCCCCCCTCGGCACCACCTAGGCATTACCTTCGTCTCCTCCATCAACCCCTGGCAGCTCGGCCACCTTCTCCAGCGAAGAAAACCGAGCGGCCCCAGACGCCCAGCAAGCACGGCCCGTCGCCTTCCGACCCCATTTCCGGCCACCACAGGCCACCATTTCCGACACCACAACGACCGGAAGAACCACATCGACGTCCTCTACCCAAAGGTGTTAACAGGTACGCCTCTCATCACACTCGAAAATTTACCAATCTACTGTTCATTGTCTTCTTTACATTTGCATGCGGGGAAGAGAATTTAATTCACTTCCCCGCAGGTCAGTTGGGCCGGGCTTTGTGCCCGGCCTGATCTTTGAAAGCCCAGCCCAAGTTGAGCGGACTGGAAACCCATCCCGAGAGTCCGGCCCGATCATTAGTGGGCTGAAAGCCCAGTAGGAGATAAGTAGAAGCCCAGTCCAGGAGACGGGCCGAAAGCCCAGGCATAAATCCAATGGACTGGAAGCCCACAACCCAACAGGCGGACTGGAAGCCCAGCCCACCCAGTATGCGGGCTGGAAGCCCAGCCCACCCAGTATGCGGGCTGGCAGCCCAGCCCAGCATCAGGGCTGGGCAGCCAGCCCAACAATAGACAAAAAAATAAAAATAAAAAATACAAAAATACAAGATTTGCAAAACATATTTTTATTAACAAAAATAAAAATGTGTTGTTTTCGTGCATAAGGCCAATACACTAGCATATTTTTAAAAGTTGTTCTTTTGAAAAAATATATTATCTTGGGTTTTGAAGAGAAAATGAGTTTTAGCATGGATTTTGCAAAGAAAAATCATTTCTTGCATTTTGAGATTTTTACAACATGTTTGTAAAATCTAAAGGGTATTAGCCAATATTCAAAAAAAATATAAAAAATCTTATTTTTTGGGAATTTATTATTCACTGTTGATATTTGGGTAAATAAATCCTAAAAGGGGTTAGTATCCAAAATATTCGACGGGAATGATATGCTATTATTCATTGTTGGGATTTGGATAACTAAATCCTAAGGGGTCGGTATCCAAAATCTTCGACGGGAATGATATGCTATTATTCACTGTTGGTATTTGGATAACTAAATCTTAAGGGGTTGGTATCCAAAATATTCAACGGGAATAATATGCTATTGTTCACTGTTGGTATTTGGATAACTAAATCCTAAGGGGTTAGTATCCAAAATATTCGACGGGAATGATATGCTATTATTCACTGTTGGTATTTGGATAAATAAATCCTAAGGGGTTAATTTCCTAAATATTCGGCGGAGTAATATCCCATTCATCATTTAACCAACATATTCTTTGAAAGATCAAAATCATAACAAATCTTAACCAAACAAAAAACACCAAGCGACTTACCTTAGGTAGGGCGTACTAGGGGGTGCTAAAACCTTCCCTTTACGCAACCAGTCCCTTACCCTAGAATCTCTGAAAGACCAGTTTTAGGTTTCCTAGTAACCATAATACTAGGTGGCGACTCCCTTTTCCAAAAATAAAGATAATCCCTCCGACATTGAATTCCTCCGGATACGGGGAAGAGTTGCCACGACGCCGCGCTCATTTTTGGGGTGCGACAATCATCATCATCACTTCTAATCAAATCATCATCACCAACGACTTCATTATCATACTCAATTTCCTCATCCGAATCCATTTCATTATCGTCTCCCCAATTTCCCTCTACCGTAAGCAAATCATTTTGGTTGACTTCTTCATAATAAGATGTGTCAACAAATATACTTGGTTCATCAAGTGTCATATTAGGAAGCACACAACATGGTTGAGAAATTTCATCTGATTGATCAACATTAAATGTTTTAACATTGTCATTGTTTTCAATAAATTCACCCATCTCAACATTATAACGACTTCTAGCTGTTGTCTTCATAACTGCCCACCATTCTGAAGATTTATTATCGGGTGGACACGTATAGTAGACTTGTTGTTAGTACTTTCAGAAATTGAGTTATATTACTGACAAAAGATAAATTAAAATCAACTAAGAAATAACCAGAGAATTGAGTTATATTACTGACAAAAGACAAACAACTTGCATAGCATACCGCAAGACAGACAGGGTGACAAAAATAAATGGATAGCCACTGCAAAGAAATGGAGAACCAATCTGGATTTCGAGTCATGGATTCACCCGATCAGCTTGTGAGGTTTAATAAATTATGCTTTGGATTGGATGGCCACGCAAATTGTATCCAAATTTCTTTTAGAATAATTCTTTTACTAATTGTGACTCCATTACAAGTATGGATTAAGAGAAACATAACTAATCATTGTATACAATTGGTTTAATGACATAAAACTGCAGACATGCAAGCTCTGCCTGCATATGAAGGAGACGCATGAATGTAGTAGTGATGTTGATATTGTCAATTTTGTATTGAATAGGAACTGAATTCCCCCTCTCTTGGGTGTCTTCTCCATTAAATAGAAAGTAAATAGATTTACATGATTTTCCTATACTTTCGGGCTAAGATTGAACGAATAAGTGTTCAACTAAAACACTACTATTTACAGTTAATTATCTACTTATTACATCATCAAATATCAATTCCCGTGACATCCCCCCTCAAATTGATGCTGGTCGATCAAGAAGCATCAATTTGTCAACTAAGAATTTATGCCGATGCCGAGAGAGAGCTTTAGTGAAAATGTCCGCAGTTTGGTGTTCGGTAGAAATGTGAGGAAGTGTAATTTCATGGCGGTGAACAGATTCACGAATAGAGTGACAATCAACCTCAATATGTTTTGTACGCTCATGAAAGACAGGATTAGTAGCAATCTGAATCGCACTGGTATTATCAGCATGAAGAGAAGTGGGATGAAGCTGAGGAAAACCAAGTTCCCCTAATAATCCACGGAGCCATGTAATTTCAGAGCAGGCGGAAGACATAGCACGATATTCAGATTCCGTGGAGGATTTGGAAATTCTATCTTGCTTCTTACTCTTCCAAGAAATGAGTGCATTGCCCAAAAACATACACCATCCGGTAACAGATCGACGAGTATCTGCACAACCAGCCCAATCGGCATCACTATATCCTTCCAACTGTAAGGAAGATTCCTTAGGAAAGAACAACCCTCATGAAGAGGTACCCTTCAGGTATCGTATAATACGGCGAACAACAGCGAGGTGAAGATGACGAGGGGCCTGCATAAATTGACTAACCTGCTGCACTGCAAAGGAAATATCAGGACGAGTAATCGTCAAGTAATTTAAACTTCCAACTAGTTGCCGATACAAGGATGGATCCGACAAAAGCTCGCCTTCCTCCTGACAAAGCTTAACATTGACCTCCAATGGAGTAAGAACAGAGTTACCCATTTGGAGACCCGCTAGTGAAATGACCTCCTCTGTGTACTTGTGCTGATGTAACAATGTACCGGTCGGAGTAATGTGAAACTCAAGGCCAAGAAAATACTGCAAATTGCCAAGGTCTTTCATGTGAAAAGAGTCTTGGAGATGTTTTTGCAAGTGTTTAAGTAACTCAGTATTTGATCCAGTAATCACAATATCATCAACATAGACTAGGAGCAATACAATTCCTGCAGATGTCTTGCGAAGAAACAAAGAGGAATCAAACTGACTTTGAATAAAGTGAAAATCAAGCAAAGTAGAGCGAAATTTATCAAACCATGCCCGCGGAACTGTTTCGAGACCATATAAGGATCTGCGTGGCCGACAAACCTCGGAGGAAGGTGTTTTTAAACATGCCGGAGGTGGAGACATATAAATTTCTTCCTTTAGATCCCCATGTAGGAACGCATTTTTCACATCCATTTGTCTAAGAGACCACTCCTGTGACGTAGCAAGTGCCAATATAGTCCGTACAGTAGTCATTTTAGCTACTGGTGCAAATGTCTCTTCATAATCAATACCATATTCTCAGTCGATTCCCAAGAGCCACAGAGACGGGCCTTATATCGGTCTAGGGAGCCATCGGATCTAAACTTAGCGAGTAAACCCACTTACAACCAATAGGTTTGACTCCGGGTGGACAAGTCATAAGATCCCAAGTGTGATTTTCTTGAAGAGCTTGAATTTCCTCTTGCATGGCTCTGTCGCCAGCAAGCTCGAGTTCTTTCACTGAGTATAAGAGTGAGGAACAGAAATAGTATCGAGAGTGGCGATAAAGCGAGGTATGAGAAAAGCCATACCTATCAGGCGGATGTATAACCCGAGTGGACCGTCGCGGTGCTTTGGGTAGTGTAGAATCAAGTGACGAAGTGGTGTCTGGAAGGGAGCCTTTGGAGGAGGGACGTCTTTGATACACTATACCCAGTTTAAATCGCTTAGTAGAAAGAGGGACATCATCAAAAGGAGGAAGAGGAGCGAGCGAGGGGCGATAGGGGAATCGAAATAACATGAGATTGAAAGAAATATTGATTTTCAAAGAAGACTACATTCGGGAGATTCGAAATTTATTTGCATGAGCATCATAACATATAAATCCTTTACGAGTAGGGCTATATCCCATGAAAGCACATGTGACAGATCGGGCAACAAGCTTGTGACGTTCGGTAGGGTGGCGGATGGACAAAACAAACACACCCAAAAGTATGAAGTGATTTATACTCGGGAGGTATACCAAATAAACAAAGATATGGAGAATCATAATTTAGAGTGACAGTAGGTAAGCGATTGATCAAATAAACAGTTTGTAGATAATGCTTCTACCCCAGAATTTGGTAGGTACAAATGACTCAATTAGCAAAGTACGAACAACATCTAAGAGATGACGATTCTTACGCTCAGCGACTCCATTTTGTTGAGGGGTGTAAGGACAAGAGCGTTGAGAAATTATCCCTTTTTGCTGAAGATAATTTTGAAAGGCATGTGACATATATTCCCCCCCTGAGTCGGAGTGTAAGATTTTGATAGAAGTACTAAATTGTGTCTCGACAAGTGCCACAAATCTTTGAAAAACAGAGAACACGTTAGCTTTAGAGCAAAGAAAATAGATCCAGGTAAATCGACTGTAATCATCAATGAATGTCACAAAATAACGATATTGTCCATGAGAAGTAATAGGACTTGGCCCCCAAACATCAGTATGCACAATTTCAAAAGAGACGGAAGCACGACTACCATGCATAGGAAAAGGTAAGGTTTTACTTTTACCAAGACGACAAGTAGCACAATCAAAGGATGAGGAAGAGTTATTATTATTGCCCAAAAAGCCATGTTTCAAAAGATGAGTTAAGACACCAAAATTAGGATGTCCCAATTTCTTATGCCATACTTCATTGTTATTGGAAGTAGCCATACAAGCAAAAGAAACAACATTAGGTATAGAAAAATATAGCGGAAAAAGACGTCCCACTTTAGGCCCCTTCGCGATCACCATTCCCGACACCTGATCCTGCACAATACAACCACCATGGGAAAAATGAACATCACAGTTATCATCCACCAATTGTCCAACAGAAATCAAGCTAGTAGATAATTCAGGAGAGACAAAAACATCTTTAAAAGAAGGACCCAAATCACCAACAGCAGTAATAGGAAGTGTACTGCCATTAGCAATCTGAATAGATTGCGTGCCGTCATACTCATGAACATCATGCGGATCCAGTCTCATTACCAGTCATATGATTAGAAGCAGCCGAATCAACAAGCCAAGGTGTGGAGGTAGGAATTTTTACCTTGTAGGCCTAAGGCCGTAAAGCCGAGACAATCATCCGTTGAACCATAGCGAGTGTGAGAACGGATGAATCGGAGCTTACGAGTGGGAGGAGCGAGAAGGTAATGGCTGGACGAAGCTTGAAAAAGCTTGAGATTGTCGATTCGAGGTCGCATCCGACGGTCTTTAATGAAATGGCACGGTTTCTTACAATAGTTGCAAATTTTCTTTTTACGAGTTGCGAGCAATGTGACCAAGCTCGTTGCAGCTGTAACACCTGTAACTCAGGCGGTCCTCTTCCCTCTTGCGCTGCATAGGCTACGATAGCAGGCTCGAGAAAAAACCTTTTGAGAGGCCATACCCATATTAGTGGATAATCGTTGCTCCTCACGCAATAAATCCCCCAAACAGATATCCAAGGAAGGAGCCGGATCACGGTTCAATAAACCAGCTCTAACATGTTCAAATTCGGGACGAAGCTTCATCAAAAAATTGATCGCGTTGACTCTCGAGCATGAACCGCTTGAAGAGCTGCGAGAGCCGTAGTAGGAACCTTAGTATGAACAATAGCAAAATACTCGCTCCAGATATTAATAAAACCAGAATAAAATTGTTCAATGGTTAAGTTACCTTGACTGTAAGTGCTAATCTCCATCTCTAACTGGAATTTCTGAGCACTGTTATCTTGATGATAAATGCGGTGTAAATATCCCCACATCTCCTTAGCCGTAGAGAAACACCGAAGATTAGTAATAAGATGAGGCTCAATTGTTCCCAATAGCCAAGAAATCACCTTAGCATCCTGGACCTCCCATTTAGCCAACTCATTTTCATCGGTGGGAATTTTAGTTGAATTATCAATATGATCAAATAATGCTTTCCCTTTCAAAAACATTTTGAACTGGAATTCCCATGTCGAAAAATTCTTTCCAGTAAAACGAATAATATTATTTTCCATGATGCAAATTTTCAGAAAAATAACAGCCCAAATAATCCAAATATGAAGGCAATATCAATCAAACAGGCCTGGCCAAGAAAACCCACAAATTAATTCTGCCCCGGCCCAGAATGAAAGCCCAAAACGTTTATCCTCAGCAGACTCAGCACACGGAAATTGCCCCGAAAAAAAAAACGTAACCAAATAATCCAAAACAAATGAAAGTCCCGAAAGCAAATAATCCAAAACGTAACCAAATAATCCAAAACGTAACCAAATAATCAGTCCAAAACGTAACCAAATAATCCAGCAAAGCAGACCCACTCCGGTGAATTGAAATGAATAGCAGGCTATTTGGTGCCAACGTGGCAGCAAATTTTAAACGGTGCACACGGAAGACAGAACCAAATTAACGTGTCAACAATTAAGAGGCAGGCTGAATGCTTACGTGGCACGGAGGAGAATAAATTCGTCGTCTTCAACAACAAGACCGAAGATCGATCTTCTGCAAGTTCTCCGGCGATGGCCCCCGATTGTCAACCACTTTATCAACCACCACAGACCCTCAGACTATCACAGAGAACGCCGATGTGCTTGTAAGAAGAGCACACCAACACCCACGTCTCCAATGGCCACAACAAAAGAGCCCAATCACTCCAGAAACAGAAAACCCAGAAAAAAACAGGAAACCCAGAAAACACACACAGCCACAACCCAGGATCACGCAAGAACAAAAGTGAACTGACGCTACAGTCACGCGATCACCGCAAAAACACACCAGAAACCGAGAAGACAGAAAAAAAAAACTCTGTTTATACACACGAACTCTCACAGGTCAGTAGCTCTGATACCATGTCAATTTTGTATTGAATAGGAACTGAATCCCCCCTCTCTTGGGTGTCTTCTCCATTAAATAGAAAGTAAATAGATTTACATGATTTTCCTATACTTTCGGGCTAAGATTGAACGAATAAGTGTTCAACTAAAACACTACTATTTACAGTTAATTATCTACTTATTACATCATCAAATATCAATTCCCGTGACAGATATAATAGGTAACAAATTTCAAGTCAGTAGAACAACTTAGAAATAATTGAAGTAGAGTAAATTCTACAATAATGGAAACCCGAATTATTCTAACAAAAGAGAAAACTAATTTTAGTTCTTGATGGAAGAAATAGTGCTGTTTCCTTTCTGTCAAGAAACTGTGGTAGGCTGGTACAGTTCGAGGGAAGAACATTTGTCTAATTCCTACATCCTTTACTATATGAAAGATGATCCCTGAAGATATACAAGTTACCATTGTTATAAAATCTTGTTTACATATGAATCTAGCTTATAAAACACAAAATGGAAGGAAGGAAATGTCAACTCTCCTTGAACATATATCAAGCAAGAAGAATTAAAGAATGAACAAAATTTCTATTGTTACACTACTCTACTTTCGTTGATAGATCATTAGAAATTGCCCCCCTGTTAACTTGTCCTGCATGTAGGAAATCAATGCATCTATAACTGGCAACAAACCAAAGCTGAGTGGGATTGTTCCTTCTCCTTCCAAGTTAATCACACTCCATACATGGAGTAGAATTATCAGATACACATTTGAAGTGATATTTAACCATTTGCAGTGCGTTTAGACAGCGTGAAAGGATAAAACACCGTCAGGTGTTAAAATGGATAAGAAAAGGCAATGCATTACGCATCTATACTTGCCATGAAAACAATAAACCAAATCATGTATTCACTATAAGACTAATGGGCAATTAAATATAAAACCAAGCGGGGTCCCTTATTCTGAATGATTATGTTACGTGCTGAAAGAGAAGAATTACTTACTCTGATTGCCGAGTGTATCGACGTTTCCTTCAAGATAATGCTCGTACAAAGAGTGGTACTTTGAAGGAACAAAATCCTTGAATCTGTTAATAATGACAAAAGGAGTTAGATCCAGATAATTTTCAGAAATTAATAAGCATGTGATGAGACGAAAAATAATATCTAGCAGCATTTATAAACTGTTTGCATTTATAAATTGTTCCAAAATTTAAGAAGCTTCTTTCAACTAGAGAATTAAACGCAAGACTTCGTGTTCTGCTCTTTAAAATGAAGGAAATATTCAGGAAGTTCGTCCTCATTATATAACCCAGCAACCATTTCGGAGAAAATCTAATAGAAAGCTCCCCCAAAACTCCCTAAACCCTAAACTAATTTAGAAACTAAGAAAATAAACAAAAAACTGAGCAGAAATTTGAATTTTGAAATGGTGACCGTACCTTCGTTGTTCCACGGTGGCGTTGCAGCTGGGTTTCTGGTGCAGAGGGGAGGATCCCGACGAGGTGGTGCTCGGAGTTAATGGCTGATTTTGCTGAACCGAGAGGGAGAGAGAAGGTCTTCTGGTTTAAGAGAGTGAAGGTCACCGAACCGAAAAAGAAGAGAAAAAAGAGAAGAATTCCGAAGGGAAAGAGCTGGTTTTAGAGAGTGAAGGTCACCGTTTTTCGAAGGGAAAGAGCTGCTGAGGCCGGGAAGAAGAGAGAAGAAGGGAAAGGTCTGGTTTTGCTGTAAATGGGAGTAAATGTGACTGGGAAAGAGGAAGACAGTGGATATTCAATTGTTTTCAATAAAACGGTGCGTTTCACATTTGCAACGGGTTTTCCGTTGCAAATGCAACGGCTAAGCCGTTGCAAATGCAACAAATGCAACGACCATTCTGTTGCAATTGCAACGGACAATCCGTTGCCATTGCAACGGAAATGCCGTTGCAAATAAAAACGAACATCCGTTGTGCCGTTTGCAACGGATGTTCCGTTGCAATACTTATTTCTTTTTTTTTAATTTATGCAATTAGTTTAGCAACGGCATATCCGTTGCTAAAAAATTTCCGGATACAAATTTAGCAACGGAATTTTGCAACTGTAGTGAGATGAACAGTTACTTGAACTAGATCAAATAAGAATATACTTGGTGCTGTGTTGGTGGCATTCAGAACCATCTCACCTAAGAGCTTAGATTGTTAGGTGAGACTCTAAAATATAATTTATATTATTTTTAACACATCCCCTTAAGTGAAAGCCATTTGAGCTTGAAACTTGCATAAACTCACAGTATCTCATGCTTGATTTTTATCAAATAGAATATGGGTGGTGAGATTCGAACTCGAGGCCGTTAGGTCAACAAGGCTTTGATATAATATTATAAAACCATCTCACCTAAATACTTAAACTATTAGGTAAGGTACCATAATATAATTTATATTATTTTTAGCACAGCCCATGTACAAAAGTCAGATATCATGTGCTTATTGCATCTGTCACAAGGAAAATGGATGGAAATTGGAATCCTTCAAAACTAATGTCATGTTCAGATTTTCAGATCCAGGCAAGCGGGAATTGTTAAGTACTCATAAATTCAGGGGAGGCACGTTTTTGAGATAAAAGAACAAGAGGTCAATGCTATCGACAACAGACAGCAATTTCAGATTAGAAAATTGAGTGGACTTTCTTTAGCAATAATAATTAGTTTAGAACCATTGACTTAAAAGGTTATCCTAATCTAATTTGCACCTTCGATCACACATGCATGCCATATTTTTTTATTATCCAAAATGAAAATAAGATTCAATGTTTTGCATTTGCCCTTCATAACCTCAAAACTCCTATGGAGCTATGACTTTTTTTCTTTCATTTTGTTAAGTATTCTGTCATTAATCCATAATTGAGATGTTTCTGGAATTGGAATTGTATATTGTAACAACAACTCAGGTTTAGCCTCAAGCATTTATATAGTTGCTAAATTAAATCTTCATTAGCCTATATATATATATATATATATATATATATATATAGATCAAAGCAACAACTATATAGATCTCTCTCGCACACACCTTTTTTATCGTCCGTTTTGCATTATCATGATAAATAAATAAATACTTTTTTTATATTAACTGATTCTATTGCCATAACCACTTTAAATTAATAAATTAAGTGCTGTTGTAAACCAGCATTTCTCTCTCTTGCACTATAAATTTTGTAATAAAACCTTTCGAGAAAAGACAAGGCATCAAGCCCTTAAATATCTATCTCTACCCCTTATATATTCCTCCTCCCTTGTCTTCTATAGATTACAATAATCCATGGCTTCTTCTTCACAACCACTTCATATAAATGAATTCCAGCCGTCCTCGATCCATAGCATGATCAGGGGTTCCTTACTACACCAATTATAAACTTTTATCATAAGTTTATTTCGACCTCAAGGATAACCGGGCCTGTAATGGATTCTTCATCACCATTGTGAATTCTTGCTTCTCCGACAAATCAACATCATCTCCGTCCACAGCTTTCCACTCAAACTTGGAAACCAGATTTGCTACAAAATACTCCAAATGAAGCATCGACAAAGCATAACCAGGACAGATTCTTCTCCCAGCCCCGAATGGCATCATCTTAATCTCTCTTCTCCCTGTCATGTCAAATGTTTCTCCTTCTTTGCTTAGGAACCTGCTAGGATTGAATGACATGGGATCCTCCCACACCGTTGGATCCCACCCTATTTCAGCTGCATTGATAATAATGGCCGCTTCTTTAGGTATCACATATTCACCCACCACCACGTCTTCAGTCACTGCATGTGGAGGCATAAAATGTGAGGGTGGGTGTCTCCTCAGCCCTTCTAGAACTACTGCTTTCAGATATGGAATTCGTTGCAGATCATCTTCCTGTATTTTCTCCTCCCCAACAACCCCTTTAATCTCCATGAACAACTTCTCTTGAATCTGTGGGTACTTGACCAGATTTGCCATGATCCACTGCAAGGTTGTGGTAGTATTATCCGTGCCTGCACTAAGGAACTCGGTGCATAAACTAACAATTTCAAGCTCATTAAGCTTTCTATTCTCGTCAGGGAGTTGCAAATCCAGCAGTGTATCAACATAAGATACGACACTCTCATCCTTAGAGTCCTCCATATTTGGTTCCCTCGACCGCTTTTCCTTCGCCTTCTTTCTTTCTCTTATAAATGGAATCAATACATCTTCTTGGCACTTTAGAAGGCGAAACAACTCCTCCCAACGCTTGCGCAACACAATTTTCGTCACTCTTGGGCAGAAGTTGAGTATACTGAACTTATGGAGATTCACAAGCAATTGATGCTCGAATTCCTCTATTTTTTTAATCTGGTTTTCATCAAGCTTGTCACCAAAACACATGAGGACTAACAGACAAAACATGGCATATCGAAAATGTTCCATCACAAAAACAGGACGGCAAGATATTGCTTGAGACTCGAGGCGATTCTGGAGGAGTTGCACCACCCAGTCTCGTGCACGAGAGTAAGATTTCACAGCCGAAGGATT
This sequence comes from Salix udensis, assembly GCA_029204005.1. Taxonomy (NCBI): domain Eukaryota; kingdom Viridiplantae; phylum Streptophyta; class Magnoliopsida; order Malpighiales; family Salicaceae; genus Salix; species Salix udensis. The sequence continues at coordinate 8,605,844 of CM055035.1, forward strand.
AAGGATTTCTGCAGTGAGGTTGCGCCGTAGGAGGCGCCAAGTTGGACCATAACGGGAATAAACGATGGCAAGCTGATTACTAGAAATAATGTTGTCAACAGGAAGAGCTTCTGGACGGTCAGCATATAGCGCACCATTACGTATTAAAGCCTGGTGGCAGAGGTTTCGATCGGCCATGGATATAAAGGGGCGAGCACCGATGTTGAGGGTGACGATCGGGCCAAACTTGGCATGTAGGGAGCGAAGGATTGGCTCTCCCTTGGACATGGACGTGGTGAACCATAGTAAGTTGCTGATGATAGGAAAGATCAGGGGACCTGGAGGGAGTTTCTTGGAACCTAAGAAATTGTTGAAGATGAATTTCAAGAGAATAGAGATGGAGATGGAGAAAAGGATAATGACCCAAGTTTCCATAGTATTGGAATAATGAAGAGATTGTTAGTGTGAGATGGATGCTGGGCATGAACCTAATATATAAGCGCAAAATACAGTTTGTCGTGATTCCCCGTGGAATCTTTTATTTCTTGAAGAATCTTTTTATTTCAAGGGAACCCATCTCTTCCTATCTATCTTGTAGAACACAGTAGGACTACTTCTGGTCTTAAATGAGCATCTATGTCCTACCGTTGTATATATAGTGAAGTATACTAATATATAGATCAACTGTCATTCATGCATGTTTAAATGGATATGACCCGTCACTTATTTTTCTATATATATATATATATATAAAAGTCAAATTAATATTGGGTGACTGTTCAAATAACTCATTAATTAAATATAATTATAGTTTCCTTCACGTATAGATCAATACGTTTTAACAAACTGGGTGTTAAATATTAATTATGGAATGTATTTGTTTTTTTTTTTCAAAATTAAATAACATAATGGCTAAAATATATTTCCAAAATATTACAACTGTTTTTAATTATTTTGAGTGTTTTAAATTGAAAAACTGAATTGAACCTGAAAGTGAAGCATGCGCGTCTTATGAGGTGTTTGACACTATATTTTAAAAGTGTTTTTAAATTTTTGTTTATTTTAAATTATAAAAAAATTATGTTTTTAAATTATTTTGATATGCTGATCTTAAAAATAATTTTTTTAAAAATAAATATCATTTTAATACATTTCTAAACAAAAAACACTTTAAAAATTACACTCTCAAACAAGAATTTAATCTGTCAATTACCTATAATATAAACCGTGTGGCTGAAACACTGTGCTGCGTACTGTGCACCAAGATTGAAATCACTGTGGATTGTGGCAGTGTCCGGACCCTTATGCCCTTAATGAGCTCGCCTGGTTGGTTTTGTTTGTAGGGGCTGCTTTGGTTTTTTCTCTTCATTCTCTCTGCGTCCATTTTCATCGTTTCTTTTCGGGCAGAGAGGGCGTCGATCTCTTTGCTCAGGCCTGGTCGGGCGCGCGGAGAGGGGTGTTCATGGGCTGGTTTGATGTCGGTCTGGCCGGCGTTCGGTCGTTTTTTTGGCTCGGTTCGACGGTTCGGTTTGTGGCTCGATGAGGTATGCTTTTGCCCTCTGTTTTGCGTAAATTTCTGGGTTTGCTCGGTTTGTTTTCGTTGGGTTCATGGGTTCAGTTTCATTGCTTTTCTTTTGCTTCTTTTCTCTCGGTTTAATTTGAAAATTGGGTTCTAGGTGGTACGTTTTATTGGGTTGGTTTTGATTTGGTTCTTTTCTGCCTGTATAGTGGGGGCTGGGCATTTCGCTTGGTTTAATTGGGTTTGGGTTGCTTTCATTTTGATGTTTGTGTGTGTTGGGTAGTGGGTAATTGGTTTAATTGGGTTGGGGTTCGATTTTTTCTTCAATTTAATGTTGATTACATTCTCGGGTGAATTTTGGATTGGTTTTGATTTCGCTTATTTGCATGCAGGTTGGTTGGTTCTTCCTTTGTTGCTATCGATTTGGTTCAATTCGGTTTGGTTTTTCTGCATTCGGTTGGGTTCCATTGCTTCATTACTGTTTCTCTTTGGTTCTGTTAGTTCATTAAACATTTACTGTTGCAATCTGGTTTCTTTTCTTTGATTAGTGGTGTAACGTCATGTCATTTCGCATTAATGTTGGTCTCTGTGTGTTTTGCAGTGTTACATGCTCCTATTTTGACTTCTTCTGTCCCTAAAAGGCAATGTAACCTGAGTGAAATAACTGTGATGTTTACGCGCATGTTTACAAAAATAATGATCAAATCAAATAGTAGTTACGCTTTATCTTCATCTCTTTTTGTGGTTGTTGTTGTTGTGCCTAGATTGTGATATTACAGAATATTGGCTCTAAGTGTGATCCTAATTAGCAGAGTGTTGGTCAATTAGTTTCACGAAGATGGCGAATTTACAAATGACGGGTATTCTGGAGAAGGTACGGTTTTTATTTTATTTTGTATTTGATTTGATTAACTGTGTTTGAAGGGCTGGTTTTGCAAATTCTAGCAGTGATATTTTGATTCGTTTGGCTTTTCTTGCCGATGACGGGCAAGGATTAAGATTACAGAATACATGGCAACGTTTGATTTGTTGAATGAGTTAAATGTTGATGGATATGTTGTTGAATGTTGCATGATCTTCATATCATGTTCAATGTTTAGGGGAATCCTCTTGATGCAAATAGTTGATGGATATGTTGTTGAATGTTGCAGGATCTTCATATCATGTTTGATGTAACCATCAATCTGTGTGTTTCCATACCAGTTTGTTCACAAAATCTGACCAAGCTAGCAAGGTTTCTGTGTTTTGCTTTTGAAAACAGACTCAATTCTGTTTAGATTATAGAAAACACACAAGGGTATCATTTGCAACTTTACTTTGTTATCTTTTAATTTCATAGGAGACAAGGAGTTATGGGAAGAGGATTGCCTTTGAGGGAAAGTCGGTTAACTAATGATGTCTCTTGCTATTAGATTTTGTTTGAGAATATGTATATTGTTAGTTCATCTCATTCAACTAATTTTGACTTCACTTTGCAATTAATCTGGTTGTGTTTGTATGAGAAAGCTAATAAATGATAACCTTTCTGGGCATTTGCTGATAAATGATTCCAGCGATTATAATTTAGTTCACTTCACAATGAGGTAGTTGCTGTGGGATTGAAAATGTTATTTGCATCCTTTTAGTGTAATGCTTTGGGTGTTTTAGGAGTACTGCGGACATTCTTGATATTCAATATGACTGGAGTAGTCCTTTTCTTTGTTTTTCATTTTTTTCTACATTGTTGGTTCGGAGAATTGCTAATTTGTTAAATTTTCATGTCTCCAACTTATTGTGTGTGAAAGTGTTTCAACGCTTTCTAGGAGGTTCTTTCAGATTGTGTTTCATGAGGAGCAGATTGGTTTTTTTAGCATTTGCTGATTTGTGCTTTGGTTTGTGCCTTATATTTTGTCAGATGATATTTTAAGATCCTGACGGGTTTTGATGATATCTTATGAGAATATTTGAAGATTTTGATCTCATTTTGCATTTATTTAAAAGCAATTATTTAATTATATAATTTACTCTTACTAATTTTATAATTAATTATATAATTAAACTATATACAAAATAATTGCATTATATTTAAAATAATATAAAAAAATAGTTCTCTAAAATGATTTTTACTTCTTACCACTGGAGTATATATAAAAAAAAACCGTATATATATATATATATTATTCAAAAGTTATTTTAAAGATTTGACTGACACTGATAATACAGCTAAGAAAGTTGCTTCAAGAAAAGTAGGAGAATATCCAGAGATTTGTGGAAGGAGACTTCTAGCCAGGTTATATATAATTTTTTTTTTAATATTAGCATATAAAAATAAAAAATCTTAAAAACTCAATTCATCGACCACATATTTTTAGGATTCAAAATATTTTTTTAAAATATATATATATATATATATATATATATATATATATATAATGAAAACATATCATTAAAAAATTAATTTAAAAAAATGAAAAATTCAAAATTGGATGGATGATTTATTAATTGATGGCTGACCGAAGTGCTGTGTGTAGGTTGTCTTATCAGTAGAGGACACTGTTTTATATTTTTTGATTGATGGTGGGCAAAGTTAGAAATAACAAAGAAAAATCACGTGTGGACAAAGTTTACGCTGTTGCTTCCGGACCCAAACCCATTTCTATCAGCTTAATCACTCCACGCGATTCACTAGCGCATTGGCAAATAATAAAGCTTTTAAATTTGACATCGAAAACAGTCTGATATGACATGAATTACCAAGACAAGAAGTACCAAGACAAGAAGATGACGGAATGCTTCGAATAAATCATTGCTTTGATTTAAGATGGTGAGATTATTTTTCAAAATGTAAAAAAATATTAAGATTGTAAGATTTTTTTATAATGCTAAAAATTTTGGGAATATAAAAAGGGTAATTTTTTTTGTTATAAAATATGAGTTTTCAATAAAATATATGAATTTTAAATTTTAAACTTTAACGAAATCATCAATATAGAATTGATAAATTCATTTGTTAAACAGGTTTTAACGAAATTATCAGCATAAAATTATGAAGATTTGGAAACTTTAATTATTGAATTCATTATATTAGAATCAATTCATCTCATAATTTAAATTAAAATAAACACAATAATAAAATATAAATTGTGTAAATATCTATAATAAATAAACAACAAGAATAAGCCGTTGATTTTCTACCTATATAAAAAAAAACAAAATTGGAAATCCATTGTACGTCACTATTATTATCATGATTATAACAATTAAAATTATCAGTGCTATTACTATTACTTTTCAAATTATAAAAATTATTAAATTGCCCCAAAAAATACAAAAAATTAACAAAACAGCAAGCAATAAAACAATAAAAAAAAATCACTAAAATTATCATTATTATTGCTTAAACAATGAAAACCATAAAATTATCTAGAAACAAGATTTAACAAAAGAACAAACAAAAACAATAAAAAAAATATTAGGATCATAGAAAAATCATCTGATCTAAACAACAAATAAAAATAAAAGAAAATACTAAAAAAAAGCAAAAAGAAAAAAAGAAGAAATATCAATTTTAAAATTATCATCAATATAAATTAAAATTTCAAGACTAGACTGAATAAAAATAAAACCTCAACAACAACAAAAATGATAAAAATCAAAAAACAAAACTAAAAGCATAAATACGGATACTAAAAGCATAAATACGGATAAAAAATAAAGACTACCCAAGAAGGACAAAAAAATTAAAAGAATAAGGGTCAAAATAAAAAATAAAATTTATAATTACTTTTAATCGGGCGACAAATCCAACCTTTATTTTATTAGCGCTTCCAGGGAAAAATTGTAGTTTTAATGTTCAAATAAAAACAGAGATGACGTAAACACCCCAACACAATCTGCTAATGATACACAGATGCAGTGGAAAAATCTAAAATACTCCCGGGACCGAGAATTAACTTTTATGGACTAAAGGGCAAAATGATAATTACACTATTAAAATCAACAATAATCTATATCTAGGGATATAGTAAAACATCGACGCGTTTTATATATATATATATATATATATATATATATATATATATATATATATATATATAAACACACACACACACACACACACACAATAGTGTGATGAAAACATTATTAACTTACAAGCTAAATCATTTGAGAAAAGCACTGTAACTATTCTTTCAAAATACGATTGACTACAGTATTTTCCAACTTATATATATAATAGATTACACTCGCGTATCGCCACGTCAGATTTAAACTGATTTTAGCATATAAATTTCTTTATTAAAAAAATGTGAAGATTTGGGTAACTAAATCACTGAATTCACTATATTGGGATCAATTCATTTCATAATATATTTAAATGATAAATAATAACTATAACAACTAAATAAACAATGAAACTTTTTAAATTATCCCGAAGATGAAAGATAATAATAAAAGTTAAATTGTGCAAACACCTACAATAATTAAAAAACAAAAATAAATAGTTGATTTTATACTTATATATATAGAAAAAGAAAACACTATAGTAACATTACTGATGATAATGATAATAACAATAATAATTGATTATAATGGTTACAATGCTTATGATATTAATAATTATGGTAATGATAATAATAATAATAATAAAAATAGATCATAAAATAATATCAAAGATATAGATAATAATAAAAATAATTATAGTGATGATATTATTAATAATAATAATACTAATGATAAGTTTAATGATATTATAACAATAGTAGTGGTAGTTAAAACATATATATATATATATATATATATATATATATATATATATATATATATATATATGAACTAAGGTTTTTTTTTAAAAAAACTCAAATTAATTTAATCTTACTTTTCTAAAATATTTCAAATATAATAACATGAAGAATAAATCTTAAAAAAAATGAATTTATTTTTATAACGATAATGATAGTAGCAGCGATAATATTCTCAATAATGATTAGAATATTAATTATCTATAATAATTAGAATATTAATTATTTATAATAATTGTTATAATAACTATAATAATTTTGATAATTTAACAATCATGATAATAACAATGAGAATAATAATCAAGATAATTCACTATTCGATGTTATTTTGTTAAAAATTGACTTCTGTGATTTTTTTTGGTATGATATTTCAAATATAATATCACGTTAATAAAAATATATGAAGCTACACATAGCTAAGTTTTTTCTATGTATGTTATTTATAATGAAAAAATATACGAGCCACTTGCCTTGCGCTTCGATGCACATAGACAATCTTTATTATTTACTGTTTGTATTAAATGATTTTCATGATTTTACTATTTGCACAATAATGATTTTAGTGATTAATTTTTTTTCTTTTAAAAATATTTTGCTCTTTTTTTTAATGTTAATTCGCGCTCTTTTGTTATCTTTTATGACGCAATACCTACATTCTAAAAGATGTGATCTATGCTTGCGTAACAAACTCTACTTAAAATTTTATACATTTTATCTCATAATCTATAACTTTTATTTAGTTATATCATATAAATTTATTATTGTGAATTTAATTATGTTAAATTATATACACAAAAACACCCGCGGCAGCACGCGGGGCACTTGGCTAGTATATATATAATGCATGTGACGCATGCCTGTCCCTACAAACTATAATATGTTTTTAAAAATAATTTTTCAGCCACAAGTCATCTTCCCACTGTAAACAACTTCCGTTGGCTTTATGCCAGTGAGTTGACAGTACTGTAGTTTAGTTGCCATCATTGGAATAATAAAATTATATGTGCTTCTCAAATCCACCATTGATAGATATATATTAACTGATATAATCATAAATATGATCCTTTCTTATCTCTGCAGGTTCCTCATCAATGTCTCCTTTATCTTCATCCCCACACAGGGAGTAGTATAGCCTCTTATTCTTACTCTTATGACCAGGTACAGATTTATCATCACACCAAAAATATAGCTTTTTTCCCCATTCTATCATTAAACTCCATACTTTTTGAAACTCTTGGAAGGTTGTGTTACAGTATTGGCTAGCTAAATACCAGCATAGTGACGACGTAAAGCACAGTGTTGCTATTCTAAGTGTCTGTTTGGCTAGACGGTAGCTTTTGTGGTTGAGATCACCGCAGAGCAGAAGCAAGTTTTACCAAATAGGATCTCAGTTTTGTACTGTGGATCTCACCTAAAAAACTGATTTTTAACATTATTTTCAAAAGCATATCGCAAATGTTTTTCACAAAACATACCTCAGCCATGTCACATTTAATCTCAACTCCACCTGTATTGTTGGAGAATAATATAAATTATATTCTGGAGCCTCATTTAACAGTTTAAACTTTTAGGTGAGATGATTCATTGACATAGTATCAGAGCCTTGTTGACCTATTGGTCACGAGTTCGAATCTCACCACCCCATTCTATTTGATAAAAATCAAGCACAATGTGGTGTGAGCTTGTGCAAGGTTCAAGCCTAAAGGGCTTTCACTTAAGGGTGTGAATTAGAGAATAATATAAATCATATTCTGTGACCTCACCTAACAGCTTAAACTTTTAGATAAAATGGTTACTTGACATGCACCCCCAATCTTCTCCTTAAAATGCAGAAGGCGTATTCTCTCTCCTCACCATGCCATGCCATACCATACCATACCATGTGTATAAAAATCATTACTCACCAATTGTCTTGCTACAAGCCAGCCTTATTGATTTTCATTCCTACCTCCTCATGTGAATTTGGACCAGTAGAATATTTATAGATTACATTATTTTTTAAAATATTTCATATTTAAAATATATTAAAACAATATATTCTTATTTTTAAAGTTTATTCTTATTTTTATACATCAAATTGATTTAAAATTATAAAAAAATTCAAAAAATATTTTTTGAATACAAAAATAAACAAATTTCTCTTTTAGATAGATGTCTTGAAAAAAAAAAGAACAAAAACATATCTAATTAGAAATATTAATTTAAAAATATATAAAAATTTATATGTGAGATATTTTTTAAACAAGTTTGTTATTTTCAAAAAAAAAAAAATATCATTTTTATCATCATTGTCTCCTTTTTTTTTTTTTTTTTTATCACAAACCAGCAATTAAAAAAATATATCTGTTTATCCATACAAAACACAAGTGAAGATTGTAGTTGCATCAATGACACCACATAACTATATTAGAAGAAGATCACAAGATAATATGATTTTTTGCCGAATATGATAGCAATTCTCATTTTGTTCCTTAAGATATTTTACCAAATGTTGTTCTTCGATCAAATAGTCAAGGATCGCAGAGATCTTCACGTATGAATTTGGTTCGTGATGGAATTGCAAGTAGTATGATGGGAGAATAAAAACAAGTGTCTAATTTACTTGAATTATTTATTATATTTTGTTATTATAATTATTAAATCTACAAAATTAAAAAAAACAATATATTTATATATATGTATGTGTATGTGTGTCTATATGTGTCATTTAAAGTAATTTTGCAAGTTGACAGCAATATGAAAACCATGGTAACCAAACACACGAAACTGCTTTTAATTAAGCTCAAACTCAACCACATTTTTAACCAAACACTTCAATTTCAGTGAACCGTAGCTAAAAGTACTTTTGATAAAACTACATTTTTTAAACCTAAACCATAACAACAACGGCAATACAAACAAGCCCTAAAGCAACACATGGCTGTTGCTAGCGAAGATGGACATGATATAACAAGCATAAAACGCAGCGTATAGATTAATCACAAAGCATACTTTTTGAACTCCTAGTAAATGAAACGCAATGTTTTTAATTCAAATCCCCAACGGTCATCTGCAATCCTTTCTTCTCTTCTTGCATGTTGACGCGCGACAACGTATCGAAAAAGAAAGAGTTCCTGATAGCACTGCAA